>JANAVB010037417.1:2746082-2853582 GCA_029216955.1 Iris pallida
TAGGGCTACCCAATCGATATGACACGAGGTGTCCAAACCATATCCACACGCTATATGACACGCGTATCAGATGCAGAATCGCACGTGTTCAGTCACAGTACAAAATCGATGCACGAAGGATTCTGTGTCCGATACGACACGAGGGGCTGCGAGACTCGGGGGGTGTCTTCGCAGACACTGCCCCCACGTGTCCACCAAGTGTTAGCATCCCACGAGCCGTGTCATGTCCGCTGTGAGCCCCGAGCAGCAGGACACTGTACGCGGGCTCGTGCGGGCGTGTTCATGTCCATTTTGGACATGGACACGACACAGAATCGTGCTTAGAGTGTGTGATACGTGTCTAGCAAGTCTAGGGCTACGCATATATGTAATCATTTGCAGAAGTCGAGGAGAAAATCTCTACTGTGGCATTTCATCGAACACCTAGCATAGGACACTGATACGTGTCCGATACACACATCAAATCAACACCAATTTCTACCAAACTTGGTCTACAGCTAGGAGAAACCTAGATGGATGCAACTATGGGAAGAAATCAGAGTTTTAATATGGTTTGTGTGTTTTACCTATTGAGAGTAGATCTCAATGAAAAAGCCCCAAAAAAGATATGCTTCTCTCCAAGTGCTATGGCCAAGTGAGCTCCAAATTTTGCTAGCAAGCCTCCACTAGTGTCTCCAAGAGAAATGAATCCCAATGTAAGAGAGTAGGCTCAATTTGGATAAAGGGGTGGTCGGCCACTAGTAAAATTAGGGTTAGGGCATGGTGAGGGTTTGAGTGTGGGCTTCTTCCTATGCAAAGTAAAGGTCCAAACAAAGTCCAAGTTCAAATTAGGGTTTCCTACATAATATCTAAAGAGAAAATATCTAACCAAAGTAATATCTACATATTTCTCAACTTGTCATCTAGTAGGAAGGTTCTAACCTAGATTCTAACCTCAAGACTAATCTAGATTAGGCTAATCTTCTAGGTCAAGTCTCAACTAAATAAATAGCACATATTTAATTAATAAAAAAAATTCAAAATCACCAAAAGTCAAAAATAACCAAAATACCCTTAGGCAAAAAATGATAATTAATCATTCTAATCACATGGTTAGGCTCTAGGTCAAGTAGTCTCTAGGTTTCACTATCAAAATCACAAGTCACAAATTTAAATAGTTTTAAATTAATTAAAACTTACCAAAAATTATAACATGATTTAAATCTCATTTTTAATTGATTAAAATTACAAAATTTTAAAAGTATCCTCATTTTAGAAAAGTGGGTGTTACAACGATGTAGACAAGAGGGAGATGCTCGGTCCAAAAATGGTTACTCAGGCTATCGAGGTGGTCAGACAAGTTAGAGATCATCTTCGAGTTGTGCAAGATCGTCAATGTCATTGGGTCGATTGTCATTGGCATCATCTTGAGTTTTCTATCGATAACCACGTATTACTTAGGATCTCGCCTACCCGTGGTGTCATTCGATTCGACGTACGGAGAAAGCTTAGTCCTGGGTATATATGGTCGTTTGATATTCTCGAACGAGTAGGTGATGTGTCATATCGTCTTGCTCTTTCACCGTCGTTACATGAAGTACATAACGTATTCCATGTATCCCAATTACGACGGTATATCTTGAATCTGGGCCATATCTATAATCATTTAAAATTGGTGGTTGGTACCAACATTTCGTATAAGAAAATACCCGTATGTATATTGGACCAAAGAGAGAAGGTACTCAAGAACAAGACTGTTAGTTTAGTCTGTGTTACTTGGGGTCATCACTCTTTGGGTGAGTCAACCTGGGAACGTGAGGATGATATCCGTTCACGATATTCACACATGTTTAACTGGTAAGGTATAATGTCTTTCGTATGCCTTATGCCCTGAATTTCTTGCTTGCATGAATGATTGCTTGATTGACTGCTAGATTGCCTGTAGTTAGTATAGATTGTCCCGACAACTCTAGCCTCTTGATTAAATTTCGAGGACGGAATTCTTTTAAGGTGGGTAGAGTTGTCACTCCCATTTTTTGTTATACATATTTTCGGTATGCATGTACGAATTTCTGACGTTTGTCAGGTGTCCCATATTTAGACTTGTCATGCTTAGTCTTGGCTTGATTTAGTTTGGTTTGATCTAGCTAGCTAGTCTTGGTTTGGTTCACCTTGGTTCTACCTAACATGGTGTCTTAGCTTAGTTTGGGTTGGTTTAAATGACATGGCTTAGTAAAAACCAACTTCTTCTCTCATTTCATTTATTCTCATTAACTCCTCTCCTTCTCCATAACTCCTCCCACCAAAACCCTACTAACTAAGGCAAGTGTAACTTGCTCCATAGAGAACATAATGGAACTCCATTTCTCTTTGTTCCATCACCTTCTTTACTTGATTTTATGCATCATCAGAACTTGAGGTTCTCGATTTTGATGGATATATTTCTGTAGATCTAATTTTTAATTTTTTTTTGGCTTTGATCTCTTAAAACTTGGTATTTCTGAAAACTAATGGTTCTATGTTGTGGAAAATTCAATTCTATGTGATTTTGGCTTTTGAAACGCTCGATTTTGACTTATTTTGAGGGAATTAGGGGCTTTCTTGTGTTCATGGGTTCCCCACACCTTCGGTGCTGCCGGAACGATAAACAGTATGCACGCGTGCTTCACGCATCTCTCATCGTGTGCCATTTTGTGCTTCGTGCTTGGCCGCACACTTCCTGTGCCATCCAGCACGCTTGGCAGTGTGCCATCCAGTACGCTTGGTCATGCGCCATCCCGCGCTCTTAGTAGCGCATCATCCCGCACGCTTCGTGCGCCATCCCGCACGCTTAGCAGCGTGTCATCCCGCGCGCTTCGTGCGCCATCTAGCGTGCTTGGCCGTGCGCCATCCTATGCTCTTAGTTGCGTGCCATCCCGTGTGCTCTGTGCACCATCTCGCCTACGCATAGCTGCGTATTCTTTCGTGCATTTAGTCGCGTGCTCCCGCACACTTAGCCGCGTGCTCCCGTACACTTAGACGCGTGCTCCAGCGCACGCTTCGTATCGTGCATATCTTTGTCGTACGTACTACTATACTAGTTGTGCTTGATTTTTCTGGCATGTTTTTTGTACTTCGCCTCAATTACGACGACCCGACTGAGCAACTTGATAAATCTTGAGCTAGTAACTTGAACTTACATATGATAATATGATTCTGTCTTGATAATCTTATTAGTAGCCCGTTGAGGCGTACTCCTGACAAGTATTCTTGTTATGACAAGTAACCCAGACCTGACATGTATAACCTTGATTGATGTTGCGACAGTTGTACCTTCCTTGCTAGTGTAACTCTTGTCTTAACTCCGTGGTTGAATTCTCGATTGTGATTGTACAAGATACCTGTCTTGTCTTGTATCATGCCTAGGACATGTGTAACCACCACTTTTCTAAAATGAGGATAATTTTGAACTTTTGTAAAAATTTATCATTTAATATTAATAATAATAATTTATGGTAAATTTTAATTAATTTAAAACTATTTGAATTAGTGCATTGTGATTTTGATATTTTGCTAGTGTATCTTAGAACTGTTTAGCCTAGAGACTAACTATGACCTTGGAGGCCTAACCCATGTGATTAGATTAGCGAATTACCACTTTTAGGCTAAGGATATTTTGGTCATTTTGTGACTTTTGAATTATTTAGGATTTTAATTAATTGGTGAATTTTAAATTATTTTAATAATATTTAAATTGATGTATTATGATTTGGTCATTTTTTATATTTTAATATTTTAGGAATTTTTATATTTTTAATATTGATTTTATAGGATTTGTTAAGTCGGGTTCGATTTTTATCTCATTCCGACGTACTTGTGTTAGTGACCCAGGTAGCTTAGACTCTAGACGGGATCCCAAGATTAGTTAGTCATGGACAACAAATCCCACTAATTAAGTTAGTAAGTTTAGACTAATCTCACTTGTTAGATTTGTTAAGTTAGAGGCTTAAACTTAACCCTTTTGATCCAAAACTTGAACCTAACTTAAAATTAACCAAGGAAGATTAGTAGGAGCCTTATTGGGCTTTCCCCCAAGGCCCAAATAGGGCAATGATGGCAGCCAATATAGGTAGGTTAGCCTCCTTTCCTTTCATTTCATTCCATCTTGCCTCTTTTTCTTCACAAAGTGTTCTTACCCAAATTAGAGAGCTTTCCTCTTTGATTTGATCTCAAAATCCTTACATCCCTACATCAAAACTTCTATCCAACCTTCTTATACTACCAAGGGAGGGTGCTAGCAAAGATTTGGAGCAAAGTGCAAGGAGGAGTATCCATTTTGGAAGGATCTTCGTATCGGAGCCGTGTCCTTGAGAGTATCGTTGAGATTCCACTTCCAATAGGTAAAAACCAACCCTGTAAATTGTTTTTCTATGCATATTAGTTAGTTTTGAATCCATAGGATCCACCCCCATGCATGTACCCCTTTAGATTCAAGTTTGAGGCCATTTGGGGCTCTCTAAAGCAAGTTAGAATTGTGTCTTGTGTCCTACTTATTAGATCTCAAATTAGGACACCTCATGTGTTTGGTTTAATGTCTAATAGGTTTAATTGTATTTTAATTTCAGTTTTAGACATGTTAGAGGATGGATTGATGTTAGTTAGGATGGTTAGAATGAGTTTCATTTGAACACCTGTGGTTAGATCTATGTTGTTTAGTCTACATGTCATATTTTTAGCCTCAACTTGTCATTTTAGTGTCTCTTTATATAATGGACTGTTTTGTATATATATATAATAGGTATGTTAGATATATTTCATATATTTAGATGTGTGTGGATATGTTGTTAGTGGTGTGCTTGTGTTAGAGGAGAGGGAGTGTGGTTTGATGTGTGTCTTGAGTGGTGTTAACTGATAACTAAAGATTTGCTTTATTTAATGCAGCAGCCAGAGAGGGGAAAAAACCTTCAGGATGGATCGGGAAAAGTGACCTCCGGCTCAGCCCACGACTTCCTTCCCTTCGCGTAGCTCAGGCGCCGCCCTTCCGATGGCTGTGCTTGAATAAGCCACCCTTGCTCGGGAGTCAGAGGATCCATAGTACCTGCAACCTCCCGGACTTCATATTCAACATTTTGGAAAGTGGAGGTAAGGGATCTCTTTTATGCAACAGAAAAAAAAGTGGAGCAGATTTGACTCGGCACAACCTAACGATACATCCAATACCAATGATCTGTGCCTACCGATACTCGACTCCTTTCAGATATCATACAACTACTAGATAAAGAGCTAGTGTGAATAAAAAGGCTAAGCACGAGGAACCTCTTTCTTAAAACAAATACCCCGAACAGCCTATTCGATAGCTGCCTAAGAGAGCGATGTGAGATGTGTTCCTTTTGTCCAAACAACCCAAAATCGTCATAATATTCATCCACATTTTTAGTAGCCATAACAACTTAGAAATGTCATAACTTTTAGCTTAGAACTCCGATTAATCTTCCTTTTTTTTAAAAGAACCGTATCAAAGTTAGCTTTTCAAATATATATATATTAATAGGACAAATACATTCTAGAACTTTCTGTAGAACTGTTTGAGTGTCAGCTGTACAAAATACGAACGCGTTTCGGTGTTTTTGCAATTTCGGGAGCTTTCGGACACGAAAATGTGATCTGTTAGAAATTTTGGAAAGCTAATACGAAGGGATACAACATACTTTAATCCTAAAATTTTGTGAAGGCCCAATTGGTACAGTATTGGTTTTAAGTAGAATAGTGACTATACGATATAGGTATTTTGTGTAACCTATGAGCCAATATAGTATGGATATTAAGTAAATGTAGATATCATAGGTTGTCGAGTATATATATGATATAGTACATATATATATTATTATTAGGTAATATTTGTTAGTATGAGTGTTAGTTAGATAGTAGAGGTTAGTATTTTGTTAGATATTTGATATATTGTTAGATAGTTTGATGTTAGATATCTAGTATGTTAGCCATTGATATGTTAGTAGGTTATGTTAGTTCTGGATATTGGTATGTTAGTAAGTTACTCTCTATAGTTTATATGTTAGATATTAGTTAATATGTTATGTTAGTACATTAGATAGTTAGTTAATTAGATATTTGAGGGGTATCTTGGTATCTTATTATACCAAGTTAGTATCTTAAGGTAAATATGAATTACCTTTACCTTCAAGGTAAATGATTAGTTTACCTTATGACTAAGGTATGGTATCAATGTACCAAGGTAAGGTATCAAGATATCAAGGTAAGGTATAAGTTTACCCAAGTTAAGGTATTAGATTCCAACCAAGGTATTGGTATTGGGATGTCGATATGACCAAGATTGATATGGTATCCTAATGTTAGTAGGTTAGTGTCTAAGTGTTTGAGTTTGAGTAGGTGATGTTAGATTGTGGAAGGGTTATATAGATAGGTATATATATATTTTTGGGTTACATAGTATCTATATATATTATGAGAGTATATAGATATAGATTATGGTTCATAGTGAGGATATGTATATACTTGATATATGATATCTATATGTATGTGTTAGGGTGGTACTATATGGGTAAGGATATATGTGGTATGTATATATATTAATATATCCTAAGTATCATAGATGTTGACCACTAATCTAAGTTTGACCAAAACCCTAGAAGCTTAACCTTGACTCCTAGTTTGACCCAAGGTGGACCAGAGTTGACTTAGAGTTGACCAAGAGTTTACTTTGACCTAGATTGACTTAGAAACATGTAGATTGCATTATAAATTTCTATCATTTCAAATTGATCTCTTTATAACATGTGTTGCTCTAATTAGGACTCTCTGACATCAGTTCGAACATCTATTCATATCATTCATTCAGGGTATCAGGCGAGTACATTTTCTGATAGTTCTTTCATTTACTTGGTGATTACTGTATTTCAGTTCTAGTTAGTTCTATTGGATGTCTACTATGATTCTTTGTACGATTGTACACGGATTAGTATTGTCATTGGATCTTCAATCATGAGATGTTACCTTACATCGTCGATGGTATCGAATATTGTTCTTGTTGGTATTGGATAACATTGGATATATTGGTATCGAATACTGTTCTTGTTGGTATTGGATAACATTGGATAAATATTGGTTAACATTGGCTAGTAACGTGTCATGGTTGGATCCATCGTATCAGTCAGTGCGGGGGTAATACTAGTTATATATGTGATCAAGAACTATCGGTAAATAGTGTAATCATCGGCTACTAGCTAAGCATACATTGCACGTATGTTTGAGCTAGCTTTCCTTAGTGTAAATCATTAAATATCCCAGGCCGATCACATATCCAACTGGTATTCCAAACCACATTGTCTATTATAGCTTTATACATTCAGTTCACCATTATATTGTTCTATCTTGATATATTAGTTCTTTTCCATTATTTGTTCTCAAAGATTTCTGTCTATCTTACCATGTTCATCAATATAACTGTCTATAACTGGTTTATAGTCCTTGTCATTTACTTGAGATTTCTAGATGAGATGTGCTTGTTCCAATCCTGACTGGATACTGTTAAAAATATTACAGATGATATAGATGACTGTCCTACCTTCTATGAGGCTTATAAGGGCGGTACACCGCAGCCAGAGGAGGCCTAGCCTAGTGGAGTGTGCTTAGTTATAGCTTAGTACTTCATAGCTTTCAGTTTGTATCGGATTATTCCGATTGTTAGTTGAGACATTACATTCAGGATAAGTATTTATTTGTATTGGACACCTAAACTTGTCTGATGTGATAACCAACTATTTATTCAGTTTCTTCCTTTTATCTGATTCCATATCATGCTCTATCTTCCTTAGACTTGTGATTGAGATTATATAGTTGAGATGTCATATTATACCTCCGTGCGGAGATGACAGGTTATATGATTCATATAGTTAGTTGATAGATATTGTCGACGACCTATACAGCGTTCTACCGTCGACACTACGGCGTAGGCTGGACGTACCCACATTCTCGTGCCCCTAAACAGGGTGCAGGTCGTGACATTTTTTTGTGGTGGCCCATGCAGGTCAGAGTTACAACTAGTGTGATTTCGTAGTGGTGCTCGACTTTGAGTGCTGCTACGAGCCTGCTGCTTGGATATAGGATCGGCAGTATAGAGTTTTACTCAATCACAGTTAGGATTACTTGAGAAGATTCCTAGGATAACCCTTGAGGATCTCACTATGAACTATCTCGAAATTTAATTCTAACAGTTTCTGTCTAACTTTTCTTGTTCGTTGTTGAATTTGATTCTTGGTGTTCATTGTTGACTTGATTTTCTACCAAGATAAATCTTATGGGATAGGTTGTCTCAATTATGGAATCTAGAGTCTTCTACAGTCATACTAGCTGGCAAGGCGAAGGTATAGAGTCTGATTTTTGAATGTATTTCTCGGATGTGGAAATTTAAAGTTTTTGCAGCCAAGCTAGCGGCAATGCAAAAAATTTTAATACCATAATTCTAGAGGTATGTACCTTAGTTGCGGACTCTATGGATAATCGCAGCCATACTTACTGGTGTGACAAGGATTCTGATAACATGGTTCTGAATAGACGGGTATGATTATCAGTTTGCAAAATAGATACCATATAGATGGTGCACTACTATAATGGAGTAGAATATCAGTGTGGGTATTACTTGAGTATCATGAAGTAGATAGAGGGAGCTAGGCCACCTGTGGCGCAGAACCATGCCTAGCACCAGAGGGGTAGGGCTTTTGCGCTGACGGTCGAGGAGACCGATGCTGCAGGTGACGGGTTAGCAGGTTTGTCTTTCCTGTTCTTTTTCTCCATCTTGATGTGTGATTTCATTTGTACCTGCCAGGATATTTTGTACTGTGATAGATAGTATAGTAACCCAGTTTGAGAATATGACATCACGACCAGTAGGGCCACAATTTGCATGTTATTAGATATATTTATCTTGACCTTGATTGTTGGGGGTTTAACCTAGAAGGAGTATGGCCATCTTAATTTTGACGACAAAATTTTTCTAAGGAGGGTAGATTTGTAACCACCACTTTTCTAAAATGATGATAATTTTAAATTTTTGTAAAAATTTATTATTTAATATTAATAATAATGATTTATGGTGAATTTTAATTAATTTGAAACTATTTGAATTAGTGCATTGTGATTTTGATGTTTTGCTAGTGTAACCTTAGAACTGTTTAGCCTAGAGAATAACCATGACCTTGGAGGACTAACCCGTGTCACGACCCGCACCCTAGAGTAAGGGCACGAGAAGTGGGTACGTCCAGCCTACGCCGCAGTATCGGCGGTAGAACGCTGTCCAACATCTAACAATATAAGGTACTTGTACAGTATATACACTCCGAGTGGAGGTGACAATACAGAATACAGTCTCAATCACAACTAAGACAAAAATAGTACGATATCATAGATGAAATCTCAAAGGAAGATACAAACAGAAAGGAAAATAAGTCTAAGTGTCTAAACGACACAATAACAAACATAGTACAATTCAAATCCCGAAGACAACATAAGTAAGATAAAGCCTAACTAAACTAGTCTAGGTAGTAGGGGTAATATCATCAGCTAGAGCTGGGTCCTCCTAAGAGTCCAACTCGCAAGTGTCGTCTAGGGCTACTCCATTGTACGTAGGACAAAAATCCTCGGCGTCATCTGTAATATTTTCAACAGGTCCAGTCAGGACAGGAACGAGCACAATACATCTTATGCAATTCATATCATGGCAGGAAGGTAAAAACATGCAAAAGAGTAAGATACATGAACTGTAAGAAGATGTACACGAAAACAAGAGAGATATTTGTAAACTTAAAATATATACATGATAAGTAAGAACTGTAAGTGACTAGTGATTCAGAGCTCAAGACAGTTATGTAAACGACACGATTTGTACACGAGTAATCTAAAGAGGTTGTACACGAGTAATCTACTGGATTGATTACATAACCACTTCTACTCCCCCACCCCAATCAATACACAAGGATCTAGCCAAGTTATGTTATTGCACACGAAGTATAGTCGTACACGAAGATCATGTGAGCACATGAGTATACACGATTTCACACGATTTGTACACGAAAAGCACGAACACAAGGAGTACACGATGCTCATGATAAAGTACACGAACATGAAATACCCGATATATCCGCTAAGGGGATAACATCGCACGACAAGATCCATATAGTACTAATCCGTGTTTCCAACGTGTCAGCATTATGTAAAGTAATCTAAAGTAGGAAATATACTCCTAAGCAGGATATGAAATGATCAGAGAATGTACTCGCCTGAGATCCGAATGTCCCTGAGAAAAATAAAGTATGAAGCGGAGTAACTGAGTCCTATTTAGAGCAACACAAGTCATGATGTATTCAAGGGAATTATAATTTGAAGAATACAATACATCTACATGTTTCTAGGTCAGTTTGGACCAAAGTCAACTCTAGTCAAATTTAGGTTTAACAAGTCAATTCTAGGTATACACTCATAGCCTGGGCAACTAAGTACACTCTAGGCCTATACAAGCCAACCACACAGTCACTTGGCATCCATGCCATGCATATAGGCAATGAGCCATAGGCTATAGGCCATAGGCTAGTTACACATAGACCATTCCACACATTTCACATATCAACATATCTAATTTAATATAATAACACACATGTGCATATATTAATAATATATTTAGTTTATATAAATAATCACATTAGACATAGGTCACATTATAATATATATATATATATATATATATATATATATTTTTTTTATATATATATAAAAAAAAAAATATATATATATATACAAATAGGGTGATAGGGTAAGGCACAAGTGTAATGTGCCTATGTGTACATGTGTGTGAGAGTGTGTGAATGAACATGAGTGTGTGTGTTAACAGTGTAGTGTAGAGTGTAAAATTTGTGAGATGTGAGAGTGTGTGACAATAGGAAAACAATGTGTGTATCACGAAAAGGTTTAGTAAAAACTGGAATGCAGTGAGTGTAGAGTGTGAATGTGTGAAGGCAATGTGGCATGGTGTAGAATCTGGAAAACAGTGAACAAAACCCAGGTTTTAGTATTCAGGAACATGAGAACTAAATGACAGTTATGTGTATTAGGGAATAGGGAAAAAGTTCTCAGGTTTACAGTGTACTGAAATCTCAGTTTGCTTATGGGTTTTCAGGTTTCACAAAAATCGAATTAGATAGTGTAATGTCATGGGGTCTCAGGTTTACTTCTCTTCCTCATTCAATCCATATCAGTTTTTTTCCAACTAACAACCTACATTCACCAGTGGGAAGAAAACCTGAGATTAGTTCTCAGATTTCAACTAACAAGCTTATATTTTAACACATTCAATAAAATTCTCAGGTTGACATCTAACAGTGAATCAAACCAATTTCAGTTTAATTCATAACAACCATTCCAGTTCACATTCCCCTTCAATCTCGAAATCTCATTTCAGTTTTCATACATTGTATCTCTCAGTTCATAGGAACATTTCAATAGGCAATTCAAACCATTAGCTAATAGTAAAAATATGAATTGAACTCAGAAAACATTCAGTGAGGTGTACCAGTCTTAACATTAATATTTCAGAATCAAAAACCCATTTCCAGTTTCCTGAATCTCTCAGATATATCAGATACAACATATACAATCTTAGTTTTCAATTAACCCTTAAGTATCAGTTAACCCTTTCAAGTTAATTCCTAACTAATCTCAGGCATTTAACTTTTTAATCAGTGAATCATTTATCTCACATTCCCTGAATTCTCAGGTTTTATTTAACAGTGAAACTCAGATACCTGGTTCAGTTTTAGGTTTAAATACAACTAAACTAACATATATCCTTACACAATTTTAAATCCAAACTGAATTAGCACTCAAAACAGAAATAGATTCATAGTTATTCACTATCTGTTTCACAAGAAAACCCCAACTTACAATCGACTGATACATGACTGTTTCCCCCATTCGAAACCCGTAATTAAACTATTAAATTTAGCAAACAGGCATATGGGTGTGTTAACCATGTGTTCATGTGTCTAGGGGATGTCATTCGTGTCCACTAGAGTGGACACGAAGTGTCCAAGGCAAAGAAACACGTAACAGGAACCTGTGGTGCACAATTCGTGCACAGGCTCGAGCACGCATGCCATGTCCTCGTGCACACGACACGAGTCAAATCAGGACACGTGCTCGCGCACCTAGGTTCTTCCCACATAGGGCTTCGTGCCTAGGACCCTGGCATGAGCCCATGTGTCGTCGTGTCCATACGGGAAGCCCGTATCAGAGAGCAATTCGTGTGTGCACAGACTGTGTACAAAACCCGTGCATATGGGATTTCTCCCCCGACACGACACAAGACGACACGAGACTCAAGGGGTGTGATGTCAGTCACCGCCCCTTGGTCTGTTCCAAGTGGAAGGCCGCCACGTAGCGTGTCGTATCCACAGTGACACTCGGGTAGCAGGGCACTGCTACCGTGTCTGCGTGCGTGTGTGCGTGTTCCTTTTGGACACGAAAAACACAAATTCTTCGACTCAGTCACAATGATTTGTGACCTATAAATAAAAACCTAATTTTTTGTTCATTTAGTTTCTAAAATTTACACCATTTAATTCTCACAGACATTACATCGAACACGTTGTTTAAATCACTGATACGTGTCCGATACAGACACGAAATGGACACTACCTAGCACCAAACTATTCCTACAGCTAGGGTGTACCTATATGCATGCCTCTATGAAGATAAAACACAATTTTACAAGGGTTTCATGGGATTTACCTATTGAGAATGATTCTCAAAGAGAAAAGTGAGGTTGAGGGTTCTCCTTTGAATTTCAATCGATCAAAGCAATTCCAATCCTAGCTAGCAAGTCCCTACTAGCTCCCACTATGGTAGGGGGTGATGAGGCAATTGATTAGGGCCAATTTGGGCTTGATTTGGATATTAAGGGAAGGAATTTAGAGAGGAATTTTTTAGGGTTCTTAGCAAGAAGTAAAAAGAGGCAAGGCTTTTGTTAATGGGACTTTATAGGAAGGGGGAGGGGGTGTTTGATGGCTGCCATTGATTAATTAGGATTAGGTTTTAGGTCTAGATGAGTGGCTAAGAGTTGTCCACCCAATTCCAAGCTCTCCTATTGGTTCAACTAGTCATAGGCTAACTTTTTCCACAAATATCCTAAGAGTAATATCTTACCTAGAATATCTAGATATTATTACCTTGGCCCTTAGTAGGAATGTTCTAACCATGATTCTAATCTCAAGACTAATCTAGATTAGGTTAAACTTCTAGGTTAACGCTTAACTAAAGGATTAGCACAATATTTGATTAATATAAATTACAATTTCATAAAATTGTCAAAATGACCAAAATATCCCTAGGCTAAAAGTTGTAATTAGTCATCCTAATCATATGACTAGGCTCCCTTGGTTATGGTTAGTCTCTAGGCTTAGCAAAACTAGGGTTTAACTAGTTAACCATCAAAATCACAATTCAACATTTTAAATAGTTTTAAATTAATTAAAAATCATTACATGAGTTAAATCTTATTATTGATTAATCAAAATTATAAAAGTTCAAAATTATTCTCATTTTAGAAAAGTGGGTGTTACAACCCATGTGATTAGATTAGCTAATTACTACTTTTTAGGCTAAGGATATTTTGGTCATTTTGTGACTTTTAAATTATTTAGAATTTTGATTAATTGGTGAATTTTAGATTATTTTAATAATATTTAAATTGATGTATTGTAATTTTGGTCATTTTTCATATTTTAATATTTTAGGAATTTTATATTTTTAATATTGATTTTATGGGATTTGTTAAGTCGGGTTCGATTTTCATCTCGTTCCGACTTGTGTTAATGACCCGGGTAGCTTAGACTCTAGACGGAACCCCAAGATTAGTTAGTCATGGACAACAAACCCCACTAATTAAGTTAGTAAGTTTAGACTAATCTTACTTGTTAGATTTGTTAAGTTAGAGGCTTAAATTTAACCCTTTTGATCCCAAACTTGAACCTAACTTAAAATTAACCAAGTGAGATTAGTAGGGGCCGTATTGAGCTTTCCTCCAAGACCTAAATAGGGCAATGACGGCAGCCAATATAGGTAGATTAGTCTCCTTTTCTTTCATTTCATTCTATCTTGCCTCTTTTCCTTCACAAAGTGTTCTTACCCAAATTAGAGAGCTTTCCTCTTTGATTTGATCTCAAAATCCTTACATCCCTTCATCAAAACTTCTATCCAACCTTCTTATACTACCAAGGGAGGGTGCTAGCAAAGATTTGGAGCAAAGTGCAAGGAGGTGTGTCCATTTTGGAAGGATCTTCGTATCGGAGCCGTGTCCTTGAGAGTATCGTTGGGATTCCACTTCCAATAGGTAAAAACTAACCCTGTAAATTATTTTTCTATGCATATTAGTTAGTTTTGAATTCATAGGATCCACTCCCATGCATGTATCCTTTTAGATTCAAGTTTGAGACCATTTGGAGCTTTCTAAAGCAAGTTAAAATTGTGTCTTGTGTCCTACTTATTAGATCTCAAATTAGGACACCTCATGTGTTTGGTTTAATGTCTAATAGGTTTAATTGTATTTTAATTTCAGTTTTAGACATATTAGAGGATGGATTGATGTTAGTTATGATGGTTAGAATGAGTTTTATTTGGATACCCATGGTTAGATCTATGTTGTTTAGTCTACATATCATATTTTTAGCCTCAACTTATCATTTTAGTGTCTCTTTATATAATGGACTGTTTTGTATATATATAATAGGTATGTAAGATATATTTCATATATTTAGATGTGTGTGGATATGTTGTTAGTGGTGTGCTTGTGTTAGAGGAGAGGGAGTGTGGTTTGGTGTGTGTCTTGAGTTGTGTGGAGAGTGAGATGTGTTCCTTTTGTCCAAACAACCCAAATTCGTCATAATATTCATCCACATTTTTAGTAGCCATAACAACTTAGAAATGTCATAACTTTTAGCTTAGAACTCCGATTAATCTCCCTTTTTTTAAAAGAATCGTATCAAAGTTAGCTTTTCAAATATATATATATATATATATATATATATATATATATATATATTAATAGGACAAATACATTCTAGAACTTTCTGTAGAACTGTTTGAGTGTCAGTTGTACAAAATACGAACGCGTTTCGGTATTTTTGCGATTTCAGGAGCTTCCGGACACGAAAATACGATCTGTTTGAAGTTTTGGAAAGCTAATACGAAGGGACAACATACTTTAATCCTAGAATTTAGTGAAGGCCCAATTGATATAGTATTGATTTTAAGTAGAAGAGTGACTATACGACATAGGCATTTTGTGTAACCTATAAGCCTATATAGTATGGATATTAAGTGAATGTAGGTATCATAGGTTGTCGAGTATATGTATGATATAGTACATATATATATTATTGTCAGGTAATATTTTTTAGTATGAGTATTAGTTAGATAGTAGAGGTTAGTATTTTGTTAGATATTTGATATGTTGTTAGATAGTTTGATGTTAGATATCAAGTATGTTAGATATTGATATGTTAGTAGGTTATGTTAGTTCTAGATATTAGTATGTTAGCAAGTTAGTCTCTATAGGTTATATGTTAGATATTAGTTAAGATGTTATGTTAGTATATTAGATAATTAGTTAATTAGATATTTGAGGGGTATCTTTGTATCTCATGATATCAAGTTAGTATCTTAAGGTAAATATGAATTACCTTTACCTTCAAGGTAAATGATTAGTTTCCCTTATGACCAATGTATGGTATCAAGGTACCAAGGTAAGGTATCAAGATATCAAGGTAAGGTATAGGTTTACCCAAGTTAAGGTATTGGATTCCAACCAAGATATTGGTATTGGGATGCCGATATGACCAAGATTAATATTGTATCCTAGTGTTAGTGGGTTAGTGTCTAAGTGTTTGAGTTTGAGTTGGTGATGTTAGATTGTGGAAGGGTTATATAGATAGGTATATATTTTTGGGTTATATAGTATCTATATATATTATGAGAGTATACAGATATAGGTTATGGTTCATAGTGAGGATATGTATATACTTGATATATGATATCTATATGTATGTATTAGGATGATACTATATGGGTAAGGGTATATGTGGTATATATATATATATATATATATATATATATATATATATATATATATATATATATATATATATATATATATATATATACCATATATATATAGATATAGCTTATATATATATATATATATATATATATATATATATATATATATATATATATATATATACCCTAAGTATCATAGATGTTGACCACTAATCTAAGTTTGACCAAAATCCTATAAGCTTAACCTTGACTCCTACTTTGACCCAAGGTGGACCAGAGTTGACTTAGAGTTAACCAAGAGTTGACTTTGACCGAGATTGACTTAGAAACATGTAGATTGTATTGTAAATATCTATCATTTCAAATTGAACTCTTTATAACATGTGTTGCTGTAATTAGGACTCTCTGATATCAGTTCGGACATCTATTCATATCAGTCATTCAGGGTATCAGGCGAGTACATTCTCTGATAGTTCTTTCATTTACTTGGTGATTACTGTATTTCAGTTCTAGTTAGTTCTATTGGATGTCTACTATGATTCTTGGCACGATTGTACACGGATTGGTATTGTCATTGGATCTTCAGTCATGAGATGTTACCTTACATCATCGATGGTATCGAATATTGTTCTTGTTGGTATTGGATAACATTGGATATATTGGTATCGAATACTGTTCTTATCGGTATTGGATAATATTGGATAAATATTGGTTAACATTGGCTAGTAACGTGTCATGGTTGGATCCATCGTATCAGTCGGGGCGGGGGTAATACTAGTTAGATATGTGATCAAGAACTATCGGCAAATAGTGTAATCATCGGCTACTAGGTAAGCATACATTGCACGTATGTTTGAGCTAGCTTTCCTTAGTGTAAATCATTGAATATCCCAGGCCGATCACATATCCAACTGGTATTCCAAAACATATTGTCTATTATAGCTTTATACATTCAGTTCACCATTACATTGTTCTATCTTGATATAGTAGTTCTTTTCCATTATTTGTTCTCACCGATTTCTGTCTATCTTACCACGTTCTTCAATATAACTATCTATAACTGCTTTATAGTCCTTGTCATTTACTTGGAATTTCTTGATGAGATGTGCTCGTTCCAATCCTGACTGGATACTGTTGAAAATATTACAGATGATATAGATGACTGTCCTACCTTCTATGAGGCTTATGAGGGTGGTACACAGCAGCTAGAGGAGGACCTAGCCTAGTAGAGTGTGCTTAGTTATAGCTTAGCACTTTATAGCTTTCAGTTTTATCGGATTATTCCGATTGTTAGTTGAGACTTTATATTCAGGATAAGTATTTATTTGTGTTGGACACCTAAACTTGCGTGATGTGATAACTCTACTATTTATTTAGTTTTTTCCTTTTATCTGATTCCATATCGTGCTCTATCTTTCTTAGACTTGTGATTGAGATTATATAGTTGAGATGTCATATTATACCTCCGTACGGAGATGACAGGTTATATGATTCATACAGTTAGTTGATAGATATTGTAGACGACCTATACAGCGTTCTACCGTCGACACTGCGGCGTAGGCTGGACGTACCCACGTTTTCGTGCCCCTAAACAGGGTGCAGGTCGTAACAACATACTGGTTAGCACGATCAGGGATTCATAATGAATCTGACCAAGCTAAATAACTAGATTGATCAAGTAGTTCATATAGGAAGATTTTTTAGTTACATGCGATCCCGTTATCCCGGCCACACCTGTGAACTTGTAGCCTGCCGTCGAGTAGGGCATATTTCTAGCACATTATCATGTGTTGCACTTCTTGTATTTTAAGTACTCAAGTACACTAATAATCTTGATAACTCTCGTAACTTTTGCCTAGATAGCCTGGATAGTCTGCAGGGCTTGTGACGACAAAAATATCTCTATTGCATCTTGTTAGTAATTAGGCCTGTGATAACCCTAGTTAGCAAATGATAGTAAGCCGTAGGACTTGATTGGTTGTGCTTGAATGATTGTCTCATAATTATCATGGAAATTATATTCTACCTCTTGTTCTTCCTGTGTGTACGCAAGTATGTTCATTTTAACTCTTGTATTTTATGTTATTATAATTATGTTCTTATATTCGTTATATGCTGGTTTTAGTTCATAAATGGAGCCTCCCTTGTGGTACTTGCTCTTTCTGGGATCTAATCCAGCTGATTTTGTATGGCCAGATTTCGGAGTGACACCCGAAGGTCTAACTGTCTTCCAGCCAGATGGTGAACACTAGTAGTAACCGAGGCAACGAGTGAATTTCTTATTTTGCTCTCCCACTCGTATTGTAACTTTAATTCTGTCTGCCTAAGGGTTGTAACATGATTGACAAATCCTAGGGTTGATCATGTATGACTTAACTCTTGCTACTTTTCGTATTTTGTATGACTAGCTTCATGATCATCTGTATATGTAATATTTGGGACACCTTACTTTTGTATGTCTGATGATTTAACATCTTAAAACATCTATTTGCTTGTTTGAGATTGAGACATTAGGCTTATTTTTTACCATAAGGGCTGAATGATTGTAGATTAACCCTCATACATCTAGACATCCATGACTGTATTGTGAAGTGTATTGCACTCCAATATACGTAGATAGCTGTGTCTGTCCCCTGCTCTCCAGTATTCTGGTTCTTGGACGTGACAATGACAAACAATAATGGATGAAAAATTAAGAATTCAATTTTGCCCAAAAAATGAGCCAAGTGGATAATGGAAGAAACATAATGTTAACAATTGGCCAAAGTTTTAAAATCAGACCGATAATTGAACAAACATTTTTTTGGTATAGGTCAGACCGGAGTTCAACCGGGGTTCAAATAGACTTGATTTGGTTTGATTTGTTCAAATATATAAGATATCCACATTTACTTCTTGATTTGGTTTGACTTGGTTTGGTTTTTAGTATTTTTGATTTGATTTTATTTTACAACTATAAGGTTTATCAACACCAAACCAAGAATCAAATGATCCAAATCTCGCGTGGTAAAATTTTTTGATTTTTTTTAAAAACAAAATTGGTCGGTTCAATTTTGAACCAGTTCAGCCATTTCACATGTTAAGGACCCCGGTTCTGAAAAATCGACATTCTTTAAAAAAAAATTGTTTCAAGTCAGATCGGACCAACTTTTTGGCAAAAACTAATCAGATCCAGTCTAACCGCCGGTCCGATCCGGTTCTTACAATACTGCATGTCCCTGACACAATCTTCTATATTTAATTGCATTAATTGGCATGAAAGAGTTTAAGCATGCAAAAGCAAACCCTCAGGTACATTAGCCTAAGAGCATCTCCAACCCTATTGTCTTGTTAAGTGTTGTGAGTCTTAGGTGGCTCCTATGTGGCATGAGCCACAAGACAATGTCTTGCTTATGTGGCAAAATTATATCTCAAAAGACAATGAGATAGGAAAACTCTCTCCAATGCAAAAGTATTGAGAAGACAATAAAAAATATTTTTTCCAACTTCCAAGGCAACTTTTAAGACAACTACTCATCTTCTTTCTTTTTTCTAATATTTTTTATTCATAATTGATGACATGGAAGAGAAGACATTGTCAAGTGCATTGTCTAGAACAAGACAATCAACTTCACAATGTCTTCTTTAATTTTTGCCACATAAGCTTCACAATTGACTTGACAATTGCATTGGAGAAGAATTTTTGAATAAAATTTTGTCATTCCTATGTGGCATTAACTTTTTTCCAAAGTCTCAATAGGGTTGGAGATGCTCTAACTATATAAGCACTACATTTGCATGTAAATGAACGAAATCTCGTTACTAATTCCATTGCGTGACTAGGACCGAAAATTTTGGCATCCTAGCAATGCATATACAGGACCGGTGGCAATTCAGAAGATAAATTTCTAGGACAGTCAAAATTTTAGTATTCTTCTGCGTATATAGGACAACCAAAATTTTAATAACCCTTCATCATCCCAAATATTATTGGTTCGAATCTGAAGGTTCGAAGGTCCATTAATGGAGTTCAAAACTTCATAAATAGCTCAAATTAGACTATCTACTGTAAACATATTAAAAATACATTGGTTGGATATGACATCTAAAAATTTAAACAAAAAACTAAGGGTCCGTTTGGATAGGCTTTCTGAAATTTTTTTCTGAAAACAGTTTTATGGAAGTAAGTTATAAAGTTATTTTCTGAGTATAAAGATTTAGAGTTTACGTTTGGTTACTTTCATTTGGGAAATTAGTTTTCTAGAAATTTTTTTAAGATTTTGTTTGGTATAAAAAATTTGTGTCATGTCTTGTTTCCTACTGTCATGTTTTCTGTGTCCTACTCTAGCGTGTCCATACCCGTTTCCTGTGTCCATATCCATTTCATGTGTCCACACCCTTTTTTTTTGCCCACACCCATCAGACCCAGCGAGCTCAAACCACACCTCCGTCGTCGTCGAACACACGAGCTCGCGGCGAAGGCGCATCAGCTCGCGGCGGAGTCGACGAGACCCCACGAGCTCGCGGCAGAGTTCAGTCCACCGTCGAGTCCATGAGCTCGCGGCGGAGTCGAGTCCACCTTCGAGTCCACGAGCTCACAGCGGAGTCGACGAGCTCGCGGAGGAGGAGCTC
This sequence comes from Iris pallida, assembly GCA_029216955.1. NCBI lineage: Eukaryota > Viridiplantae > Streptophyta > Magnoliopsida > Asparagales > Iridaceae > Iris > Iris pallida. The sequence continues at coordinate 2,766,789 of JANAVB010037417.1, forward strand.
CCGGTGGAGGACCACGAGCTCACGGCTGAGTCGAGTCTGCCGTCGAGTCCACGAGCTCACGGCGGAGTCGAGTCCACAAGCTCACGGCGGAGTCGACGAGCTCGCGGAGGAGGAGCTCCCGGTGGAGGACCACGAGCTCGCGGCTGAGTCGAGTCCGCCGTCGAGTCCACGAGCTTGCGGCGGAGGAGCTCGTGGCGGAGGGTTCGTGCTCGAGCTCCGTTCTCTGTTCTTGTCTTCGAGGAGGAAGATGTCCTCGTCTATGAGGCATGGTCAGAGAAAGAGGAGGAGGAGGAGGAGGAGAGGGACTCGGGGGTGGGAGGCGGAGGAAAGGTTCAAAGGAGGCGCTGGTTTGCTGTAGGTGAAGAGGAGTGGGTGGAGTGCAGAGCAAATGAGGGAGAGAGAGAGAGATGAGAGTGTTTTGGGGGGAGGGGGCCCACAGACTTGGGGAGAGTTGATTCATAAAACAGCTTTTTGGTCTTCTCCAAAAACAGATTTTAAACATCTGTTTTCAAAAAAAAAATTCTGAATGTAGCATTTGAAGTAGTCTTATCCAAACGCGGTTTGGCCCATCTTTGACATTATAACTCAGAAATTTGAGTTATAATGCATAACCAAACGCAGCCTAAGTTTTAACTGATGGAGAATTATCTTCTTGAAAGATGTTGGTTATTGTATTCTCTATCGCCAAGTTTAGACTTTCGAGTTGCGAGAGGAAAAAAAGTAGGAAGAGGAAGAGTACGAAGAGGATGGCTGATTTTTGAGGAGTGAGTATTGTTGTTGTTTTGTCCCATAAAACTTTGGGATATTTTAGCAAATGCCCCCATTTGAAATGTTAAAACTAACATATACCCCCACTACTTTTTTAAATTAGCAAATATTTCCACTCCCATGTAAACAGCAAAAAAAGAAAGAAAAAAAGTGGGGGTATATCTTAAATTTTTGCTGTTTCGTACCTTCAAATGGGAGTATTTGCTAGATAAAAACAATAGTGGAACTATATGCTAGTTTTAACATTTCAAATGAAGGCATTTGCTAAAATATCCCTAAAACTTTTGTGCGTTACCCTCTAACATTTTAGACTTATTGGTGTTGCTACCCTTTAACATATTTGAGGGCACTTACAACAATGGCCATAAATAAGAAGCCTTCCTGGAACTTACAAAAACTATCAAAAATCTTAACTAGTTTAACAAAAATAAATAAATATATGACACATGTTAACAAGGGAGCATATGTGTTGTTCCAGGTGTCAATTATATCCCTTATAAATAATCATCAATTCTGATAATCATAAAAACTTTAAAAAAAAAAAATCAACTATACATGGACATAATTGACACAGATACTTCTATATATAACAAGCTCATAAATGAGGTTGCCTATGAGTTCAACTAAAATAAGGATGAATTATTAGTTTGCCACTAAGTTAACCTTCCTTCTCTTGAGCTAGTATAGATCATAGATGATCAACGGCTCATCTGAACGGTCTGATCACTTATTGTGAGTGTGCATTTTGCAGTCAGGCAATACAAGGTAACACGCTTTGTCGACCCGAAACTAGCTAGAATGTGTCGACACTCCAAAATGCTTGTCGTCGTGTCAATATCAGCCCGATACATATTGGACTCAGACACTACACTTCAAAAGTACATCAAGACAATGCCAACTAACACTACCATGCCTGTGCCGCCATGTTGGTGTTATGACATATTCATGCTGGTGCAAGGCTGGAACATGCATAGCCCTTAGCCCAATCCTTGAGAGACTTGGGGTATATGCTATTATTGGAGTTACAATCTTGACCTGGAGGGTGGAGTAAAATTGGGAATCCTGCTTTAGACTTCAGTCACTAAATGGTTTAGTCGTAACTTCCAAATCTAAGATTTGTAACAGACTCTGTCCACGCTCCGTAACACCTATTGTTGGGTCGGTGCTCATAAGGATGTGACCCATGGCCGAAAGACCGATCACGACACGATTATCATATTACAACAGTCTTCTGATGTCAAAACTTCGTCTTAGATATTGTAAGACTAAACGAGAGTCGTGTCTTTTCATCTTGTTGAGATGAAATCAAACCCTAGTATATGACACTGATCGATCTGTATCCTTCTTCTTTACGAGGAGGGGCCTTGAGAAATAGGGATGGGCACTTCAATCTCAGATAGTTGGAGTTGGAGGCCATCTTTAATTTGATGTCCCATTAAGAAAGCGATAGAGTTGCTGTAGGTCAACATAGTGGATGCAGTGCCCACATAGGCTCAATTGCGCAGACCAACATTTTCTTTGATGTGCAAGAAAAAATGGTTGCCATGTTCAAGACTAAGCCATTAATACAAGACCAACCATCCTCCCATGGTCATCAAATACTAGTAGCTAATGGTCCAGTGCAACCTGATTAAAGCTATGAACCAGTAAAAGACGGATACGCGAAGATAGATGTGTGTCGGGCATGTGTGTCGGACATGCACTTACACACTCCAAAATCGACAAGGACACCAAAGTTAATATCGTGCCTATGTCACCAGTATTATGTTTTAATGTGATTGTAGATTAGTGTCTTAGCGCCGGGTAGTCAATAAGAACGTTAAAAATCCAAATTATAGAATTTTAGAAATATTTTGGAGAGAATTAAGAATATTTACATTAGTGGAAATATCTGGATTTTTTTTTTTTGGATGTGTCATTTTCTCCGGCTTGGCAAATACTAAGGAGGGATTCAAACCTACGCCTTCGGCGCCGGGGTCCCACGGACAGAAATATCTGGATTTGAATTTTAAAAATCTATCAAACTTTATGACCTATATATTCTTCCTATAAATTGAGTAATTAAAGATGCTCAAAATCTTTGGCAACTCACCGGTATTTTTAAAATCTTTGTACAGAACCTTTTTCTTTCTGCGAAAGTGTAGGTAAACTTTGTTCTTTTTGTTTGCATTTTTGTTTTTCTTTCTTCATCTTTTTCCTTTCTTTCTTTTCTACATTTCCCTCTGCTATTTCATCTTCTACGTCTCATTCAAATTCTTTTCCTCCACTCTTTTGTATAGGAATAGGAGTATATTGTTTGAAGTAAGTATTGGCGCAACAAGAGACTTATTTTTGCGTGACAAGTATAATTTGGAGTGTCTGAGATGTGTCTAATATGTGTCCATCGCAACCATTAATATACAAATCCATTTTTTTCCTTTCCATTCTTTTATTCTCTCATATAGATAGAATATCATTTTTCATAAGGGTTTCTTTTTTCTCTATTGCATATTAGTTTTTGTCAAGTTAAATGGGATTTCATAATCTAAATACCAGACACATAATTAAGAAGGGAACTGCTATTTTGACGGCCCGCTGGAGATGTCCGTGCCGCCTGCGGCCACGTGGTACACAGCCAATATTGGCCGGTCCCGTGTTAGCGGGAAAGGGGGGACAATGGCTTGCTGCCACCCGGACGGGGCAGTCAAAATATCATTTGCGAATTTGAAAATACCGTTAAAATGATAGTCATTCGGATTTATGTTGTTGCTTCCCTTTCTAATTATTTACTGGTACAATAGTAGAAACAGAACTAAATTTGTAGCGATGTAGTATATATATTGCCACGAGCTTGAGATTAACTAGGAAAACATTGGCCAAATGGTGTGTCCATATATATTCATGTGGCTTTTGACACATTTCCTCCATTCTATAACATGGCCCAATGTGCATGTGCTGATCATATTGGATTCAATTGATAGTAATGTAGCTTTCATTATAAAATAATTCCGAGATCTATACAAAGTCGTAGTAATGTTACACGAACAAAGCATGTGATAATTAGTTATATGAGGAATGATCATATAATGGCTAGTAAATCACTCAAATCAGTCAGGAATTTACGTATTGAATATTTTTATTATTAATAATATATCGAATGTAATGCATATATTACTATAACGAAACACAATAAAGAGAGAATTGGAAGATTGAAATTATATTACCTAAAAATTCATTAAGTATTTGTAATAAATATTTAATCAGCATGCTGCATGTAATATTTTGAGAGTATCTGCCAAATAAACAATGGAGTTAATAACTTGCCAAAATCCCACCATGAACCCTAACAGTAGCTACCTTAGCCTCTAACCCACACCTCAGTGAGCCGGACTCATCATGAATCTTGATTCTCCTTCACTTGATAGTGAGATTTGAGAATGGGGAGGAGAATCAAGGTTGACACTGCATACACTCATTCATCAAGTGGAGGAGAATCAATTAGACTCATTATGAACTCGTTTCACTGAATAATTTCTCGTCAGCGCAAATTATTTGATATTTGGCCACCTTCTGCCTAAGTATGGGACATGTACCTGACCTGCGCATTGCTCTCCAAGGCCAAAACCCTTCCGTCGGAGATCAATAGAGGTTTGTCAAACCCTACATTTTAAAAAACAAATCCAACATGGTATTGCTCTAAGCAGCTAACATTTGGCGTTTACAATTTTTCGACCACTTACAAAACAACAAACATTCGGAAACAAACATACCGTTAGGGCCTGTTTGGTAAACCATATTTGGAGGTGGGATTTGAATTTTTATGGATTTGGAGAGAAATGCATCGAATCCTATGTTTGGTTGGAGATGGATTTGGATATGGAAAGTATGACAAAATTCAGAACTTGGATTTGGTTGGATTTGGGAGGAAAAAATTAGTTATTCTTTAATAATTTTGTTAAAATATTTATTCTATAATAATTATGTTAAAAATTAGTAAATTAAAAATTAGTTATTCTTTAATAATTTTGTTAAAATATTTATTCTTTAATAATTTTGTTAAAAATTAGTTATTTAATAAAAAACTAACTAATAGTTTGTTATCATAATTATATTCTAAGTTAATAATTTATTAATTAATAATTTTATTATTTAATAATTATAATAATCCAAATTAATAATTTATTACTTTATTAATCATAATTATAATAATTTTGTTAATCATAACCATAATCTTAATTAATAATTTATTAATTAATATCCAATTATAATCATAATTAATAATCTATTAGTATTATTATGATATTAGTTAATAATTTGTTAATAACTATTTTATTATAATCTTAATTAATAATATTTTAATCACGATAAGAATCATATTTTATGATAATTTAACTAATAATTTACTAATCATCATTATATTAATTTATAATTATTATTTTTAAAATATTTAATTTATAGTTAATTAAAAACTAACTAATATTTATTTAAAAATAAACTAATCATTAATTATTAATTTAATAATTATAATAATAGTTATTTATTTAAAATTATTAATCGTTAATTATTAATCGTTAATTATTAAAAATTATAATTATTAATCATTAATTAAAATTATTAATCGTTAATTATTAATTATTAATTATTAATTTTTAATCATTAATTGTTATTTATTAATCGTTATTTATTTAAAAATTAACTTATCATTAATTATTAATTTTATAATTACTAATCAATAATTATAATTTATAATTACTAATCATTAATTAAATATTATTAATCGTTAATTATTAATTATTAATCGTTAATTATAATTTATAATTATTAATTATTAATCGTTAATTATTAATCGTTATTTATTTAAAAATTAGCTAATTGTTCATTAATAATTTTATAATTAATAATAAATAATCGTTAATTATTAATTATTAATCGTTAATTATTAATTATATAATTAATAATAACTATAATTATCATAATTAATTAATAGCTTAATTATTAATCATTACTATAATTTAGTTATTAATAATAAATCCAAATCCTATGTTTGGTTGGAGTTGAATTTGGACTTGGATTTGGATTTTGAAATCCATGATTTGGATTTAGATTTGAATTTTGGATTTCCAAATCCAAATCCATTTACCAAACAAGCCCTATGATAAAAAAAAAAAAAAAAAAAAAAAAAAAGTGTAGCCATAATCTATAAAATTTTCATTTCAATCGGGAACCAAATTGCAATTGCAACCGTATAGTAAGTAGTCAAGTGAAAATGTACGCACAGTACCGTTACAGTGAAAAAGTACTATTGACATCAATATGTGTGCGTATATTTACAAATAACTGTAATTTTACAATAATGCTAAGTTTACTATCAAACATTTACAACCTTCTTACAACCTATTCTACCTCTGCTAACATGGTCCCATCGGCTCCACCTCTCCCCTATTCTCTCCAATGGAGGCCGGCCACGTGACAAGTTGTAAAAGGGTTGTAACCCATTTGGTTGTAGTCATAGCATTACTCGTAATTTTATGCATACATGAATTTGAAATTTGAATACACTTCCAAATTTTTATAAGTGGTTTCTTTAGCCCACTTTTGTTGGTAAACGACTACACAAGATGACTGCGTAACTCGTCGTCCTTCCTTAAGAAGATGTATAAAATAGGTTCTTCCTTGTCAAAATTGACTTCCATAAGGCCAAAATTTGACTCTTATCGATTGAGAGTTTCTCCTCAACCTCGAGTAGGAAATCAAGGCATGTCTGAATAAAACTGGATCACTAGTTGGCCCGAAAGCAAATGGCAACTCGATACATTATAGTCTTTACATAATCATATATAAAATGTAATGTTCAAAATATCCGTAGCCGAATCAGTTTTGGCTTTCCGAATTGAAGTATCAAGAAGTTGGTTTTAGTTCTGCAAAACAAAAACAAAAAAAGTTTGTTGGTTTTAGAAAACTAAACGTGATTAAAAAAAAAGTGTTTCAAAAAATTAGAAAATATTTTTTTTTAACTATGTTGTTTTTTGTCAATTTCTAAATAAAACAATTTTCACGTGCAGTAGATACTATCGTTTATTTTCTTACTGAGGAATCATATCTACACAACTAACATTGTCTTGACACTATTTTCGTTCTTCTTTCTTTTATTCATTTTTTTTTCGAATTGGCCGAAAAAGAGATCCTCATTATCGATCACTATTGATAGTTGTTGAGTCAAAACATGCAAAATTGTATCAGTATGACTTTTTTTTGAGATGTCAGGCAATACGTACCGGACTTTGTGCAAGCCTTGCATGTCTGTTGGGCCCACTACTCCCAGCTCCCACCAAATAAATAGAAGGAATAATACGCCCCCGTGGTTCGATCCACTGATCTTTCGCCATCCAGCCAGGATCTTATCATCGGTAACCACAAGTGCCACTCGAGTTCGATTCAGTATAGCTTTATCGTATTGGTACTAGACGATACTTTAAAATATGATAAAATGATGGGTTGGTTTTGGATAACATATTGAGGAACACAATTAGTAGTCCATTAAAACTATACTCTGTAAAATTGATCTCCATTTCTAGTTCGACCTCTTTAAAACACATTTTTTAATCATATTCATACAAAATTTACTGTGCTTTATCATATTTGATGGATTGGATCGAATAATTTAAGTAAATCATGGAGAAACCTGAGGGGCTCGTCTAGGTCATAGGCTTTTGTGAATCTAGGTCCGGGTCGGGCCGAAATTTCGGCCTGAAACATGCTATGGCTGGGTTTAGATATTTCTAAGCCAGACAAAATCTGGCCCATTATCATATCTACTGTATTTTTGTTTAATTAAATTTTGCTGCATTAAGATGTGAAGAAAATTTCTCCAAAGGATGGAGATGGAATTGAATAATATCATTATTAAGTTAATTATTGTTGCTTCAGTAAGATGTGCAGAAATTTCTCACAGGTAATTAAGATGTGCGTGCACCAATCACCCAACTAATACTTGTTACAAAACACCAAGGCATTGTAGTAGCTTAACGACGACTTCTTTCTCCATTTCCTCTTCCAATTAAGCTTCTTGTGATGTCTCACATGAATCTTTCTTTCAAGCTTTAGTGACCAAACCCAACTCTTTTTCGACTCGAAGCCATATCACAACGCACCAAGAAATGAAGGTTTTGAATCACAATGCAAATGGACAAAGATCTAAGAGCCAAACCGACGCGTCGGGAAATATAATTTGTATGAAATTAAAAATCTATAGCTAATTGGACGTAAAAGTTTTAAATAAAAAGTGAACAATCAATTACTATCAAATTATCACAAATAACATTTAATAATAATATGAAAATAATAATTAGGAATATTCCATTTTAAGATGACGAGTAGATGCTATCGAATTTCGATGCTGGACTTTGTACTCGAGATCCAATTAGATGTCATCCTTGAAGGTGGAAAAGGAAATAAGATCGAGTTATCCACTTTAGACATCTCACTACACAAACTCAAAAATAGATTTCTTTTTGGATCGAAAATTAAAGCATGTTCTCCATCATAAACCTTTCAACGTGGGAGATCTTGAATCAAGATGCAAGTGGACGAGATCCAAGAGATATGTATATACCTTTCAACTATATAAAGAAAGTCTTGGTTTGCAAATTATCTGACGCCCAGTGATGACTTTACGGTCCTCCGGGATCGGGGCTTGACATAATGATTTCAGAACAATTCGATCATTTGGCTTCCCTCGATTTGTTTCAATTCAAAGATGTCTTCTCGATCGAAAATCCATTGGCCTACTTGATATCGCTGATGAGATGAATGTTCTATATAATAAGTCTGTAAATAGTTTCAATATTGTTGGCATGCAATTTACTGATTGATGTGGGCGTTGAAATGAGGACCGTCGCGTTGGAATAGTGGTAAGTTATATTTAAAGTTTCTAGAACGAAACATTTTCTCGGTGGGGGTAGTATGTAATGATCCACTCCTAGCAAAGGCATTATATATGAATATTATTATAGGTTTTCTGCCTCGAGAGGAAGCCTTCAGAAAGAGCAGCCTTGTTGGGACAGGAAGACAACTCATTATGGTAAGTGGACAAGACTTCAAAATTTATGATTCTTTCACGCTTAATAAAAAGTTCATAAAAGAAAGAATGTGTGCTTATTTATAAGAATATGTTAGTAATTGCTAAGAATGATAGTATGACTCCGTATATTTTAATAAGAGAACTTGCTTCCCTGCATGATGAAAGAACATCTGATATACTTGTTCGAGATAAAGATTTCATGTTAAAGTTAAAATATTGCTTAATTGAAGAAATGTTGATATGCTGTTAAGAGAAAGAGAATGTTGCTATGCTTGTGTAAATAGGACTTATTACATGTTCCCTTTTATCGTATGCTGGAAAGATAGAACCATATGGAAGAACATCTAGTGATAAAATAAAATAATGGAAAATTTTACTTGTTAAATATATAATTCTTACATCGTAAAATTTTATATGATAAAAGTGAAACTCATGCATCGGTCAGATAACTTGTGCATAAGGTATGTTCTCTCGAACGGTTCCCACTGGGGCACAAGAAATCACTCGGCCTAAGAGAGATATGGAACACCATGAGCCTTGTACGACTTTGCGATTAGGAGGTGTCAGTCTATTAGTGAGATGGAACACCATGAACCGTGTTGCGGCTATTAGTAAAGAATTGAATCGTGATTCATAGCTGCTAATAGTCGTGCCTACCAGTGAAGAGCCGAACCATGAGTCATAGCTGCTAACATGAGAAATCGCCCATAGGCTATCATGTAGATAGGTTGCGTGCATATGATAAAATTATTGTAAGCCTAACAAATTTGTTGCGTGAATGGATCGTCATAGATTATTACAAGTGAGTTGTTCCATTATCTATACTCCTCATCACAGATTGTTATTAAGAAATAAACTATTTTAAATGAAATAACATTGTCTTATTCGTGATAAATGAATCGTATTCAGTAAATGTTGCTAAGTTGTTCCTTAATGAACAAATATGGCTTAAAAAATATGATGCACATGTTATGCTAAAAGAAATGAATATCACGCTTGAATTGTCGAATGAATGAAAGAAATAAATATGGTTTTGATTATGTTTTCAAAAGGAATCAGAACTCTTGAATACTATATAGCATGAAATGAGCATAGGTAAAAGTAGAAAGATCATTATTAAAAGCTATATTTTCTCACTAACTTTACTTAGTGACTCGCCCAGTGGGTGTTGCTTTTATTTATTCAACAATGCTTTTTCCAATGTGATAACCCCCACCAGATTGTCCCTACTGGTTAGTTTGAGGCGATGACAGATCCTCATCCATGAGAGCCGGAGATCAGAAGATGCATGACCATTTTATATAAGAGAAATGTTATATTAAATGAAGTTATTGTAATTCAATTCATTTTTGAAAGTTGTAAGTCAAGTTGGCATGTATCTGTTGACTGTTGAAAGCCATTGTAATCGATGCCAATATCAGTAAAAGAAGATATTTGTTCTTATGTCATTGTGTTCATTTGATTTTTGTATTATAGTTCTGCTACTTATAACTCTGCTCACTCTTTTTTTGTTATGGTGCACGTGCCTTGTACAAGTGTAACTTAGAATTGTACGACATCACATCCAGTGACAACTTTACGGTCTTTTGAGACAGAGGCATGTCATTTTGTACCATAGTCTGAGTTGTCGGACCATCATCTTCGATTTGTAGAAGTTTTTAAGCATCTCTTTCGATCCTTTCGCAACAACTCTTTGACCAATTCTACGATCTGATCATAGTAGGCTTTTGGCAAGTTGAAATCAGATTTTCTATTCAATAAGCACATTACTACTGATAGTATAGAATGAGTCTCACAATCCCGATATACATGGGTATCTATATCCTTGTATATGATAGAACTTCTTTGTATCGGGATTCAAATATTTCAGATTAAATTTAGGCCCTATCGCTACAATCCCCATATCTCATGCCAGGTTGTGGTCTTCATATTCAACGTATTCTATGTCGTCATTAGTGGCAACATCCGTTGCAACATCCATAACAAAAACAAATTGTATTTTCGTGTAAAGTTTACCTTGCAATCCCTATAGGTCGTAATCACATACAAAACCCTTATGGGCTATGCGTCGTCGTTATAGTTATGGGCAATGAGCTCACAACTTGTATAATCCTAAAGGTACCAAGCCAGTCAAATTAATATTTCCAAATATAAATTGAGTTCATTGACCTTGTTTGATCCAAAAGATAGTGAGCTTGAGCTCAAGTACAACTTGTTCGATAAAGGTCATGAAGGCTATCAAGTTATTGATTCCTTACATTGATCCATTAAATTTTGTTCCTGAAGTGTCATAAACCTAAGCTTGGAGTAGGCTGATCTTGGCATGTAAACTCACACTGCTGGTAATCAATCTTATAAACTATATAAACCTAGGAACTTTCTGATCCCATTAGCCTAATAAACCTCATTTACCATGTGTGACATTTTTATATTACTCCACCGAATGCTTAGAGAAAACGTGTAGGGTTAGCACATGCTTAAGGAGTATTAAAGTCTGTTACCAATAGATTGGTGCACACAAAGAAAATATGTTTAACAATATACCAATAAGGCATATAGGCTCAAACCATCAAAACACAACTAATTTCAAGCCAAAAATGCATAAAATTAACAACAGTTTCAATCAGCAAGATATAAAAACCGTATAGTATATTATTTAACATAATAATATCAACATTTCAACCATATAATATATCATTTAACCCTAGTTTACATGTTTTGCTTCCCTAAATTCTAGTTCCTTCTTAGATTCTTGCATCAGGCTATGGCTAAACTGGTTCGAAATGCATCAGTTCCTAATCAGGTGGAAGAAGGCTCCATCAAGTCCCCTACATTTTGGATACATATTATACATAATGACTTCATCCAATATAATATCCACATATTGGAAATGTTGCCTGTCACGACCTGCACCCGCTTTCTAGATACGAGTTTGTGTCCAAGTCCAGCCTACACCGCAGTGTCGACGGTAGAACGCTGTCTATTATACATGAGTCACAGAAATCTAGAATCACATGGCAATTTATATCTCATCCACAGAATAATAAAATATACAACTAAGATCAATGAATGTCAATGAAACTGAATAATAGAGAATAATATAAACTGAATGTTTTCAAGTTATCAAGAATCCAAGTCAAGTCTGGTGGATACAAATCCACAACCAGTAGACAGAAATAAAATAAAGACTTGAAGTAAAATAACTTAGTCCAAACTGCTAATCATCAATGACACTCTCAGCTGCAGTGGTACCGTAGTCTAATGCTGGTTCAAACCTGCACTACTAAAATACATCGAATTAGCGACGGCCATATTCGTCGCTAATCCATCGGCAAATCGACTTAGCGACGGCTAACCGACAAAATTTGGCTGAAAAAATTCGTCGAAAAATAGCCCATCGCTAAACAAGTCCGTCGCTAAGCTATCGCCATTCGACTGCTTAGAGACGGATTGCCGTCATCAAGAATCGTACATTTAGCGACGGCTAGCCGACGGATTTTCGTCAAATCAAGTATCAGAAAGTTTTTGATACTACTTTTTAGCGACGGACAAGCCCGTCGGTAATATATCGGTAACTGAGTATGAGAGAGTTTCTGATACGCAAAATCTATCCCCAATTCGTCGCTAGCCGTCGCTAATACTCGACAAAAGACCGACGGTTTAGCGACGGAATATCCGTCACTGAGGTTCTGGAAATCTTTATATTTCCATAACCTTGGCGACGGATAATCCGTCGCTAATCCGTCGACATCCGTCGCTAAGCTGGAAATTCTCCAGTTGGTGACGGAATATTCCGTCGCTCAGCCGTCGCCTTCCGTCGCTATGTAGTCACAAGTCCGTCGCTAACTGAATTTTTTTTAAATTTTTTACATAAAACACAGCATTTCCTGTTCGTACAACATCGAAAACATCGAAACATCATAATATGCATCACACCTCACACAACCCAACAAACCAATATACATCACACAGCCATATACAAATATCTATCACAAATACATCACACAAACCAACATACATCAATGAGACCCGGAGCAACCCTCCGTTGAATTTTTATATAATAAAAGTCTAGGTAATAGCATCCAAAAATATCCAAGTCTATAAAATAACCATGTCTAGAAAATAAAAAAATCAAGAGTTGTAAAACCATCCAAATAAGACCCAGAAATAAGTCTACCAGAAATAAATCCGGTCAAAAATCATATTATATATATATATATATATATATATATATATATATATATATATATATATATATATATAATATATATATATATATATATATATATATATATATATATATATATAGTCCTTTACGTAAGCGCAGAGAGATCTCCCTCCTCAGCCACTGCACATAACTAGGATCCACGCCAGCAAGATCAATATCCAGAGGAGATGGATGACTGGAACTCCCAGTGCAACTGCCCTCTGGTGCCACCTCCTCCTTCACAGCTATCTCGGCTTTAGGAATCACTTCCTCCTTAATAGTAGGAGGAAGTTCTTCCTTGACCGTCATCTCTACAGTAGGTACCACTACCGACTCAGCAGGAGGTGGCACTACCTCCTCAGCAGCATGAGGTGCCACTACCTCCTCAACAGCCATTTGTGCCTCTCTCAAGCGACGTCCTCGGGTCATGGGTGCCATCTGGTAAGATTGATGGAAACATAGAGATTAAACAAAATGACAGTATTAGACGTGTAAGTGGAAGATTCATTGTTGCATGGAAATGACAGTATTAGATGTCCTCCGCGTCCTCATCTTCCTCTTCCTCCTCATCTTCGCTTTTATCTATTTCGTTTTCCTCTTCGAATTCATTGTTATATGGAAATGACCCTCCAACGGTGAATGTGAAGCTCTATTTTGTTTTTCTCTTCGCATCCTGTTCTAGGTCACTATATTTTTGACCTGGAACAGGACCTATCATAAGGATTCTGGCTCGTCCTACCACCCATCAAAATTTTTTTCTTCTAATATTGTGAACGTGAAGCTCTGCTTCACACGTTTGGTTTTATATTATGGTCTGGTAGAAGAAGCCATGAGATTCATGGTGATACTGATTCCGCCTATGATATACACTCTATACACTTTTACTTATGCAAGCCTTTTGAAGTAATCAGTATTATACTAGATTTTCGAAAAATCCATAACTCTGATAGGCCCAAAAGACTTGGCATAAGTAAATTTAATTTTCAACACTTACCTGGCTACTACTATGATATCTTATATATAACCTTCTAGGATACTCACTCTATACCAAGGTTCGCAGTATCGGTAAGGTTCTAAACAGCGGTAGGCGGGTGCGCGACGGAGAGAGTTCGTCTACTGCCAAGACACCGCCTAGACGCCTAAGCGATCAATACTGATACTCATAGAAATAGTCTGATACCGATACCGATTTTTAAACTCATAGGAACCCTTCCATAGGTAGAATTGACTCGAATTGAACCCATAGGAATCCGAATTGAACCCTCATTACCCGAATTGAACCCGCATTACCCGAATTGAACCCATAGAAACCCTTCCATAGGTGGAATTGACTCTCTAATGCTAGATCTAGGTGTTAGAAACCTTTAATTTGGTAGATCTAGATTTTTACAATGATGAATGATAAATTCTATGCTTAATTTGTGTTATTTAGGAATTTTGACCATCAAGTGTTCGATACGTGTTCCTAAAGAAAATGTTTTGTCCAATTTGAGTTGTGATTGTGTTATTGTGTCCACAATTGGATATTGAGTGGTTGGGTCATGATACACCATGATGTATTTTGGATCCTATTTTGTGTCAATTTCTCAATATTATTCTAGATCTAATTGTTATATATATATATATATATATATATATATATATATATATATATATATATATATATTACAATTTCATATATATGATTTGGATGTTGGTGTCATAATGGTGTTGGTGTAGGAATAGAGGGGTGTTTGATATTTGGTATTTGTGATTGTGTTAGTGCATTGGTGTTGTACCTGATAAGGGAAGTGTGTGTTGTGTGTGAGAGTGTGTCATTTATGGGTGATGTTTATAGACATAAAAATGTGGTATCAATTAAAATTTAGAGTACTTGGTATTAGTGTGTGTATAGTTGGTGTGTGGGAGTGTTGAGTGTGTGTGTGTATACATATTAGTGTATGTGTGCATGCATGTGCATTGAGATTTTTAAGGGAGTTACTGCTGATAGGCAGCAGAACAACAGTGTATATATAGCTTATTGCAGCATATTGTGAGTTACTAGCGTGTGTGTGTGTGTGTGTGTATATATATATATATATATATATATAGAGAGAGAGAGAAAAAGTATATATAGGGGATCAGGAGCCTGTCGTCCTCAACCGTTGGATCGAACGGGCGCGCGTGCGGACCCTACGTAGCCAATTCGACCCCACGCAGCCCCGTGCTAATTTCGATACCAATACTTTGAACATTGATACTAAGTTTATATATATATACTAATTTATATACTAAGGAATTTCTGGGTGTGTGTGTGTGTGTGTGTTACTACCGGCCCCCAACCACCACCCCCACCACAGTCGACCGCCATCCCCACCACCGTGACCCCCACCCCCACCACCGCCGCCCGCCATCCCCACCGTCGACCCGAAACCCCCCCAGCGACCCCCACCCCCACCACCGCGACCCCCACCCCCACCACCACCGGCCCCCGCCGCCCCCCGCCGCCCCCCCCGCCGCCCTATCCTGAAACCCCCACCAGCGATCCCCACCCCCACCCCTACCCCCGCAACCCCCACCCCCACTACCGCGACCCCCAACCCCACCACCAGCAGCCCCCGCCGCCCCGACCTGAACCCCCCCAGCGACCCCTACCCACCAGCGCGACCCCCACCCCCACCACCACCGGCCCCCGCCTCCCCCCGCCACCCCGACCCGAACCCCCCCAGCGACTGCCACCCCCACCACCGCGACCCACACCCCCACCCCCACCACCACCGGCCCCCGCCGCCTCGACCACCAAGAGTGAGAGAGAGAGAGAGAGAGGATTACCTGGAGAGAGAGAGAGAGAGTCTTTACGGCCGGAGAGAGAGAGAATTTGGGGGGAGAATGAAAAGTTTCCCCCGTTGGTTAAATTTAAGTTAGGGCTGGATATTTAGTGACGGACTAGCAACGGATATATTCCGTCGCTAGTTTGTCGCTAGTCCGTCGCTATACCACCCTAGTTGGCCGTCAGAATATCCGTCGCTATGTGGTCGTTAAATTTTATGCCAATTTTTTTCAACATTTTCCACCAACTTTTGACAACTAAGCGACGGCATAGCGATGGATTCTTTATCCGTCGCTATATGTCCGACGACTTAACGACGGATTGGCGACCTTTGCTCGCCCTTAAAATAAAAAAATTATCATCTTTTCGACGGCAATCATTCGGAACTTTGTCGGTAGTCCGTCTCTAATAGCGACGGACAAAATCTGTCGCTAAATATCCGTCGTCAAATGGCTGTATTTTGGTAGTGCTGCTCGTCTATACCTAGCTCAAACTCGGATAAACCTGAAGAGATCATCAGGTCCTCAGGGGACTAGCAGGATTCATAAAATATGTTTATCTAATAGTTTAACATGCATAAAGAATATCCAGGATATACACTGAAAAAACTAAGCAATAATGATACACGGATAGGTTAATAACTACGCATAAATGAACTGCAGAAAGAAAACTGGAGAACAAGAGATCAACGGATACCAAACTCTCGCCCCGAGTGTGGACTCGCAGGTTTAAACAAATCACTGACCCTCGCCCCGAGTGTGGACTCGCAGGTTAGTTCGAGACAATCACCCTCGCCCCTAGTGTGGACTTGCAGGTGCAAACAGTCAACCCTCGCCCCAAGTGTAGACTCGCAGGTTGAGAAAACAAAATAGAAATAGCATTTCAATTATAGCACACTAATTCTATGATACGACTCAATCAAGCACATGTGAGAAACAGGTCCAATCTGAACTACAAGGCCAATCGTGAACAATGACTAGATATCAATGAAGTAACTAAACTAATATACATGATATGAGTAACATATGTCAGCCATCAATCAGAAGAAATGGATGTTGAAAGGAATAAGCATGTAAGTAAAACTGTAAAGATTGGCAAGGTATACTTACATGTGGTCCTGAGCTGTTGGCACGGGTCAAGTCCGTATCTCGGTCCAAGTAACCTATTTTATACATTTATAATAATGTCAAAACATGATTTATAAGTAATAGTTAGTCTGTCTGTTCACTTTTTAGTTTTCTAGGTCGATTCCTATGGTACTTAGGTACCTTAACTAGTGAGGTATCTATTTAGGTCCTTTATACCTTATTGGAACTTCTAGTTAGCCAGTGGGTATTCCCAACTTGTCGGTAAGGCCTATATGTTTATTTAAACGTATCACCTTTCCTATGAGTACCAACTGCCCACCTAGGATACGACCAAGTACCCCATGAATCTCTTAAAACAACCCATACATCTTTCCATTCCTCTAACCCACATGTTTCTTTTGTGCCTAGGATACTAAGTCTTCCCTGTTGTACCCTATATTGTACAGGATACATACTACTATGTGCAGGATGAAGGCATGGCTGTTTGATTTCAGAACATATAAGGCATATTCCTGTCCACAATTTGCATTGGCAGGTTGTTATTGCCACCTGCTTACCCACAGGACTCAACCTCTGTTGTATTCGTGCAAGATCACCTCTCCTTGCACTCAACTTAACACTCACACACCTATCACAGGTTTCTGCCTTACTATACACTGAATACCAACATGTTTCATTGATGTTGGGACTCTTGTCCTATTGGTATATCCAACATCATGATACCTGATCCTTGTCAGGTATTCACTTTGTCACCCCATACTATATGCAAGTTTTTCCTCCATCCTATGTATACTAACGCCCTAACTATGCTAATGTGTGCTAATATACATATCCCATACCATATCGTATGTACTCTGTGTTGCCTAACTGTCTATTCCCATATTTAATACAAACTGGATTTGGTCCCCTTAAGAGCCCCCTTTATACTTCTAGTTGTTACCAAAGTTTTACACTGCTGTAAATACTCAACCTGTGCACTGATGTACTGTATCCGCACATATAAGTTGATGACATGCACACATTTTTTCCACCTTGTTGTAGGTTTCCTGCACCTACTACTACTACTACTACTACTACTACTGTGGTATCTCTGATACGGTAGCCACATGTCTATACGTCGGATACCCTCACTCCATGCCTTACTTAGACTGAAACTGCTACTTGATGCCATTGCTTAGTATTAAGTTATACAACATTTGAGAAACATCCATATCCCATATAAACTCGATGCCAAGTATCCTCCCCTATGATATCACTCGACCTGACCACAACACTAAGACTACCAACTGTTAACCACAACTTCCTATATACTTGGTACACGAGCCTTGATAATCTATGCTATAAGCAGTCTTAAACCCCCAATGCTACTATGGTATATGGACACTGACTCGGGTACTCTGGTATTCTAACTGATACTTAAACATACTAGTCAATTTCTGATATATATAGATGAAAACCTTTACCCGCTACTATATGCACCGACCTATATTCAACTTTCTGTACTGGAATCTCCTATGCCCAGGTATTCTACCCTACTATCAAGCTTCATGTTACCATATACATATGGTAATACCCCTTACATGTATCCTCAGAGATTTCCTTCAGTTATGGTATCCCTAACACACATGTTATATGACATAATTGGTAACACATGCTACATACCCACGTATATATGTCCCTGATACGGATGCTTAGTATCAGTAATGCATAATTATATGTCCCTGACCCGTGTGACACCCCAAATCTGGTAGCATTAACTATGCCTATATCTGTCCTAACTAAATATTTGACACACCAATCCCTCACATCTTGGACTCAGTTATTGTGACCTCGACCTCTTACATACCCAGGTCTATACAAGCCTATTCGTTAGGAGGTGCAATCAATAAGCCAATGGGTTGTTACATGATATGTACTCGATGTACTAGTACAAACTAAGATGTGAAGCTTACACCAATCTGTCCAAGACTCTATAATCAAGTCGAATCAACATACACCTCTATTCTGATATCCATCATTTCTATCTATAGGGTCAGATGGCTCTATAACTAGACTGAAACCATCCTATAACTCAGCTAGGAACATACTCATGAATTAACATGACCACCTACGCCTCTACATAACCATGGTGAATTTTACTAGATTGAAGGAACTACAGACATGGCTTGGAGAGAAAAGGATTACTTGACTTAGAGTAGTCGAATGCTCTACTCTGGAATCTCTCGATAGCAGACTCCACGAACTGGGGGAGGCGCAGGGAATTACTTAGGATTTGGTGGAAGGAAAACGACTGCTTCTCTCAATGTTTGTATATATATATATATATATATATATATATATATATATATATATATGATATTTGGAATAAAATCAAATCCCACAAAGATGGAGAGAGATTAATCAGGGTTTAAATCAAAATCGAAGTCGGCATGATTTGAATTGCGTTCAACTCCATCCCAGTTTAGCCGTTTGGAATTTGAAATAGGGAATTTTCAATTACCCTCTCCCTCCTATTGGTTTTTCACATAGAGCCTACCACTTAGCCTCTTCTATAATATGGCTACATACATCCCTATTAGGAATGTATACATCTATATATATACATGTATGTTTGCAAAAACAAAAAGTTTATAACAAACTTAAAAAGAATCGTACAAAGTACAATAAATTTTGGGAAAGTACAACTTTAGAAATCTGATCAGAAGACGATCACTTTATCCCTCGGACTATGTGAACTTGAAGACTAGAGGCTCTGGAGAATGCAGCAGCACTTTTGCAAGAACTCTTGATCTCTGTGATGCTTTCATAATGATTGGAAACTCTATTTATAGAGTTCTAAAAATAACTATTTTAGCAGTTATTCTGATGTGCGCGAGGTTAAACTGTGCCACTTTGGGTTGCGCCAACCTTAAGTTGCGCCAACTTCCATTCAGTTACACAAATGTATACTAACTGTATTTAGACGCGTGGCATCATATGATTGAGATGCGTATGGTCGTGTACAGAGTAGTGGACACATTTTGAGAGATTAGTAGCATGTGCGCCACATCATCCTGCTTTAGAATGTAAGTTGTCTCAACTTTATCAAGTTGCGCGAGCTTCAGTCAACGAGTCAAACTGCGCTTGATTAGATTGTGCCTAGGCGCAACTCAGTGAATAGGCATGTGGCATCATTTGGGTTACGTGTCAATTTGTGAGTAGAATTTGATCGGGTTGAGCCTAGGCGTAACTCACAGAGTGCACGGAACAGCTGTCAATCAAATCGTCTCGAGCGCCACGCTTTACGGGATTCGAAGAAATTTCTTCGTTTATCGTGCTGTCAGTTGTAAGTGCTGTCAGTTAATGATGGCAATTATTGTCAGGCGCTATGTAGACATTGGCGCAATGTGATTAGGCGCAGTCTAATATATGGCGCAACCTGGTCAGTGGCGCAGTTCGATCTCTGAGCTTTATAACAGTGGCGCAGCTTGATTTCTGGGGCACAACTTGATTGCTAACTAGTAAAAATATGGCACAACTTAATTTTTAGGCTCTACAAGACCCCTTCAAAGTTTTTGAATTTTGAAATATTACAAAACTTCGAAATACTTTGAATCATGATAATGACTGAGTAAAGTTGCGCCTATCTCGTGCAGTCTGTTGCGATCTGTTACGATTTTTATGCGCAACTAAGGGTGACTGTTAGGATTCTATCTTTAGGCTATTCGTAACCCCTCTTCTCGAAATTTTGATAATATTTTATTTATTTATTTGGATTAAATGGTGACTTTTAGATTTTTTAATAATTACTTAGTTAATTATTACGATAAATGACTTTAGCCATGGCGGAGTTTTAAAGTACAAGACGGCTAGAATCATGGCACGGATAGTACAATGACGTGCTTCGACTAGTGTACTAGCCCTGGTAGGGAAGGTCGAGCCATAGTGATGTCCTAACAAGGAAAACCAGGCCAAGATACGACTTAACCTTTATCGAAGACTTATTTATTTTTATTTATATTATCGAGTTTAGGGAAACCGGTTATACCATTTTAGCCCGGACTGGACCCGAACTGAGCCCATGAAGTCATGCGACACGTCCAATGACAATCGTGTTGATGGAATTTGTTAAGGGGGTATTGTATTTTGTTTTAATGGTTTAATGAATATTTTCTAAGTATTCATAATTAAATATTATAAATTTTATTATTAGTTGGTATTCAAGGACATTTGTATAAAAAAAAGGTCCTTGAGTATTTCGGGGTTATTAGACTGTAAGTAATGGTGTATACGCCATTATGGTTTTATTGAATTTCGATATTATTATTATTATTATTATTATTTTATTGAGGTTATTATTAAATAATATTATTTTATTATTCTTGGCTATATTTATTCCGTTATCAAATAAATATTATTATATAGGATCATATTCATATAAATAGCACTAGGAATAGATGCCAGTGGAATTTATTTTGAGTTTTATAGAGGTGTATATATATATAGGCATATACATATATTTTAAATTTATGAGATGTATATATACATATATATACATATTATATCTATGTATGAATGTGGGTGTATATATATATATATAGGCATATACATATTATATCTATGTATGAATGTGGGTGTGTGTATATATATATATATATATATATATATATAATAGAGTTAATAATAAATAAAGAAAACCAAAAGGAATTAAACCTTTCCCTCACGGGCCAGCAAGCCCCAAAACCCGCACATATAGCTGCCACAGCCCGGTTAGGAGTGAACCCGAGAGCAGGGGACTCGAAGTCTCTAACAGCCGCGTATATAATCGGAAAGGAGACCGAGAGAAAGGAAGAAAGGAAGCAGCGACCAACATGAACCCTAACCCACGCCCCCTGAACGTCTGGGCCGTTGTTCGCCGCCGACGCCGCCACCATACGCGGCCGGACCACCGCCCGAACCCAGGCCGTGCGCGCGCACAGTCCGGATAGCGCAGAAACAGTTGAGAGCGAGGTACGTTTTCATCATCACGTTTCTTCCCGTATACTCAACAGAATTTGATTCCGTAAAATCCTATAGAATGCCCATATGACCATCTAGGATCCCTGTCAATTAGTTCTTATTGAACTTATTCATATTCGTCGAGAAATCAACGCAAACATCAAGGAAAAATCTGTCCAAAATAGAGTATATAGTAGTTTATCGACCAATTTTGGCAGGTATTTTCTGAATCGAACACTAGGGAATTTCGAAAACTATTTAATGACAGTCCTAGACAACCTATAGGGCTACAAATACCTTTTTGTAGAATCGAATTTCGTCGACCGTGCGTCGAGAAATCGGATTCCCAATTTGGCGAAAAACATGTTTTTAGAATTATAGAAATTCAATAAAACTCTTCGATACGACGTGCGTCCCGCCATTCTGGGCGACGTGGTCACGAACCGAAGCATCGAAAGGTGCGTAATGGTTTCGTGGACGTGTGGGCTTTGACGGAATTCAAATTGGCTGCGTGTGTGCGACGAATTTGATGCGTATCCGTCGAAATTCACCGCATCGGCCTCTGTGCAAATCTCTGAATTACTTTGTGTACGTTCGTCTGATCGAGACAAAAGTTGTGCCAGCAGGACCGTATCGTTTTTGTGGTTCTGTATGCCCAGTTTGGTCCGATTCTGAGACAGTTGATTGGATCATCGTTTTGCGGGCCCCACGGTCCGACTCAACGGGTGATTTTGTGCACGGCCTGCCGGAATCCAATTTTGGACATACGGTTGGATTCGTATCATCGAAATAAATTTGTAGATATGTAATTTGATGACTTTAGAGACCATTGACTCTGGCACACTTTTCGGTGTAAAGCGGGTCCAACGACGGACACCGTTTTAACCCAAAATTATTGTTTTGCTTCTGTGTCCATAATTAGACTTAAGGACAGACAATTCTAGCTATTTTGACTATTCTGAGAACATTGGTAATGTTTATTTCAGCATCCGAAGACTGTTGTATGGGTTTTGACTATTGTGGCACACTGAGTGGTTTAGATTGTCGGTTTACCAGCAAAGGACCACATGCGAGTACAGTTTATTGTCTGTTTTCAGTAATGATGTTTACTATACATCAGTATTTAGTCGATAGATATATGATTTCAATTTTATGTTGATTCTGTTTCTTGTTGTGTCGGGAGGGTGAAGTACCAACGATGTGTGATCTGACTTTAGACTGTGTAGATTGTGATTATTATTGTATTTATATCTTGTAGACCGTATAGACCGTGATTATTATTGCATTTATACTGTGTAGATCGTGTAGACCATGATTATTATTTTTGTAGACAGTGTTTCTTTATTGCAGTATTTCATGTAGATCGTGTAACTGTACACCGTGTAACTTTAGACCGTGTAGACCGTGTCGCATAATTGTTCCGAGACCGATCACATATCAAAGGTACTTCAGTCGGTCAGTTGGTGAGTATTTTTTTGTAGTTCATTTTCTGTTCTTGGTATTTAGTTTTATTTTGTCTTTCTTCATTTATTTTATGAATCATATGTCTAAAGGCTAACCTCTGTAGTATAGTCATTTTCATATATTGAAGCTGCATTCAGGGAATTGTACTCGTTCCATTTCTGACTGAAAACCAATATTTTTCAGGTTAGCCGTGGATTCATTTAGCATGGAAGATACGAGGGTACTTGCAAACAAAAGCCTAGAGACTAGCTAGATAGTCGAGTTATAGTCATTCAATATTTGTACAAGTTTATATTTTTCTGCAAATGTAAAACTTAGGAATTGTAAGTTTAAATTAATTTTGTAAACGAGCATTATTTATGATTTTAAGCATTGTGGCTATACAGTGTTCTACCGCCGACACTGCGGCATAGGCTGGCTTGGACACGTCTCGTATCCGTAGAAAAAAAAATGGGTGCGGGTCGTGACACTATTATAACCCTTGTTTAACTGACTGTAACTCTTTACTTTCACTTTAATCTTCTGAGAGAATACTTTGAACTCTTGCAACCCTCTTCTCTGATCATCTCCTCGACGACATGGCCCCCAAGAAGACCGCTGCTGACAAAGGAAAGAGCATCGCCACTCCTTCGACTCGTGCTCCGTCGACCCGCGTGCAACAGTATGCGCTGCCCTCTTCTCGACGAGAGATGGCAAACCCAGCTCTGGAAGGTGACCAAGAACGAATATTATGGAAGCTGACTTGATCTTCAATTGACTTGCGCCCCTATTCTTAGAGTGTTTGGCGCATCACAAACTCTGTGCCACCCTTTCTTAAGGTGTGTTGCTTTATTTGAGCACAGTTCGTTCTTACGAACCGTGTTGCACATGCTGTTGTACAACTCAATCGTTTGCGTAATAAAAAATATTGCACAAACCAGTTGTGGCGCAACCTGTATGTAGTGCAACTTGAGATGTTGCACAACTTAAGTTTCGTACAACACAGTATGTTGCGCAACCCAGGTTGTCGCGCAACTCAGAATGTTGCGCAACCTAAAATATTGCCCAACCCAGAATGTTGCGCACCCTAAAATGTTATGCAACCCAGAATGTCGAGCAACTCAAGATGTTGCGCAACTTAATTGTTGCGCAACCTAGGATGCTACGCAACTTAATTGATTGGCTCTTTATAAAGTTGCACACTCTTTGTTGCTTCTAACTTTTGTTCATGTATTTCTTTGGAGTTGATCTCAGGGAAGACCCTAATGCTGAAAGATTTGCTTCAGCATTTAATGTCCCGGAGTACAAGAAGAATTTATCTCATGTTACATTCCCTCAGTACGAAGGCCCTGAAGCACGAAAGTCCATCCTTATGGCCCAAGAAAACCAAACCCTGCTGAGCTTAATGAACGGAGATCCTCTAGAAAGTCTAGATAATGTGGTCCACAAGAAACCTGCCTTCCTATTTGGGATGCCATCAAGAAGACTTCCCAGCCCAAGACAAGAAAAAAGGAGAGAATATTCAAAGATGAAGACAAAGTCATATACCTCACAGAAATATCGAGGTCTATGGCTTTATATCAATATGAATTTGTAAGCTATCCCAGAAGAATGTCATGGGATCTGACTCCAATCCAGCAGGCACGAGTCAGAAAAATCTGTTATAGAATGGGTCCGAAGTACAAGGACCTCTTTTACAGTACCTCTGAGAAGTACAACACCCACTTGAGAGGTTTGAAGCCAAGCTTTATTCCTCCCAAGGATTCCTCTTTGCTCCTTCCAGTGAGAATACCCATATTTGCAAATACATTCGCAAAGGCTGAAGGAAGATACCCAGATCTCGACATACGTATGACAGGTCTGGTTAACCTAAATATGAAGCGTTGGAGCAGCTTATCTATATGGATTTTGGATCAGTTCAAGGACAGACTCCTCGATCTAGATCTTTATAATGCCATCTGGACTACAGTCTATGGCATTCGCCTGAACGCTCATATGTTCTTGGCTTTGGTATAGAAGTATAATAAAAGCACTGGGACTTTCATGACCCCCATGGAGAAATAGGATTTGCTCTCCATGAGATAAAATATCTATCTCATCTACCAATGGGCGATAATCCATAAGAAGAGTATGTGCCCACAAATGACGAATTGGATGCTATGGCGGAAGAGAATCCTCAGATGATCGTCGTCTTCCAGGAGCTATTGTGTCACTACAAAATCTGCTCGCTCTACTATAAAAGTGCTACTGCAGGTACTTGTTATACAACCAAGTAGATGCTGTACCTTTTTCTGGGTCATGTACGGGAGGACAAACCATTTGATAGTCAAGCCTGTGCTCCTCATTTCTTTGAAGCATTTAGTCAAAGCGACATGCAATATTTGATGGAGCAACACATCCATGGAGATATCAGACTGGATGAAGACGTGCATCCGTTCAAGGCTAGCAACACTCTCCAGAGTTATCTCAGATAGGATTATAGACCCATATCCAAAGAGGCCCAGCTAGCGGGCTTTCTTCTTTATAGCTGCGGCGCTTCATAGTTCTAGGAGTCAGTGCAGTCGACAGATTCCATTGGGGCGTCCTGTTTGCTACAGTACGTCTTATTTTTGGCTACAAGATGGACCTCCTATCGGCAATGACCTACCGCTTGAACGCAGGGTTGCGTCCTTTTGTACAAACCATGCTAAATAACAAAGCGGCAAGGCAAGACTTCCCTCCCACCGAGATGCCGTACACCTATTTATTCGGATGGCTATTGCTTCACCATCCTTGTTTGATGAACCCTAATATGAGAAGTGTCAGCGAAGATTTTATCAGAAGCTACTCCAGCACTCATTGGCAATACACTGCTCTTTCAGAGTACAGATTTGTATTAAATAGTGGATCGGGATGGAGCTTTCAATGTGTTCAGCCTCCTCACGGATATGAGAATATGCCTCCACAGCTGATGGATTTGACTGCAGAATCACTCCACCTCAGTCCAATCAGCTTTTTCATGGCTGCAAGCGATCCGTCCATCTCACTTGGTCTACAGATTTGAGGAAGAATGCTATTTGGAACCGTACTTGCCAAGTCGATTCGCACGACAGTTCGGCTATGATCAACTTCATATGGGTAATGCCACCACTTGCCTACAGGCCAAAGGTTATCTGATCGATGGGGCTAGGGCTTGGAGATATTACAATGCCCAGGGTACAAAAGCTATATTTTCCATTTCCTTCAATCTTCAGGAAGGCCCGCGTATGTTATATACATACGCAAACTTCTATACTTCAGCAAATACATTTACTAAAAGCTTCCATCCTACACATCCTGGTTAACCACGTAAACTAGTGACATCCGGCCGAAGACACATTTGTAATTAATATGCGAAATATCTGAAGTTACCGTATGACCAACGCATGTCCGTTGGTAATAGACGATGGTTTATGTTCGTCCCCATCCTTCTGTCGCTGCTAAGTAGTATTTTAGTAACTTCAAAATTTACATGAAAGTGATTAATGGTAACTTCACATACACTACAAAAATAATGTTCATTAGCGACAGATTTTATCGACAAAAGCAAAAATATCGCTAATAAGCGACAAAATACCAACAGACTAGTTACTGATTTATTATGTAAAATACAATATAATTATATGTCGCTAGATCCGTCGGTAGTTAGTCGCTAAGTACATTGCGACTGATTAGCGATAGAAATTTTTATCGCTGGCCACGACTAAAAGTAAAACAACAACCATATTTTTCTCATTCTCAAAATTTTACACAAGTTTTCGTTTCTTCCCAAATTTCCTCTTCGATGACCTGCCCCCTTCTCCTCTGTCACCCGATCCCCGACTCCCTCCTCCGACCCCCTCCTCCGTCCGACGCACGACCCCCCTCCTCTTTCTCCGATGACCAATGCCCCCTCCTCCATGATCCCCCTCATCCTTCCCCGACGACCAACGCCCTCCTCTTCCTCGGTTCCCTCCTCCTGATTCGAGCTCTGCCCCCTCCTCCTCCCCTGGCAAAGACCCCTCCCCTCCCCCAGTTGCGGGTAAATTTTTTTTAATTGTGTTACATTTTTTATATTTAGATTATGTGTTATAGTTATATGTCATAATTTTTATATTATTTCTAACATATACTTGTTGTTTGAAGTAGAAATTAGGGGTGTAATTTATTTTCGTATCAATCCAATATAAAGAAAAATAACTATAAATTATGACACCAGCACAAGATTAGAACACCTTACAGACACAGCGACACAAGAATGATTGATAAAGTAGTTATGTTGTGTCTAGTATTAGGCATAATGCATATGGTATTTATATATGTATTATTAATATATACATATATAGATGTCATAATGTGTGATACTCATGGTGTATATTTATATACAAGTATGTGGCTTATCTCCGCCTTCCTCCTCCTACTTCTACTACAGTTGCAGAGCAGATCGCAGAGGAGTTAGCGAGGACGACTTCATGGATGAGGAGGATGGCTTATCTCTACCGTTCACTCATCAGTAAGCGGAGCTAGTCCTGATATTCCTTCAGCATCTACTCCTATTAGTGCTGGTGCTCCCCCTAGTTCGACTGATCCGCCTTCTACACCGAAGACTACACATGTCGCTCTTGTTGGGACGAATCTATATCTTGACCTATTGATGGACCGTGGAATGTACATACGTTGACCAGGATTTGCAGACTCTCCTACTCTACCAGAGTGGCTAGCCAGCATCACTCGTCCCGAGCTATAGGCCGATGGAGCAACGTAAGTATATAATTGTTACTATACATATTTATTCATAATTCCTTTATTTTCTAATAGTACATTATTTTGTTAATCCCAGGTTCTTTCTGTTTCAGGCTGGTAGATATTGGATGACTTGATGTATCGTCAATTCCATGGTCCCTATCTGACCTTCAGGGATATCCCACTTGATAGATGATTTATTTGACTAGATATGATTGGGGTATGCCTAAATAATATCATCTTTTGTTTACAATATGAATTCTTAAATATTTGCTCATTTGTTTTTTTTTTATTTCCAGAAGTTGTACTGGTAGCCGACACTCAGAGATTAGGTGATCCAGAAGTGCTACAAGTCCGTCGCCGGTAAGAGGTTGAGGGATATGGTCAACGACCAGAAGGCGTTGGCTACACTAAATGGCACTCTTCGTAAGGAGTTGTTAAAGAAAGAATTTTGGGAGGAGATGAAGAAGAAGAAGAAGATGGACACTCCAGCCTATAAGGCCAAGTGCGAGAAGGCAAAGGCTGTCCGTGCCAAGGGTGGTCACCACAAGGACGGATCCATCCTAATTCCAGAGCATTATTAACGGTTGGTGAGTATTCTTATTTGTTATTTATTCAATTATTTAATTTTTAATGTTTAGTTATTAATTGTTATTTAATTGTTACAGTGGCAGGAGGTTGCTAAGACAGGCGGAGACCTGAATACATAGGCTTTTCTAAAGTTTTTGAGCGTACCCATAAGCGAAAGAAGGATGGAAAGCTCGTAAATGATCAGATGACCAAAGCCTATGTAAGTTTTCCAAGTCCTATATAATTATATTTCTTCCTTGTACTTAACTATATTTATTTTACCTAAATAGTTAGTCCTAACTCTAAATATCCTAATTATAAACCTAATTAGCAATATAAATCAAAGACAAATATAGGAGACGTATGAGACCCTAACCATAACAATACTTAATAATAACTAAAATATGAATATTAACTCTAAATCTATTCACCTATATAAATATATGAGACATATGAGACTTTAGAGAGTCGAGTCGGTGAGAAAAGAAGTACTGCTGGAGGTTGTCGAGGGGGGAGGGACTAGTCAGCCACCGACTTCGGCTACAAGAAACGACTTGTGGACACAAGCTGTTGGTAGAGGAAAAGGCGGCAGTGTGTACGGTATCGGATCTTTGGCATCAAAGTCGTCCTTTTATTCTAGAGCTCCTCTTCTATCTCTACCTCCACCTCCACCTATAGGTACACAGACCGGCGATACTACATGAACCTACAGTTTGGAGCATATTACATAGATATTGGTGGTCCAACAAGATTAGATGATCCAGGTGACCCACACTCTAGATGCGGCAGGTCTTATTTCTGCTACCACTGCACCGGCTCCTGCTTCGACCTCAGCGCCTTCGGCACTGGCTCATGCTTCGACAGCAGTGCCTACTGCCTCGTCTCCTACTTCGACCACGGTGCCTAATACATGCCGACGACTATTTCAGGCATTGTTCCTGCCCAGGCCGTACAGCGGATCATTAGTTTGGTGCTGGCGCAGTTATATGCGAGCGGACAACCGCCTCCACCTCTGCCACCTCCTCTACCAGCAGTTTGATGTTTACGAGATTTTTGTATTATTTTTTGTTGTACTGAATGAGTTGTATGGACTTTATGGAGTTTATGTATCATTTGATGTTTACGAGATTTGTATATATGTACTATTTTAGTGCTAGATGAGTTTGTATGGACTCCATAGTTTGAGAAAATAGTTGTTTGCGTCTATTTCATTCAATATTACATATTTGTGTTCTAGTTTATTGAGTAAATAGTCTATTTGATTCATTGTTATATATTTGTGTTTCATGTTATTGAATATATTTTGACAGGTTTGAGCATAGCATGAACAAATAATTCTGGCAAAAAAGACAAGCTTAGCGACGGACCAGCGACGGAATACTGACATTTTTTTGCAAAAAATTGCATGCTAGCGACGTACTAGTGACACTTACCGACGTAATATTTGCACCTCAGCGATGAACTACCAACGGTCTGATACCAAAAACCGTATCAGACGAGTTACCGACAAAAATTTTCGTCGGTAACCTTCTGAAAATTTCTAATTTTGGGCTCACAAAACTCTGTTGCTAATCCGTCGCTAATCTGTCACAAATTTTGCCGACGAAAAAATTACGTTGCTAATCCGTCGTTGAAATGTGTCGCCAAATCCGTGGTAAGTTGTCGCTATAGCGGCGGATTACCGACAGATTTGTCTTAGCGACATTATTTCAAATGACGTACACTTTCCATCAGTAAAATGAAATAGCGACGGGTTTCTAATATTTAGCGACGGATTATTCCGTCGCTAAATATCAGTATTTTTTTAGTTATATGAAAACATCGACAATTCTTTTCTATGTCAGTAGATGCTATGCTTCTAAGAGCACCTCCCGCCCTAATATCTTGTAGTGTGATGTGATTCCTATGTGGCATGAGCCACATGACAATATCTTTCCTAGATGACAATATTATATTCTCACATGAATAAAGTAATAAAAATATTCTCAAATACAAAAGTAATGAGAAGATAATAAAATATACTATTTTTCAACTTGCAAGACAATTTCTTTCCTCCTTTTTTTTCTTTCCAAATATTTTTATGGGATATTTTAACAAATGTCCCTAATCAAAATATAGAAACTAGCATATACCGTCCACTATTTAAAAAAATACCAAATGCTCCCATTCCTTTGTAAATCAGCCAAAAAATGGGTTAAATAATGGGGGTATAACTTAAAATTTTATTTGTTCCATACAAAGGAATGGCGACATTTGTTTTAAAAAAATAGTTAGAGTATATGTTAGTTTCTATATTTGAATGAGAGTATTTGCTAAAATATTTTTATTCATAACTGATGATGTGGAGATAAAGTCATTGTCAAGTGTGTTGTCTAGAAATAGACAACCAACTTCACAATGTCTTTGTTACGTCAATTTCACAACTTACTTGACATTTGCATTGTAGAATAATTTTTTCTATAAAAAATTCATGCCTACGTGGCAACAACTTTTTTTTAAACTCACAATTGCATCCAAGATGCTTCTAGCAGAACCCAAACAGAAAAGGCATCTGCACCATCCTTATATTATCAGATTTCTTCCCCGCTGTCCGCCCCCATGCTAACTTTAGTAACAAAAAGTCGATGAAAAAAAGCCACGAAAAAGTTGTACACCGAAAAGCCCTGGTCACCAGCCAAAAGGCATATCATTCATTCAATTCCCAAAAGCCTTTCTGGCAAAGCAAAGAAAGAAGCAAGCATATCTACAAGTCAAAAGAGCACGGAATTCCCCAAAAGCATATGTTAACAAATTGAACAAGCATTGATTGTTGTTGCTTTAAAAGGAATCAAACCATAACCCTTCTTCTCCTTCTTCTTCTCATGCATGCTCACTTTCCAATGGAACAACCACAGATTAGTCAAAGTTGATCACAAGATTACAAAAAGTGTTTAGTTTACTTTGGGGGGTTTTGATGGCCGCTAGTTTGCAAGAAAAGAAAGGCATTTATCTTTGCTTTGACGTTCCCAAAGGAAAAAAAAAAAAGCTATTGCTGTTTAAGAAGCTATTAGTCAAAATAGATGCCTAGAAAAGTAGTACTGTTTCCAAAAACTGAGTTGCTTTGGAGCAAATGACGTGTAGTTAGTACTATTTTTGGTGTTACAATTACGGGATGGATCGAATGGAGGAAAAAAATAATAATACATACTTGCATTTTTCTACTATCAAGTGAAACCCTAATTTGTCATGGAATCACTAATTACTTCATTCTCTACATTAGTTGCAACCTAAGAACTTAAAGTTGAAAAAAATCAGAGAACTTAATTTCTCAACATAAGATTTCTGCACCATCATGTGAGTCTCTTGAAGAATGAAGCAGAATATTGCTGCAGAAAAAGTACTACAATGAAACTGAGCTATGAACAACATCTAGCTACTTTACACCAGGATTAGCTAGCTCAAATGAGATGTAACCACAAATAATCATGAAAATCAAGATGCGGCAGTTATGTTTGAGAGAAATCATACGAACTGTACTACATATGAAGAAGAAACATAAATATATCACAAAAAAATTGTACAAGTATATATCCATACATAGTTGAGATACGTGATGCTTTATTAAAAAAAGAGAGAGAAATTTGAGCTATTGAACGAAGTATCCGCATATTCAAAAGTAATTTGAGCTATGTATTTAATATTTTATTGTTCTGTCATCAAGAACACAATCAGATTTCTGATTAACAAACAAAAAAGTAAGATCTCTTGGAAGTTCTCAAGATGAGCAAAACTGTCTAAAAGTTAAAAAAAATAATATATATATTTTAAAAAAAATAAATAAAAAATAATATATATTTTTTTTATTATTTTTTAAAATTATATGTATATATATATATATATATATATATATATATATATATATATATATATATATATATATTTTTTTTTTTAAAATTATATGTATATATATATATATATATATATATATATATATATATATATATATATATATATATATATATATATATATATAGAAGCGATCTTTAGTTTAGGTGTAAATGATAAATATATATATATATATATATATATATATATATATATATATATATATATATAAAATATATATATATATATATATATATATATATATATATATATATATATATATATATATATATAGAAGCGATCTTTAGTTTAGGTGTAAATGATGAAAGTGCTCGTTCATTCTCTTTTTTTTTTTCCACAGAGATGTGTATATATAAATTAAGGGAACATAAAAGAAAGGAGAATGAAAAAAGAAAATAAATTATTCCTTTCATTTTCTCTGGCAGTAGTACTCTACCAAAAACCAACCAGTAAATAGACAGAAAATAGTCCTTGAATTAGCCACTAAATATTTAGTTAACAGATCTAATTAATATTACAGTAGAACAGAAGGAGAAAATGTAACCTACTATATATATTTACCAGTATAGATCCATGCACGCACACATGCAGTGAGGAGAGGAGAGGAGGGGGGATTTAAATTATAGGAAGCTATGATTGGGGGGAATGAAGACTGGTCCGAGATCTCCTCCATCCTTGAAAGATTATTATGAGAATTATCAAGTAATTAAGGACCCCGAGCCAGACAACATTCCCCACAAAAACAAAGCTTCCTTTCCTTTGATAGTCGCCGGAAGTAGCCATCGAATATAGAGAGAGAAAAATGAGAGGGAGCCTTTGAAGAAGTTGTGGTGATGATGATGAAGGAAATGATTACACTAGTGATTGAGAAGAAGAAGAAGATAAGAGAGAGAGAGAGAGAGAGAGAGAGAGAGAGAGAGAGAGAGAGCAGAGGGAAGTGGTGGTGGTAGCTACATACAACTTAAGAGAACAAGACAAAGACCACAACCCCATGAACAAACACTTACTGATCGCTCTAGCTACAACATGTGATGCTCTCTCTCTCTCTCTCTCTCTCTCTCTCTCTCTCTCTCTCTCTCTATACACGCACAGGAGCCATACTGTTGGCCATGTCTAACATTTATAGCTGATTGGTATCCAGAGGCCAGAGAGCGATGCTGCTTCATCCAACCATTCAAATGCATCACTGTGGCTTAGTTGGATGGAAGAGCAGTGAACCCTAGATGCCCAAGGTTCCATGTATACATGTTGGCATTGGAGACAGGGTGGAGTGGTTGGATTAACACGTATCTCCAAATAACAAAAAAAATTCTCTTTTAACTACCCCCACATTCTAACCCATTTGTTTAATCCTATAATATCATACTTAATAATTTAAGAAATAAAGAATAAATAGTTGTTAGGATTAAGACTTTCTTATTCTTCTCATCAATGTTTTAAAAATCGGACCGGTCGATTGAACCGGTCAACCCGTGAATCATTTCACAGTTTTTTTTTCTTCTTAAAAAAATCAACTTCTTTTGTGTAACTCGGTCGACTCGACCGGTCAAACCATGAACCATCTAACCCGTTTGAATTTTGAACCGATTTGATCTTACTTTTTCAAATTTAGCATTTTTTAGGTTAAAACAAAAATGTAATTAAAGCTACCAATTAATTTTCAAGAATAATACCAACCTACTAAGAGAGAACTGAAAAGCTGCCCAGAACTTCTAAGTTGTACATGTGCAGTTTTGTACTATGTAATATATTCAATGTAAGCCAGATTGTAGGCCTATATAATTGGTTCAACCAGATTAACCCATTGGCTGGAATGATTTGACACAACTCGTTGTCATGACTGGGTCGATATCTGTTCTCGTTTCTAAAACATATTCTAGAGTATCAATATCGTTAAAGACGGACAAAAATGTTATCTTGATCGTAAAAGTTTGTAGCGCCTAATTAATATTGTAGAAGTAATTGTAGAATCTAATTATTGTAGGAGTGATTGTAGATCATCTATGTCATTAAAGATAGATATGTTATCTTGATTGTAAGAGTGATTGTAGGATTTAATTATTGACTATGCATGTATGTGTACAGATTTATTCAGAATATATTAATAAATTATTCCAGAACATGAACTTCAAGTTGGTATCAGAGCATGTTCCAAAGAACATCACCTCTTCTTGAATCATTGCATGCACTCTTGAATTGTTGCTGCAAAGGCTTGAATGAAAGTCTTTAATTATCTCTCTCACCGCCACAAACCTTCTGGGATGAGATATGTTGACCCTATTTTGGTGTCCCCAACTTTGTTCCCTCTCACAAGGAGAGATGGACCCACTACTAAAATACCCCACTTTACCGACGGAAGTTTAGCGACGGACGGATTCCGTCGCTAATAGCGACCAGTTTCCGACATCTTAGCGACGGATTAGCGACAGACAACATAACATAATTTTTTCCAATTTTAAATGTAAAAATTTGTCGGGTTTCCGTCGCTAAGTCGACGAACGTTAGCGACGGATTCTTTTTCGTCGCTTATTCGTCGCAAATGTTGGCGGCAAAATCTTTAAAACATTGGCGGGAACTTTAGCGACTAACTGGCGACGGATATATCCGTCGGAAAACACCTTTTAATTGGCGACGGTTTAGCGACTAATTATTTCGTCGCTATTCCGTCGCTAGGTTCTGTGCCCTAACTTAAATTGAACCGACGGGGGGGAATTTTTCATTCCCCCCAAAACTCTCTCTCTTTCTCTCGCGGCTCTCTCTCTCTCTCTACCAGGTATCTCTCTCTCTCTCTCTCTCTCTCTCTCTTTCTCTAATTTTGGGTTTTGGGGCCGGGGGGGGAGTGGGGGGGGGGGTCAGCTTCGCGGGGGGTGGAGAGGGCGGGGGGGGGGGTGGTGAATGGGGTCAGGGGGTCGGGGGGGTGTGGGGAATGGGGGCAGGGGGGTGGGGGGGGGGTGGGGAATGAGGGTCGGGGGGTCGGGGGGGTGGGGAATGGGGGCAGGGGGGTCGGGGGGGTGGGGGTGGAGAGGGCAGGGGGTCGGGGGGGGTGTTGAATGGGGGCAGGGGGGTCGGGGGGGTCGGGAATGGGGGCAGGGGGGTCGGGGGGCGGGGGGGTGGGGGGTGGAGAGGGCAGGGGGTTCGGGGGGGTGGGGAATGGGGGCAGGGGGGTCGGGGGGGGGTGGGTAATGGAGAGGGCAGGGGGGTCGGGGGGGGGGGGGGGGTGTTGAATGGGGGCAGGGGGGTCGGGGGGGTGGGGAATGGGTTGCATTCCCCGATACGGATACGGTTTGACATGTCCCGATCCTAAGAAATAATACTATTTCATTTAATTTAATTTCATTTAATTTCAAAACTACTAAGAAATAATACTTAAAACACTTAAAATTATGCCTAAATGTATAAATTATATGTTTTTAAATGTAAATAATTTATTAATAATTATTTGTTTTCCAATACCAAAAAAATCCGATACTTCGATCTGATACCGCCGATACTACCGATATCGCCGATACCAATACTAGATTGCTTAGACTTATATTGCAAGGTAACTAGATACAAGTTATGATACAATGTAAATGCATGTATACATGTTAGCTAGATAGCTTAGACTTATATTGCAATCTCCTATTCACACGAGTATTGATATCGCCGATGCCAATACTCGTAGGAATATATAGTCCGATACCGATTCCGATACCGATACTTTGAACCTTGATTTAAATACATGTTAGTATAGTATCTTCACATATATGTTAAGAGTATATACATGATTAGCAAGGTAACTAGATACAAGTTATGATACAATGTAAATGCAAGTATACATGTTAGCTAGATAGCTTAGACTTATATTGCAATCTCCTATTCACACGAGTATTGATATCGCCGATGCCAATACTCGTAGGAATATATAGTCCGATACCGATTCCGATACCGATACTTTGAACCTTGATTTAAATACATGTTAGTATAGTGTCTTCACATATATGTTAAGAGTATATACATGATTAGCAAGGTAACTAGATACAAGTTATGATACAATGTAAATGCAAGTATACATGTTAGCTAGATAGCTTAGACTTATATTGCAATCTCCTATTCACACGAGTATTGATATCGCCGATGCCAATACTCGTAGGAATATATAGTCCGATACCGATTCCGATACCGATACTTTGAACCTTGATTTAAATACATGTTAGTATAGTGTCTTCACATATATGTTAAGAGTATATACATGATTAGCAAGGTAACTAGATACAAGTTATGATACAATGTAAATGCAAGTATACATGTTAGCTAGATAGCTTAGACTTATATTGCAATCTCCTATTCACACGAGTATTGATATCGCCGATACCAATACTCGTAGGAATAGTCCGATACCGATATACATTGTAGAGCTCTGTTTTGCTATTCTGGACATGTTGTGACCTGTGCTGTTCTAAATAGGAGCCAGACACACTCCTGAGACGGGGGAGTATGTATAGTGATGTGGATTCTTACTAACTTATTATGTGAACCCATTTATGGGCCCTTCATTGAACCTTCTCATGTGCAACTTTCAGTCCATTCACAGTTCCCTATATTGTACTCTACATCACCTAGTTCACTTATATCTAACATCCTAACCCTAATCCAAATTTATGAGTATCGGTATCGGGCTATTCTTATGTTTAGTTTGTCTTACGATACAGATTTTCACATCCAAATTGAGGATGAGTCGTTATTTTGTTGATCGTACATGGATGTACAAACGGCAACACGAGAGTAGAATTGGTGTGAGTGACGATTTTCAGGCAGGCGTGGAAGTATTTCTTAATTATGCAATGAGCAAAGCTCAGTACATGGACGGTAACAAAATTAAGTGTCCATGTGTTAAATGTCACAATAGACGTTACGAAGAAGTGGTGACTGTGAGAGATCATTTGACCCGTAAGGGTTTCGTACGTAATTACGGCCTGTGGTCATCGCAAGGTGAACTATATTCGGAAAGACAGGCTGCGGAAGCTGCTACTTATGCTTTTGATGATAATGCTGCAACGGATGTCATCGAAGACCACGGATGCTCTGTTGATTATGGAGATCCGTAGAACCTTGCACGAGATATGGTGTATGATGCGGCAGGGCCTAATTTTGATCCGGAGGATCCTAATCCCGAGGCGAAGGAGTTCTATGACATGTTTCAGGACGCAGATACTTCTCTATATCCTGGTTGTGAGACTCATTCCGCACTGTCAGTGACGATGCGGTTGTTGAACGTAAAGTCTGATTTTAACTTGCCACAAGCTTGCTATAATCGGATCACAGAAGTAATCAAGGAGGTGTTACCGAAGGAATCAAAAGAGCTACCAAAAAACTTCTACAAGTCAAAGATGATGGTCCGACAACTGGGACTGGGGTACGAGAAGATAGATTGTTGTCGCAACGGATGCATGTTGTACTACAAAGAGAATTGCGTATCAGAAAGTTGCAGCTTCTGTAATGCGGATCGTTACAAGCCAGTACAGGGAAAAAGAAAGTCGACTAGAAAACGACGTCCTTACAAGTATATCCATTACTTGTCGATCACGAAGCGCTTGCAGAGGATGTATATGTCTCTAATTACAACAGAACACATGACGTGGCACAGCGAAGAACGCATAAAGGACGAAGGAGAATTGTCACATCCTTCGGATGGAGAGGCGTAGAAACATTTTGATTTGTGTCATCCAGATTTTGCTGCAGAGCCTAGAAATGTACGCCTGGCGCTATGTGCTGATGGCTTCGCCCCTTTCGGACAGTCGGGATCTCAGTACTCATGCTGGCCGGTCATTCTTACCCCTTACAATCTGCCACCATGGGACTTGCCTTATTGGAAAGATAATCTTATAAGGCATAATCTTGATGTCATGCATATCGAAAAGAACGTGTTCGATAATGTCTTCAATACCGTCATGGATATTAAAGGAAAGACGAAGGACAATCCAAAAGCAAGACAAGACATAGCCGAGATATGCAAGCGTCCTCATCTGAACTTGATACAAAGGGGTGCTGGTGGACAATTAAGTAAGCCTATAGCGCCATACACATTGAGCAAGGAAGATAGATTAATAATCTGCAAGTGGATATCTAATTTAAGATTTCCCGACGGCTATGTTTCGAATTTGTCTAGATGCGTTGATCTCAATGAACGCAAGCTAACGGGAATGAAGAGTCACGACTGCCACGTGTTTATGGAAAGATTACTGCCCATTGCTTTGAGAGAGTTGTTGCCTTCTGCTGTATGGGTTCCGTTGGCCGAGCTGTCTACATTCTTCAGGGATATCTGTTCAACTAAGCTGACGGTACAACATATGGTACAACTTGAGGAGAAGATTGTCTTAACAATCTGCAAGTTAGAGAAAATATTTCCACCGGGCTTTTTCGACAGCATGGAGCATCTACCGATTCATCTAGCATACGAAGTCCGTGTCGGTGCATCTGTTCATTATCGATGGATGTACCCCTTTGAAAGGTAAATAAAAATCGATATAATTTAAGTGAAATTTAAGTGGATTTTACAATTCATTGTTAATTCTCAAGATAATTTGTCTCTTTAGGT
Organism: Iris pallida; assembly: GCA_029216955.1. Classification (NCBI taxonomy): domain Eukaryota; kingdom Viridiplantae; phylum Streptophyta; class Magnoliopsida; order Asparagales; family Iridaceae; genus Iris; species Iris pallida. The sequence goes on from JANAVB010037417.1 coordinate 2,805,912, forward strand.
ACCTACACCATCTAAAGAAGAAAGTTGGCAACAAGGCTCATATAGAGGCTTCGATATGCGAATCATATCTTATCGAGGAGGTGTCAAATTTCTGCTCCATTTATTTCGATACTCATGTCGAGACAAATCGAAATAGACCTCAAAGGAATGAAGAAGACGTTGAGGATGGAGGTATATTCAATTTAAGGGGCAAGCCTATTGGGGCTAGTAAGAAACGGTGGTTGACCGACGATGAGTATGATACCGCTCACCGATATGTCTTGTTAAATTGTGACATACAAGAAGTGAGAGATTTGGAGAAGTAAGTGACTACGCCTCGTTATAATCTCTAATTTGGTGAATTAAGTGACTACACTTATTTTTATTCTCTCTAACAGTGTATTTAGAGGTGAAGTCAAAATGAGGACACCATATATTACAGATGAGGGACTTCAAAGAGAGGTTGATTGTACCTTTCCGTCCTGGTTTCGTAAATACGTAAGTAACTGAGATAATATGTTATGCGACTACCATTAAAATATATGCAGCTAAAATATTTAAATTATCAATACATGTTTACAGGTTTTATTGCCTGAAACAACACTCATAAATGAGAGCATTCGTTATTTGGTATTGGGACCGAAGAAGCATGCAAAGACTTTGTCAGGCTATGTCGTTAATGGCTTCAAGTTTAAGTCAACTCAGCATGCTATAAATGCCGAATTTCTCAATGGCGGCTTCGATACCAAGAATTCTGGTGTTTGCATAAGAGGCACCATCTATGACGACGAGCCGGACTTTGACTATTATGGAGTGCTTCGGGAGATTGTAGATTTATAATATAGTGCCCCATATGATATGCATATTGTGATGTTCAAATGTGAGTGGTTCGATACGAGACCAAATATCGGTTGGAGAATCGATAAACAATTTGGATTCGTCGATATAAATCATCGCAGGAGGTATAGAGGGTCCGACACGTTTGCGATAGCAAGTCAGGCTGTTCAAGTCTACTATACAAGCTACCCAAGGCGTCATAGAGATCGATTTGACTGGTGGACAGTATGCAAGATTAAATCTAGAAATACATTCAACGTTGGAGACCCAGCATACCAAGAGGACCAGATCGAGAAGCCCCAATACATGGGACAACAGTCGGATACCATGGACGTGGAAGATGTCGATATACCTCATGCTGAGGAAAATAGAGGGGAGGAAGAGGTTGATATACAAGACTTAGCTGTCAACCAGGGGAGAAAGAGGCATCTTGTCCCAAGTATTGAGCCTGAAGAAGAAGAAGAAGAAGAAGAAGAAGAAGAAGAAGAAGAAGAAGAAGAAGAAGAGGATGAGGATGAGGATGAGGATGATGATACAGATGAAGTCGACGATGAGGATGATGATATAGATGAAGTCGACGATGAGAATGAGGATGAGAACGATGACGATGACGATGAGGACGAGGACGATAACGATGATTAGATTAAATATCGGTATATATTAGAAGTACCCCCGGATTCAGCTTCATCCTGCTACCGATGAGTACATCCGCGGACCCGCGGATCCTCCGACGCCTCCAGAGAGGCCGATAGGCGAGAACCGACGAGAGCTATGGCCCGCGGGTGATACGTAAGTAAATTTAAGTTAATTTATTAAATTTGTTTCATTTATTCAAGTTAATAATCCAGTCTTTGCTTCTTTGTAGGTTTTTCCCGTATGATGCTGCCCGGATACTCGGGCAAATTATCCGAGAAAACTACTATGGCCCCTACCTCAATTTTTCTGAGGTGCCTCAGAACATGCAGTACGTCTGGCTCGAGGAGATGAAGGTATATATATATCTTTTGGTTAATTATTAATTATTCTTTAATCCACTAATTTTTTAATTACGTGATAATTTAATTTGTATGTCAGACGACGTTCTGGTGGCCCCCCCATTGCGAGGAGTTGATTCACAAGGCCTACAAAGCCGCCGCCGGGAAGAAGATACGGGATGCGGTGTACGACGTTCGTACGGCGCATTCGAGGAAGAAGTGGCTCCGGGAGGAGTACTACGAGCAGATGTTGGATAAGATGAATACTGCTCAGTACAGGGAGAAATCAGAGAAAGCGAAGGCGAGCAGACAGGCCGCTGGTCTGCATACGGGAGGTTCAAAGCCCCACGCAGCGACGCGTGCAGATTTGGTGAGATACCGTAAATTCATTTCACTATTAAATTCGGTACTATTAATATACGTAGTTAATTAAATTCGACGTATATTTCGTATGCAGGCACAACGGGCGGTAAAGAAGGGGAGAGAGCCGGAGTCGGTCACCGCCTACGATGTATTCCTGCATACACACAAGAGGCGGGCAGACGAGAGCTTCGTCGATGCGAGGGCCCAGGCGATTGATGTAAGTAATTACGTTTATGAGATTTATATTAGAAATATAATTATTGTTAACTTAATTAGGTGAACGTAGGATTCAAATTATAACTTAGGGAAACATAGGATTTAGATTATAACTTAGGAAAACTTATAGTATAAACACATTCATTGGATAGGCTGCATATCGTGAGGCCCTTAGTCAGATTGAGCCCCCTGCCGAGGTTGTCGGCGAAACGACGCCCACCGAGACGTCCTCTTCTATGGCCGCTCGCTACGACGACGTGTTCGTAGAGTCTGTCGGCGGCTTTAATAAAGGGCGCGTCTACGGCGTAGGTTCCATGGCGGCGTCGTTGCAGGGCGCGACTCCGAGATATCCACCGCCCCCGCCTCCTTCCGCGCCCCCGTTGGACGATATGAGGGCGCAGCTTGCGACTCTCACCTCCGATATGTCGGAAATGTGGAGTCTAATGTCGGATGTGCTGGAGCGCCTTCCGCGTCCTTCTTCTGCTCCCGGTCCAGATCCGTCTGCTCCCGGTACGTCTAGTGCGGTTGCCGGTCCTTCCGACCCTGGACGTTATTCATTTGACCGTTCTGCCGAGGTCCGCCTGGTACCGGATACTACGCTCATTGGGCTCATGGACTTGATGTCGCCAGAGCAGCTCCGCACGCTTCCAGAGCATGTGTTGTCCCAGGTGCCGGCGTACATGGTGGAAGAGTACATCCGCAGAGCCGAGGCGGCGCCGAGACGACGACGCGATCCATCTCAATGATATTTGTACTGTTTTTGGATATTTGTACTGTTTTTGGATTTTGAATTCTGGATATTTTGGAAGCGTACATGAATGTTTGGATATTATGAATTTGTGTATTTGTGTTTGGATATTTGTACATAGATGTTTGGATATTTCTGTTTGATATTGGATATTATGAATTTGGATATTTGGATATTTGTTGATCGTACATGGATGTTTGGATATTGGATATTATGAATATGTGTAATATTTACGAAAAGGAAATAGAATGTTTCTGTAATTTTTTTTAATTAATGTTGCATTTAGCGACGGACTAGCGACTAACTAGCGACGGATATATCTTTTAGCGACCGATGAGCGACTAACTAGCGACGGCAAATCCGTCGCTAACTGGATTATATAAATATTTGCAGTTACCGACGGACGAGCGACGGAATATCCGTCGCTAACTGGATGATATAAATATTTTGCAGTTAGCGACCACCTAGCGACTACCTAGCGACGACGAATCCGTCGCTAACTGGTTGAAATAAATTTGCAGGTAGCGACGAGCTAGCGACGAACTAGCGACGGAACTTCCGTCGCTAACTGGAATATTAGCGACGGAATATCGACTACCTAGCGACGGCAAATCCGTCGACATGGTTCTGGAAATATGGTAGGTTTCCAGAGACTTAGCGACGGATAGTGGGTCGCTAATCCGTCGCTAATCTGTCGAGGATGACGACGGACTAGCGACGGCTTAGCGACCCATTATCCGTCGACATGGTTCTGGAAATATGGAAGCTTTCCAGAACCAGGCTGACGCCCTACCCGTCGCTAATCCGTCGCTATAACGTCGAGGTTAACGACGGAATGGCGACGGAATAGCGACTGATTTTGCGTATCAGGAACCTCTCTGATACGCTTTTACCGACCTATTTACGACGGCTTAGCGACGGATATTTTAATATTATATGGCATATAAACCGACGGGAACAAGTCGCTAATCCGTCGCTAAACCATTGAAAGGCAACCGTCGGTAATCAGTCGCTAGTCCGTCGGTTAATCATTTGTCCGACGGCTTAGCGACGGACAAATTTTAGCGACGACGTATTTCCCGACGGCCATTTTCATCAAATATCCGTCGCTATTCCGTCGGTAATTTATGTTACCGACGGATGAGCGACGGATGTGGCCGTCGCTAAAGTTGGTTATTTTGGTAGTGACCCCACCAATTTTGTAAAAAAAATAACACTCAAAATTGGTGGGATCCACCTCTCCTTGTGAGAGGGGACATAGTTGGGGACACTAAAATGGGGACAGCATATCCCATCCCAAATCTTCCACCACCACTCCATCACGTCCTCCAATAATTGACTCCTTAGGAACTTGATGCCCTACAAGCCTAATTTGACTCACATAAGGCTTATAATTTGAAATTTGGCTGGAAATTTCATACTCGTTAGAGAATTGAACATAAGACGTGTCGTAAAATTTGTGTCGGAGACAGGGGCGGATCCAAGCATTGTTGGGGAGGGCTTGATCCCACCCCCTATTTTCTTTTTACCTTTTTTCACCATATAAATTTTCTTTTTGATTTTTTTTATATAGGTTAGCCTACTTGTAGCTCACTCAAATTTATGGTAGCCCACCCCAGCTACACTTTCTGGATCCGTCCCTAGTGGATCCGTCCCTAGTCGGAGAGATTGTTGTCTTTGAGCATTGTCGATTTAAGTTGACCTCTTGTGTCGAGAAGATTTAAGAATGGTGTCTGGGTAAGTCGCCTAAAGGGGATAGTCCCAGATGTCGATGCGTAGACAGTTCAACAAATGGTGACCGTATCGAAATAGTTGTGAGCGAGACTTAAGAAATAGTTGGACATAGACTTGGATATGTAAGAGGTGGATAACAAGTTGGACGAGGAGGCGCTGCAAAGACTCATTACGATCGGATGCGCAACGGCTGGACACAACACGTATCTTAGATGGTCAGTGTAAAACATATGAAATTTGAAATACAAATATGAATCATATTATGTACAAAAACTTTTGGTGAATGATCACGTGTTACAGAGTAATGACATGCTAAAGAGTTATGGGAATAGAGGCTTGGATCAAGTCCAGTCAAGAGTACGAGATGGCTAAAATTCGAGGATTAATTAATGTTGCACATGTTAGCTTTGTTCGAATTCTCTATTACTGGACTTGGCTAAAATGTATATATTTCAGAAATGTGTAAAGTATGTGTATGGTACTAACGAAGTGCTATGGTGAATTCAAATCAAGTTGCCGAGAGAATTATGGCATGTTAAGAAATTTGCATGAATTACGAAAACAGGACAACGAGCACGAATCAGAATTAGTGATGTGTAAGTTACATGGAACGAAATCTTGAAACGATCGATAGAAAAACATGGATTGAGTATTGGCTTTGGTTCGAGGACGAACCTTCTTCTAAGTGGTATATTATGTAACGTCCCATATCGCACGGTGCATTGCGCTGATTCAATTAATTCGGTGAAGTATTTAATCGATCCAAAAAAGAATTAAGTTGAGTTTGGTTTCATGTGCATACTTTACGCAGAGTTTTCTAAGGTTGATATTTGTCATATTGCAACAGAGTCTGCCGAGATCAGATCATATTACCAGAAAAATATCTTTTTATGACGGCTAAAAACCGTCATAAATGACATTTTATAATACTTTTCTGTAAGCCCGTAGCCGTCATAAAAATCAATGTTATAAATATTTACTAAAACCGGTATAAATGAACCCTCCTTATATAATACTTTCTTTTTTTTTCAGAAAAAGTTATAAATAATGCGACTATATATGACACAAAATTTCTGAAGCGTTATAAGTAGGAATTGCATATATAACGCTTTTCAAACTGCTAAAAATCACATATTATATATATATATATATATATATATATATATATATATATATATATATATATAAGCGTTATAAAAAGCAATAGTTAATACAGACCATTTTGAAAACATTCATTTCGAATTAGACAACATAAATTATGAAATTTAACAAACATTTGAAGCATTCATTTTGAATTAAAAATCTCTCATTCCAAATTGTATATAATTTCACCATCTTAATTATATTTTTTTTACAAAACATATCCACATGCATGTATAATGACATCTTAATGTTTTCTTTTTCAGGGCACCCTCAAAACATTCATGTACTTCTTCAACAAAATTGTTGGCATCCCTTCAAAACTATCAACACATACAACCCTCAAATGGTCAAAAGGAGACTTGCACATCCTTGATTCTACGACCTACAAATAAAGGTACATTAAATATTGTAATCTTCAGTACCAAAATTCGTTCAAATACTGGAAAAGACATGACATGCAAAGATATACCTGGAACACCAAACTGACAGTCTACTGTAGCATACTACCTGCATTTGCAAAAGAAAAACTGAAAAATTATTCAATATAAGGAGAATGGTATAAAGATCTAATTGAGAGGGCAAAAAAAAAAAATTATCCAAAAAACTGAGAAGTTATAGTCTAACAATAATTCAATCAAAAAATTGAAAAATAAACTGCAAAAATTTCGACAATAGTTACGATGGTACCGCTGTCTAGAATTTTCATATCCCAGGTCATCATATATGAGAGAAAGAAATATTATTCTTTGACTATTACCACTCAAAGTATGAGAGCATTGATGTTATATAAATCGATATATCAGGATACAAACTAAAACCTGCAGTGTTAAAAACCTCAGTTGTGTCTGGAATGGACACACTCTTTTATCAACAAGAATCAATGTGAATCTTAGATAATAACTATGGTTCTGTTTGTAAACAACTCATGCACATTAGTAAGGAAACATAGCAATAAGGGGAACCACATGAAATTTTAAGAAAAAGACAATCAACATCTGGAGAAGAAATAATAAATGGAGGCCTGACTAATTTAACCTGTTTGAGACAATAATCCTTTGCTGACCAAAATGGGCTATTGATCCTGGTGCCCGGTGTTGGGTATGTTCTATCTGATATAAAATAGAAAGGATTAGTAGAAAGCATCATTCCAAGCGAAAATTCTTTCCCGGTATAGTACATATTAATTAAAAAGAAAGCAAGTACCGATTACCAGAAAAAAATCATTGCATACACTACAAGAAAAATGGCTTTTCTTGACGGTTTATTTATTGACGGTCGTGGAAAACCGTCATTAAAATGGGTAACCTTGACGGTTTTAGACATACATCAAGGAAACACACGTTTTGTGTTAATTTAGCAAATTTATACCATAATAGTTGACGGTTTTAGTGAAACCGTCAAGAAATACAAATCTATTTATTGACGTTTTGATAATAACCGTCAACTAAAGTCTGTGCGGGAAAATTCCCGCGGCTATTTCAGCTGCCATTATCGTAATTTCTTTTAAAAATATTAATTTGTTGACGGTTTCGCACCAAATAGAGCAGATCTGAAAAAACCCTTCGCACATAACAAAACCCCCCCTCCACTTCGAAAACCCTCTCTCCCCAGCCGACCTCTTCCTCGAGAAATCTCTCCCTCCGGCCTCTTCCTCGAGAAATCGCTCCCTCCGACCTCTTCCTCCACTTCGAAAAGCCTCCCTCCGCCCTCTTCCTCCATGAGAAATCAACCTCCATCCCTCCGGCCTCTTCCCTCTCCCTCCAAACAGTAAAACCCACTCCTCGGCGACCTTCACGACGTCCAACGCGACGTCCCCTCTCCTCGACGGCCTATACGACGTCCTACGCGACGTCCCCTCTCCTCGGCGGCCTACACGACGTCCCCTCTCCATCGAGAAAACCCTCTCCTCGGCGGCCTACCCAACGTCCTACGCAACGTCCCCTCTCCCTCGAGAAAACCCTCTCTTCGACGGCCTACACGACGTCCCCGACGTTTTCACCATGCGGCAACTTCGATCTTCACCATGCGGTATAATATCTTTCATTTCTTCTCTCTACAATTCGATTTTTGTGTCAACTTAGGGTTTTTTTGTGTCAGCCAACTTAGGGTTTTTCGATCATCCTAATTTAATCAGTAGGTTCTGTAAATCCAACACGTGATTGACCCACAAACACACTTAGAAATTTAACAAGGTGTTTATGTGGGTTCAATGGGTGTTTTCGATTGATTGGGAGTTGGGTTTTCGAATGGTAACAGATTGGTTTCAGTTCCAGTTTCGAATGGACTAGGGGTTGATGATGTCATCAATCTCAACAGAATGATGCCCTCTTCAAGCCTAGAATTGTGGTACGACATGTATGGTGGTGTGTTTGTGGTGTATATTATTCCTGACCATGAAAATATCTGCTTGGTAGGTAGCTGAATCTTGATTTTTCTACACCATTTTCTTTTTTCTTTTCCTTTTTCTTTTCTCTTTCTTTGGTGTCAATGCTCTCCAAATCCAGATTCAGAACACTGCAGGCAATCCCTTGTGTAGCCAGTACACCTCATACAAATAGGAAGGTGCATGAGTTATTGGCCATAAAAAATTGTCTTTGGTTGTAGTCTATGTTGCACGGATGCGGATACGACACAACACAGCGAAACGGACACGACACCTATTTTGGTGTGTCCTAGTGTATTTTGGTGTGTCTGAGGAGAGTCCGATACATGACCGACAGGACACAGCCACACTTTTAGAGGGAACGTGCTTCCTTTGTTGTAAGGAATCCGGATCAAGTTCAAATCTTCTTCTTCATATAAACAATTAAATAAGAGTAGAAGGTATGAAAATCCTCGTAAGGTTCTCAATGATATTTCCTCACACCTCCCATGGAATTTGTAGACTCCACAAACGGCAAATCACTTCCGTGTCCCACTTATTATCCTAAATCTGCATGAATTGCGCACGACAGTGCTTATTTAATATGGACACAAAGTGCCACTTCTACATCTGGATTCTGAAAAATCCTAACAGTGTATAAAAATAAGTCTTCGGAGCAATTAAAAATTGATTGTATATCATATAGGTTATAAAGTGAAAATATAGGTTAATATCAAGATTCCATTGTAGTTCTGTTGGTTAGGATACTCGCCTCTCACCAGAGAGACCAGGGTTCAAGTTCCGACAGCGGAATATTTACATTAACCCTTCTTTTCATTTATTTCCTGCCCTATAAAATGCAAACACCTAGCCCACTTTTCCAATTTGATCGATAAATTTCATTTGGATAGACCACCTACAAAAGCTATATCATCATTCATCATGTACACGTGAAATCATTTGCCCGTGTCCCATAATATATTTTCGTATCTCACATGTGCAGTTGAGGACAAGATTAAGGGAAAAATCATGTGAAGTTGGAGACAACGCCAATTGAGGACAAGATGAGAAAAAAAATGTTTTAGCTGGTTTGGAAAAGTGCAATACAAGCCAATAGGTACACTAGTAAGGAGGAGCGATAAGATGGTAGTTATATAACCACCAGGACTAGAGGTCCTATTATATTCCTTCCAGTTTTTAACAAGGTTTACATGTTGTTTTGTTAGTTGATGATAAACTGAAATGTTAAATTTATATTACTGGTGATAGGCTAGGACTGAATGCTCTAAATGAACTTATGACTGAGAACTTTATTAACTGATTCATTGAATGCTCTAAATGAACAAACTAATTTTCCTTTGTATGAAACCATATGTTATGATATGACTGAGTTTGTTTTCCTATAAAGCTGAGTTTTAACTTTGTTGATGACCTGAGATTTGAATATATAACTGAACAGTGTTGGCTGAGTTTCCTGTTTTGAATTTGTTCACCCATTAAATTCTTTATTCGTATTTTAACTTTCCCATTATATTGTTAGTTTATAAATTTGGGAGAATATAGCTTATTATAGATTTGAATATGTAATATATGTGACTAATGTTATCTATATATCTGGAAACTAAACATGCAACTTGCAGTGGATAGTACATGTATGCGGTCGTCAGTGACTAATGTTATCTATATATAATGATCCTTATGTAAATATGTCTATAAAAAAAAGGTACAGAAGCATGGACTGTTGATGGCCGATGTAATTATTATAAGCGCTTTAAATCAGTATATGTTCTAGTTTCCTTTTTAACTTTCCATGAATACCAGAAGTAACCTGTCTGTTTATTGTCAATCTGCCTGGTAATGTTCTTCAAAAAATCCGCGATGAATTGTATCATTTCATTGCGCTGGCAGTGATAGTTGTTTATTTTATTATTCATGCCGATTTATTTCTCATCTAGATTGGAAATATCTTTGATATCTTAGCTCATTTTTAATCTTTGTAGTAAATCTGATGGCATGGCGGAAATGATCATTCACTTACTAAAAATGATCGATATATTGCGTTTATCTGTTGTCTCTGTAGCTTCTTAAACTAACCTTTATATTTCGGTGGCCGTCTCGTTTTACGTTTTCTTTGATGTCACTGTTTGGTGTATTTCACAGTTACATTGTTAAGAACGTTACCTGAACTACGTTAGAACTTACCATTTATATCTAATTCCTTATTCAAGGAGTAAATGCATGGCACAGTGTGACAAGTCAAGAAGTTTTATGGATAGTTGCTACTGATACTGAAATTAAGAGAAACTCGAGTATCTCTGCACAAGTCTGATACAAAAGGCTAAATATCCTACAGTTTTTGTTGCTCGTACAGTTGCTTCTTAAGATACAACTTATCAAACTCTCTAGTTTTTTTACATATCTTACTTATGTGCTTGTTTTTGTCACAGGTTCTACAGATGAACCCTCCCCACGTGGAATATGTCGCCTCGAAAAAAGCAACAAGAGGCCCAACAATGTTGGAGCGAACTATAAAAAGAAGAAGTGATGGAATGAAAAAAATAGTCACATTCAACGAGGCAGGTCAGCCTATTGGGGAGGCTGGGGCAGAATGTGTTAGTTTTCTTGGGGTAATTGCACGCAGTATGATACCAATCACTTATGATGATTGGAGAAAGGTTCCTACAAATATTAAAGATAATGCATGGGCCTCGGTTGAGGTAAATTTTATTGAAGAGAAATTATTTTGAGTTTATTGATTGCTTATATTCTAAAATATATTAATCTTACTTAATATGCAGCAAAGTTTTATTATAGATCCAAGAGCTAAACGAAATTTAATGCAAACGATGGGTGTTGCAACTAAGTCGTTTAGGCATGCCTTAACCGATTATGTTCTTGCCAATATGGACAACCTTGCACATTTGAAAAATCCACCTCCAAATTATAGCTTTATCAATCCAAATCAATGGTCCAAGTTTGTGACGTCTCGACTTTCCGAGGACTTTCAGGTATCGGTCTAGAGAATTTGATTAACTTTGCCACTTCATGAGTTCTTACTAATCATAGAAATAAATTCTATTATGATTTCAGAAGCGTCGCATAGAGCAACAAAACAGGAGAGGGAAACATGTGTACAACCATAGGCTAAGCCGAAAAGGCTATGCAGGTTTAAGAGAAGAAATTGTAAGTAATCTTATAATGAGTTTTATATATTTCATTTGGAATTTTAAGTAATTATTTTAGAGACTGTTCATTTTTAACATTGAAAAATAGAAGAAGGATGGTATATATTCTGAGGAAGATGTAGACCGTTGCCTTTTTTGGAAGCTAGCTCAGAAAAAACAAAAAAGGGCTAAAGGGGGTTCTAATGAACATGTTGAAGAAGACGATTCTTCTACATTGGTCTATGATCCAGTCACACAAGCGATGGTGGATAAGATTGTAAGAAAGTCTCAATTACTATAGTTCATTTTCATAACATTCTTTTTTGCACTTCATATTAAGATATACTAACATAAGTTCCATATTTTTATAGGATGAAGTGAAGAAAAAAATTACTTCTGGAGATTTGTCTATTCCTGAGAATCGTGATGCTTTGTGTTATGCAATGGAGAGGCCCGAGCACACTGGTCGTGTTACGGCCATGGGAAAATATGTCACCCCAAGATCTTTTTTCCACACTCCTAAAGCTCCGATTGGTTGGGAGGAGGAGAAAAAAAAGTTGCTTGATGAGATTGAGATGAAAAATAAGATGATAAATAACTTACTTTCACAAGGTTTATGTGGTACGCCAATATCTGATACCAGTTCTAACTTTCCGGAAAAGCTTGTAACTGCCTCAATTCCTCCAATCCCTACCATGAATGCACCGAGTTCTCCTTCCGAAGGATCGCGGAGGCCAAGTCATATGAAAAAGGTTTAATTTCATCCCCATTTCTAGCATTATGAATTTAAGTGCCAACTTTTTTTTATCCCCGTTTCTAGCATTATGAACTTCTGTATACATTCCATTATATGTGTCTTTCCTCTTCATTCTATTGTTTGAACATTTCTGATACGAGTTCCAACTTTTCTGAAAAGGTTATAAATGCACACTCCCCTATCAAAACTAATGTAGAGTTGGTTCTTGCTGAAAAACAACCTGAATGCGAGAAGAATAAAACAAAGGTACATGTCAGTTCCCTTTGAATGAATACATGCTTATTTTTGTCATGCTTTTTCACTTTGAACTCGCGTTTTTTAGGAATCCATGGTGGTGAAGGAAGCTCCTAAAGAGAAAACGAAGACACCAAGTAAAGTTAAATCACCTACGAGAGCTTCTACAAGAATAACAAGGTCATTTAAAAATCCACCGGGAATGGAATACTTTGCTATACTCGCACAAAGGTTGGTAACTGAAAAAACGTCAGTTCGGGTTCCATTTGACAGTGACTTGTTTGGTACCCCAACAATTACAACTCTTCTCCAAGAGGATTTTGAGAATTTCATTAACATGCGTCCTCTCTCAGTAAATTGCATACAAATCTACATTAGGTACAAGAATACTTTGCTCGTTAAAATTGTTTATTATTACATTAATAAGTTGAGTTAACTTATTTACAAACTATAGGTCATTGTACTATCGTTTGAAGGACCTAAACTCCGACGAGAATGTTTCATTCATTGATCCAAGACCATCAAACAAGTCAGGGATAAAAGAATTTTTGGCATCACAGGATAGAAGGGCAAGGCATATCTGTAATAGTCTGAACTCTCGAAAAGAAAGTCGACTATTTTTCTTGCCATACAACCCGAGGTGATACATTTCTTACTTATTTTCTTTTATAACATTCTGGAACATATAACTTGCTGGAATGTATATTCATATTTCATTCTTTCCCCATTTTCAAGAAATCATGAATGTATATTCAAATAAGAGTATAGGATACTCTTTGAGATGATGGGTTCCTGTTGGAAACCAAATAAGAGTATAGGATACTCTTTGAGATGTTGGGTTCCCTGTTGAAACCCAGTTTCAGTTTCCAGTTTCCATATTGGGCTAGTCTCAGTTTCAGTTTATGTTTCAGTTTTCCTTTTTTTTTTCCAATTTGTACCATGCATATGTAACTCAAATCAGTCCTCCCTCACTTAAAAACCACACGACCAATAATCAACCACTTCACAGTCACAAACAAAGTCGACTATTTCTCTTGACATGCTTTGTCGCTTTGAACTTGTGTTATTTAGCAATTGTTTGGTTGTATACTCAATAACTTGTATATATCTTGGTGTTATATGGTGTTACAGTGATCATTGGGTTTTGGTAGTCATTGATCTTTTACTAATGAGAGCATACTATTTGGATTCTTTGGGAAGTTGCATCTGTGATGATCTTAAGCACATTGTAACAAGGTATGCATGAATATATCTGTCCCAATACTTCGCACAACTATAGTCAATGTTAGATGTTTTAATAATGACAAATAATATTTTCCACTTTAATTTGCATAGCGGGCTTCGTATGTTTCATGCTCAATGTGGTAACCAAGTGAAAAAATTTAAATTGAACTGGATTGCAATTCAGGTACAATATATTTCTCTCAATATATTTCTCGTTAATATATATATAAATCAAAAATGAACAAGTGTGTAAGATCTTTGCTTTTCTATGCATAGGTACCGAATCAAACCGGCTCCATCGAATGTGGTTACTACGTTATGAGATATATGAAAGAGATCTCATATGATCGAAGCTTGCTTAATCCCAAGGTGATGTTCTTCTTAATCAACATGTATGTTTATAATATATTTATATATTATCACTTATGTTTCATTTTTTCTTCCTATTTTTAAACAGTATAATGAAAAGTGTGTATACACATTTGATGAAATCAATGAAGTGCGTACGGAGTGGATGGATCATGTTTCGCAGTTCTTAATCTAAGCAATCAGTTGAGGTAATTTTTGGACTTTATCTACTTCATGGACAAGATTTTGAGCATCTCTTAAGAGAGGGAAAATGGTGGACTGTTTTAAGAATATGATTAGAGTGGACTGTTATATGCATTTGGTGTGTGTGTGTGTATGTCTGTGTTCCTTACTCCACAGTGAATGTGAAATGAGTTTATGGTATTTGTGAGTGTGGAGATGAGTTCATGTCCATTAGGAAACAACATTTATATAAGGACTGCTATATATAAGTACGTTTGTGTGATATAGGGCTATAGCTCAATCTTATACCAATTACACTTGACATTATATCAGTTGTGTAGAGGAAGGGGTTGGAGTTTAGTGTATCAGTATATGTAATAAAGAGGGGGCTCGGATAATGGAGCATAGCTGTAGCAGTTAACAATTGGGACTGTTGTTATCAGTTGGGGACTGCTCCCTACTTTCTGTTAGAATAACAGTTAACCTTGGAGTGCAGGCAGGTCAATGGATGAGGTTTATGCCCCTGCAGGCAGGGGGGGAATTGCCAGTTGCAGTAAGGAGCAGGCCTTGATGGGTCTGCAGTAGGAGGGCAGTGCCTTGACCAATATTGCAGCAGAGTGAGCTTCAGTGGCAGGGGCTTGACCCCCTTAGTCTGAGCTTAGGAAGTGATGTACGGCATGTGTGAGTGAGTGTATGGGAAGAAGTAGTGTCTCGAGTGTTTGTAGTAGAGGGTTGGCTAGTGTCAGGAGTGTCATGTGTTTCTCTGTGTGTTAATAGAGAGTGAGTATCATGGTTTAAAGTATCGGCCGATACCGATCCGATACGGCCGATACCGATACGGTTTGGCATGTCCCGATCCGATACCGACCGATACCCGATACTGGCCGATACCGACAATGAGGGTCTCTTTTTCGGACAATTCGGCAAAGAAAAATTAAACGAAAAAGACAAATCAACAAGGGTTTAAAGCATAATAAGGTTGTAAAAGCATGTAAAAGAAGAAAATCAATCTATTGTATGTAAGCCAATCGGTAAGGTGACTAATATTTTATTTAGTTTCAAAACTACTAAGAAATAACACTGAAAATACTTAAAATTATGCCTAAATGTATAAAATATATGTTTTTAAATATAAATAATTTATTAATAATTGTCTGTTTTCTGATACCAAAAAATCCGATACTCCGATCCGATACAGCCGATACTACCGATATTGCCGATACCAATACTCATAGGAATAGTCCGATACCGATACTGTGAACCTTGGTTGGTATAGCCCTGTGGCATGACAAGTAATGGGGTTTTAATAGCAAGAGTCTTTGATTTGTTGAATATAACTGGGTTTATTTGGTATGCTTGAAACCTGAGTTCACATGTTAACTGAGAAATGGAGTCTTTGATTTGTTGAATATAACTGGGTTCTTAATGAATGTCTAAAACCTGAGATTGGTGTTGGGATTGCTTAATATGTTAAGAGTGCTAAACTGAGTGCTTAACTGAACCATTTCTGAGTTTTAATGTTCATTAAATTTACTTGATTGCTAAATGTAAATTGATATGGTAACATGCAACCATGCCTGAGACTCATATGTATACTTGGGTTTTCTGATGTAGAGTTCTGATACTCACATGTTTTTCTTGATTTCAAAAACTAACATGATACTTTTGCTTGATTTCTGTTACCTATGTATATTAGTTGTGCTTTTCCAGAATTGGGAGTTTTATACATTGCATTTGTTTGTGATATCATAGGTTTCTAATGGACTGAGTATTGACAGATATGACCCCAACCTGAGAATGGGTTCCATTTTATAAATCTGAGATTGTATCCTATGTTAACTAGTATATGGGGGTATTATGAACTGCAAATCTGGGAATATGGGTTTAGTCTGGGTTTGAAATTGCTAAATAATTTGAGTTTTCAGTAAGAACTGAATGTTATAACTCAACTGGGTTTAACCTTAGTTGTTTTCTATGCTGTGATATCTGAGATGGTTGGGGGTTGTTGTTGATGTTAATTGGGAATTGAATGTTAAACTGAACTGTCTCTCTATTTCTGTATTTTTTTCCCCAACTGATTTCCTGCACATTTAAACTACTGCAACATTTGAGTCCTCCCTAGATTGTTCTGTCCATTCAAAATTTGATTGAATTTCAGTTGTGTTGCTGACTTATAATGTTATGTTCACCTTGTTTGCAGATTAACCTAAAGGAAATGCTGCTCTGGGTTCAGATATATTTTGGTTAATCTACTCCTGTAAATATGTTTTGGATATGTATATATGGTGTACGAACGTGTTTGTGGTTGGACGTTTGGATGTACTTGTTGCATGCTGCTCTGGGTTCAGAGATATTTTGGTTAATTTACTCCTATAAATGTTTAGGATATTTATGGTGTACGAACGTGTCTGTGGTTGGATGTACTTGTTGGATGTTTGGATGTACGAACAACGTATTTTTTAATATAAAAATTGTGTATTATAGTTGTGTGATGCTTGTGATATTATATATTGATTCTGGAATTGGATTCTGTGTAATTATGTGTATTTGGTAATTGGATTTCTGGAATATATTATGTTTATCTTGACGGTTGTAAAACGGCAAATTTTTTTATTCCTTGACGGTTTTTAACTTGACGGTTGCAAAAACGTCAAAAAATAATTCATTTCGTGACGGTTTGCAAACACCAAAAAACAATTTCTTGACGGTTTTTCCCCGTCAAGAAAGACTTTTCTTGACGGTTATTAGCCGTCATCTAGGCCCCCGTCAAGAAAAGTCGACACTTTTCTTGACGGTTTTTTGTTTGTTTTATTGACGGTTTAAAACCGTCAAGATAACGCATGTTTCTTGACGGTTTAAAACCGTCAAGGATACAAACAAAAAACCGTCAAGAAAAGTGTCGACTTTTCTTGACGGGGGCCTAGATGACGGATCCAAAACCGTCAAGAAAAGTCTTTCTTGACGGGGAAAAACCGTCAAGAAAAGCCATTTTTCTTGTAGTGATATGAACTCATTCCCGAAAGGCAAAAAGAAATTACCTTAACCCTGTAATCTCTCATTCCATTAGAAGATGTCGCAATACTAAACAAATTTAGCGTTGGCTTGGTGAGTGGCGTAGGAGTACTGAGTTGGGGAGGGGGGTTGGCATGGGGAGTGGTGCGAGAGTACTGCAGCTGGAGAGAGGGTTGGGTAGGGAAAGGGATAGTTTTATTATTTTTGTTTTTTAGAGTATCAAGTTGATACATATAAAAGTTGAGGGTATCAAAATTTAAAAACTTGAATAGTTTAGAGTATCAAGTTATAATTTAGCCAAGAATAAATATGCATGCACTTTATTGATTGAAGCAAGCTTCCAGTATATTCCTGCAAGTAGTAGGTTCTCTATCATCATCAGTACTGTTCCCAGAACTTGCAGGGTCGATGTTTAACTCCCCGTATCCTAAGTATGAATAGAGAGAAAATACGATATTGTTCAGGCCTGCTTTCTTTTGAATGTTTTTTTTGGGAAGGAAATTAACATTCTTCTTCTTCTCCTTCTTCTTATTGTTTCGATCTTTATGAACAAAGAAAGAGTAACTGACCATTTTTGTGAATCATAATGGGAAGGAAATTAACCGGTTACAGCTTGGATTAAGAGGCTTTAACTTGGCTACAGAGTAGTATACTGGTACAAGGAGTCTTATTTTCATAACTTTAAGAGGCTAGTATACCACTACTAATTGTTATTAACATGCAATTTCCAAAGGAAAGCTCACCTGTTTTCTAGGTTTCTAGATGGAAGATTCCGGATCATGAGACAAGAATGTCTTTGTATCTGATATGCAGTAGGAAATATTTGTTTTGCTCGGATGGGCAACCAATTATACAAATATGGTTATCTTAAACAGAACATATCAGCAATGTTGAGAGAACCTACAACAAGGTAGCTGCTAAAAATACTAGGGTAATGGTGCAACAAATAGTTTCTTAATTGTTGTGTTTTGGAACTTCTTAAATTTAATACTAAGTTATCACTACCAAAATACAGTAAATTAGCGACGGACAATTAGCGACGGAAATTTTCAATCGGCGTTAGCGACGTCTTCGTGGCAGCTCGCCGACGGATTATCGACCACACTCCTTTACATTTTTTATTTCAATTTTAGGGGGAGGAAACGTCGCATATCCGTTGCTAGGTAGTCGGTGATATAGCGACGGTACAGTAATCGTCGCTATCCAGTCGATTATTTGGCAGGAATTGTGTAAAGAATTGGCGGGACATTTCTTCGACCACGTAGCGACGGAAATTCAGTCGGCAAGTATCAAACAGGGCGACTACTGGGCGACGGGAAAATTTTTGTCGCTAGTCCGTCGCTAATATACGTACCAGACTTTAAATGAAACGGCAGGGGGAACTTTTTGCATTCCCCCCCAAATTTACTCTCTCCTCTCTCTCTCTCTCTCTCTCTCGCCGGTGTCGGCTTCGGTGATCGGCGTCGGTGTCGGCATCGGCATCCTCTCCTCTCTCTCTTCCGAAGGTAACCCTCTCTCTCTCTCTCTCTAGCGGTGTCATATAGGGGTAGTGGGGGCGGCGGGCTTGGGGCGGGGGCTGGGCGGCGGGCTTGGGGCGGGGGCGTCGGGGGCTGGGCGGCGGGCTTGGGGCTGGGGCGTCGGGGGTTGGGCGGCTGGCTTAGGTCGGGGTCTGGGTGGTGGGCTTGGGGCGGGGGCGTCGGGGGCTGGGCGGCGGGCTTGGGGCTGGGGCGTCGGGGGCTGGACGGCTGGCTTGGGTCGGGGGCTGGACGGTGGGCTTGGGGCGGCGGCGTCGGGGCTGGGCGGCTGGCTTGGGGCGTCGGGGTCTGGAAGGCGGGCTTGGGGCTGGGGCTTCGGGGGCTGGGCGGCTAGCTTGGGTCGGGGGCTGGGCGGTGGGCTTGGGGCGGCAGCGTCGGGGGCTGGGCGGCTGGCTTGGGGCGTCGGGGTCTGGAAGGCGGGCTTGGGGCTGGGGCGTCGGGGGCTGGGCGACTGGCTTGGATTGGGGGCTGGGCGGTGGGCTTGGGGCGGCGGCATCGGGGGCTGGGCGGCTGGCTTGGGGCGGGGGCATCGGGGCTATTTGCAACCGACGCACAGTCATAAGCACTCTTCATATATATATGCAACCGAACTACTGGGCGGCGGGCTTGGGGCAGCGGGCTTTGGTCGGGGGAGGCGAGTGGCTTTGCTTCTCAAATTCATCTGAGTTTATATATTGGCTAAATAATGTGTTATCCATATTGGGTGTTATCCATTAGTTTGGTGGTGTTTGGATTAGTAAATGTGAATATGGCGTTTGGATTCATGGTGTATATGTTCACTGTCTCAAGGACAGTGCGAGTTCTATCAGTTGTGTGCTTCTGTATAGATGTATATATCTATACATCTAGCTGTGATATACATATGTGTATGTGACAATCTCAGTTAGCGACGGACTAGTTACCGGTTAGCGACGGATATTTCCAGCTCCATTTACATTAATCTACGGTACGACATGGTGATCAGGACATAGTCCATTCAGCCATTCGACTGGCGAGGCAGAAACTATGTAGCCGTAGATAAAGTTGACTGTCCTCCGACCCTCATCCCTCGACAATGATGACACGACAACCTATCACTATATCTTATATAGTAGTAGATGATGTCTTAGTATTGCATTATGTGAGTTCATCTTGATTCTGTTATATCCTTCAGATACTAGATACGATAAGAACATATACTATACCATATGTATACAGAATATAGATGATTCACACTAATGTATGCTAGAATAATTCTTGGGTTGTATTCTGAGTCATCCGTTCTCACACTTAAAACACATAGGAATTAGTAGTGTGAGAGCGCCGGAGAGAGTGAGAGCACCGGAGAGAGAGAGAGAGAGAGAGAGAGAGAGAGAGAGAAAGAGAGTAAAATGGTACGACATGGTGAAGTAGTACTGTATTTTGGCTCCAGTTCCAGCTCCATTTGCATTAATCTACGGTACAACATGGTGATCAGGATGTAGTCCCTACAGTCATTCGACTGGCGAGGCAGAAACTATGTAGCCGTAGATAAAGTTGACTGTCCTCCGACCCTCATCCCTCGGCAATGATGATACGACAACCTATCACTATATCTTATATAGTAGTAGATGATGTCTTAGTATTACATTATGTGAGTTCATCTTGATTCTGTTACATTCTTCAGATACTAGATACGATAAGAACATATACTACACCATATGTACAGAACATAGATGATTCACACTAATGTATGCTAGAATGAATCTTGGGTTGTGTTCTGAGCCATCCGTTCTCACACTTGGCAAAAAATCGAATTTTTATACTTTATCGGCTTTCGAAAATGTACTCAAATTATATGATGGTTCCTTTAGTTAGCTTGTTTATGTTACAATTATATTATTTGTGACTATCGATCTTACCAGATGGCACCCATGACCCGAGGAGCGGCACGTCGTTTGAGGGAAACAGTGAATGCTGAGGTGGCTCCCCCTACAGTTAAGGAGGAAGTGGCACCGGTTGCTAGTGAGACCGGAAGTTCTATTCATCCTGCACCGGTAGCTAGTGAGACCGGAAGTTCTATTCATGCAGCACTTGCAAGGGACGACATCTCTCCTCACGCCAAAAATCTCGCTTTTTCGAGGTGGTTGCGTGATCGTATCACTGAGCGTTTGCGTGAGTTGCGTGGTTCTCATTAGCTATTAGTACTTATTTGTATTGGACTATTTTGTATTGGGTTGTTTTTGTATTAGACTATTTGTATTGGACTACATATATGAATTAGTACTGTGTCAATCTCTGGACTGTATTGGACTACGACATGGTAATCAGGACATAGTCCCTGCAATCATTCGACTGGCGAGGCAGAAACTATGTATCCGTAGATAAAGTTGACTGTCCTCCGACCCTCATCCCTCGGCAATGATGATACGACAACCTATCACTAGAGGATACTCTGAGAGATCCATTTGAGTAGGACGTATACTCTGAGAGATCACCTTTACAAGAATGATATCAGTAGTAGGATTGAGTGCTGGAGGAGATATTATCAGAGTATACGTCCTACTCAGATGGGTCTCTCACCGTTACTATTTTTTTTTGACAGCAAGGTGGATGTGCTCCGTCAACAGATTCTTGCTCCGAGCCAAAACTTTGGCCCGGAACTCAAGTGGACATCCTTCGTATAGAGCTCGAGTGAGAGGTTCCTGACAGCATGGTGGTCTCCTTTGTCAAAGTATCCGTGCTCATCCCACATTGGTTGTGGGACGAGCACGGATACTTTAACAAAGGAGACCACCATGCTATCAGGAACCTCTCACTCGAGCTCTACACGAAGGATGTCCACTTGAGCTCCGAGGCAAAGTTTTGGCTCAGAGCAAGAATCTGTTGACGGAGCACATCCACCATGCTGTCAGAAAAAATTAGTAACGGTAAGAGACCCATCTGAGTAGGACGTATACTCTGATAATATTCCCTCCAGCACTCAATCCCACTACTAATATCATTCTTGTAAAGGTGACCTCTCAGAGTATACATCCTACTCAGATGGATCTTTCAGAGTATCCTCTCCGGTTGGGTTGTGTTCTGAGCCATCCGTTCTCACACTTAAAATACATATGAATTAGAACTGTGTTTTGTATTTTCGACGAACCCAGGGATTTGATTCTGTATTTTGGTTTCTGTATTTTGGCTTCAGCTCTATTTGCATTAATCTACGGTACGACATGGTGATCAGGACATAGTCCCTACAGCCGTTCGGCGAGGCAGAAATGATGTATCCGTAGATAAAGTTGACTGTCCTCCGACCCTCATCCCTCGACAATGATGATACGACAACCTATCACTATAACTTATATAGTAGTAGATGATGTCTTAGTATTACATTATGTGAGTTCATCTTGATTCTGTTACATTTTTCAGATACTAGATATGATAAGAACATATACTACACCATATGTACAGAACATAGATGATTCACACTAATGTATGCTAGAATGAATCTTGGGTTGTGTTCTGAGCCATCCGTTCTCACACTTGAAGATAAATCGAATTATAACGACAGATATTAGGTTACTCTTTAGGATAATTGATGTCTATTTTATATTAATTTGGTTTGGTCTATATGATTCTTGGATAATTGATGTGCATTAAATTCGTATGTGCATATTTGGTCTATGTGATTGTTGGATAATTGGTGTGCATTATATATTGGTTTGGTTTATGTATATTTTTGTGAACAGGGAAAGTGCTGTAATTTTTTTTCAAAAAAATTCTCAGTTACCGACGGACTAGTGACCGGTTAGCGACGGATATTTCCAGCTCCATTTGTATTAGTCTACGGTACGACATGGTGATCAGGACATAGTCCCTGCAGCCATTCGACTGGCGAGGCAGAAACTATGTATCCGTAGATAAAGTTGACTGTCCTCCGACCCTCATCCCTCGGCAATGATGATACGACAACTTATCACTATATCTTATATAGTAGTAGATGATGTCTTAGTATTACATTAGTGAGTTCATCTTGATTATGTTACGTTCTTCAGATACTAGATACGATAAGAACATATACTACACCATATATACAGAACATAGATAATTCACACTAATGTATGCTAGAATGAATCTTGGCTTATGTTCCGAGCCATCCGTTCTGATCAAGCATCTTCCTTCTCCTCTCCTCCACCATGGCTCTGAACCCATCTGCTCCTCCCTACTTCCCTTCTTTTTATTTGACTCTCTCAGCCACATATGATATCCAGCTCAAGTGTAGAGTCGGGGGAGAAGAAGTGGGCAGGAAGAGGAGGGGGAAGCAGCACAGCCGGCGGCATGACCCAGAGGAAGTACAGAGTTTTTCTTCAACAACCATAGGAGAACTATAAGGATATATCTTTTTACAACATGTCATCTTGTCAAAGATCCTTCATGTGAATATCATGTTACCGCGGTGTCGGAAGACTAACATGTCATAAGTTTTTAAGCCATGTGTTTTGACATAATCTTCCCAACTCTTTCCTCCTATGTAGTAATCTTGCATTATTACATAGCAGAAAAGAGTTTGGAGGATTATGTCAAAACACACGGCTTAGAAAATTATGACATTTTAGTCTTCCGACACCGCGGTAACATGGTTGTCACATTAAGGGTCTTTGACAAGGTGATATGTTGTGAAAAGATATATCCTTATAGTTCTCCTACGGCTGTTGAAGAAAAACTCTGTACTTCCTCCGGGTCATGCCGTCGGCTGTACTGCTTCTCCCTCCTCTTCCTGCCCACTTCTTCTCCCCCGACTCTACATTTGAGCTGGATATCATATGTGGCTGAGAGAGTCAAATAAAAAGAAGGGAAGTAGGGAGGAGCAGATAGGTTCTGAGCCTTGGTGGAGGAGAGGAGAAGGAAGATGCTTGATCAGAACGGATGGCTCAGAACACAAGTCAAGATTCATTCTAGCATACATTAGTGTGAATCATCTATGTTCTGTACATATGATGTAGTATATGTTCTTATCGTATCTAGTATCTGAAGAACGTAACATAATCAAGAAATCCAACACTAATGTATGCTAGAATGAATCTTGGGTTGTGTTCTGAGCCATTCGTTCCCATACTTGACAATTAAGCCATTCGATTGGCGAGGTAGAAACTATGTAGCCGTAGATAAAGTTGACTGTCCTCCGACCCTCATCCCTCGGCAATGATGATACGACAACCTATCACTATATCTTATATAGTAGTAGATGATGTCTTAGTATTACATTAGTGAGTTCATCTTGATTCTGTTACGTCCTTCAGATACTAGATACGATAAGAATATATACTACACCGTATGTACAAAACATAGATGATTCATACTAATGTATGCTAGAATGAATTTTGGGTTGTGTTCTAAGCCATTCGTTCTCATACTTGGCAATTAAGCATGTGAAATAGAACTGATTATGTTTAGTATGTCTTACGATCCAGATTTTTACATCCAAATTGAAATGGATCGTTACTTCGTTGATCGTACATGGATGTACTAGCGGATCAACCTCCTGGACCGTAGGTACTTATAAGTATTGACCGTATCGGATTAGTATCGATCTATCGTTTTGGTATGGGCCGTATCAGTTAGTATTGGTCTTAACGAATTGGTATCGTCCTATCCGATATGTATCGGCCGTATAGCTAGGATTCATATTGGCCTTATCGATTTGGTATCGGTCATATCCGATAGGTATCGGCCGTGTTGGATTAGTATAGACCATTTCGGATTAGTATCGTGGAAGGTTTAGTAACAACTGTACTTGGATTTCTCTCTTCTAGAGCTAGATTACCGAGTCACGAGAGCGTAATTGGCCAGTTACAGAACATACATACTTCTTTTTCAATCTCGCTTTTTCTGATGGAAAAGGAAGCATGTATGTTACTGTAACTGGCCAATCACGATCTGGTGATTCTCTTGCAATGGTATTCTAGCTCGAGAAGAGAGAAATCCAAGTACAGTTGTTACTAAACCTTCCACGATACTAATCCGAAATGGTCTATACTAATCCAACACGGCCGATACCTATCGGATATGAACGATACCAAATCGATAAGGCCAATATGAATCCTAGCTATTCGGTCGATACATGTACATATCGGATATAGGACGATACCAATTTGTTAAGGCCAATACTAATATGATACGTCCTATACCAAACCGATATACCGATACTAATCTGATACACTAGATACTAAGTACATCCGGCCTATACCAGTGGATCCACCAATTACTGCACGATAGGCTCAACGACTCCAGTTACATCCGGTTATTGGTGAGTACATGATTACATAGTAATTCTGTTAGTCTTGTGATACAAATTTTTACTCTCTCATGCTACCAACGTCACAACTTTTTCCAGTGCTACTCCCTCTAATGATGATGAACACAAAAAACCAACGTCACAACTTTTATAATTTGAGTAAATTTTTTTACCCTATATGAAAATTTTTGTTGTCAGAAAGATGGCTCCTAGGACTCGTCGAGGTGGTGTTGCTAGTCGAGGAAGGGGTCGAGGCAAGAAACCCTTGGAGGTCGACACAGAGGAAGTCTCCGTCGTCAAACAAGAGCCGGTGACTGTTAAGGAGAAGGTGTTACCAAAGGTCGAGGTCAAGAAAGAACCGATGACCATCAGCGAAGAGATTGCTCCCAAGCTTGAAGTTAAGGAGGAGCCACCGTCAGAGAGTAGTAGCATCGGGACCGGCCCTCCTGTCCCTACAGAAGACCTCAACCAGATTGAGCCTTCGTATGCAAAGTGGCTGATAGAATGGTACATGCCTCAACGCAACTATGATCCCTGGCTGTGAGGATTCATCGTCTGACTTGTGGTCTTCGTTGAGGCCAAAGTCGATTTTTCTATGTGTTTTAGAATATTTGTGGAAATTTTGAAATATTTGTGCTATGATCGGATTATAACGACGGATATTAGGTTACTCTTCCGGATAATTGATGTCTATTTTATATTAATTTGGTTTGGTCTATATGATTCTTGGATAATTGGTGTGCATTAAATTCGTATGTGCATATTTGGTCTATGTGATTCTTGGATAATTGGTGTGCATTATATATTTGGTCTATGTGATTGTTGGATAGTTGGTGTGCATTATATATTTGTTTGGTTTATGCATATTTTTGCGAACAGGAAAAGCGCTGTAATTTTTTTTTCAAAATATTCTCAGTTAGCGACGGACTTGTGACCGTTGCGCGACGGATATTACCAGTTTTCGACTACTTGTCGACGGCTAATCCGTCGCTAACTGGAGATTTGAAAATGTTTCCAGGTAGCGACGGGTGGTCGACGGAATATCCGTCGGCATGGCATATAGTTCGACGGAATAGCGACGACCTGTCCGTCGCCCTTGTTCTTGAAATACCAAGAATTTTCAGAACATGGTCGACGGATAATCTGTCCGTATTCCGTCGACAGGTATCGACGGAATAGCGACGACTGTTCCATCGCCACAGTGCTGGAAATGACAAGAATTTCCAGAACCTGATCGACGGATTTTCCGTCAGAAAATCGTCGCTAATCCGTCCTTTGTTATCGGAGGCGTCGACGGATTAGCGACGGCATGATACACTCTGATACGCTATTACGACGGGTTACCGACAGAACTTTACGTCGCTATTATCTACACAGTTCAGTGCTTAATACTTGAAATGGACGATAGTCCGTCGAAAAGTCGTCGCTAATGCTTTGTTTTGTTAAGTCGAAAAAACGTCGCTATTCCGTCGCATGACGACTACGTAGCGACGGACAGTTATTAGCAACGAGCTGATTGCCGACGGATTTTTCTGGCCAAAACCCGTCAGTGATCGGTCGCTAATGGAAAGTCCCGTCGGATTGGCGACGGATAGGGCCGTCGCTAAATCGATAAATTTTGGTAGTGTACTAACCATATTTGTATACTTGTTTGGATTCTAATACACAGATTTTGTTGGAAAAAAAGTACTTATTCCAGTAATCATATGGAAGCTTGTTAAAGGAGCTATATATGCAATGGGAAGTTTACAAAGAAGACCTAAACACAAAAGAACTTTTTTTTTTGAGATATTGTATTTAGGAAAATATGCTACCATTCTAGTGAAACTAGTGATTAGAAGGCTTTTCCTTGCTTATCAACTAAAGAAGACTCTATGGTGGCGCCTGTAAGACAATAAGTTCAATGATAATGAAATAAATTATAACAAAAAAAGCAATATATTATCAGTTTTGTATGATAAATTCTGAAACAAGAAAGACTCACTAAAGACATTTGATGCCCCAACAAGGGTGCAAGCTGCAACATGAGAAGCAATTCCAGCGCTTCAAAACGCTGATGTAGAATAATACACCACAACATTTATTCCAGCTAGTTGCTGAAACAAGACCAATGCTGCCCCATGCTCCCAACGACAGTTCCAGAAAAGCAAGATGTTCCAAAAAGCTGACCGTGGCTCAGTATCAGAAACAGCTTAATTGTATCCATAACAAGCAAATACAATGTCGTGTCCCAGAGCATCAGGCTCGACGTTCTTAAAGCAACAACATATTCAAATTACAAGGGACTACCAATATATATGTTCAAATTTAAGAACATTATAATAGTATCAGAGCAACAACTCAGTATCAGAACAAAACCTCATCTCCAGTCTTTGTATCAACAATAATATTCAGTAGCAAAGCCTAGACCCTCTACATGAAATTATTGCTATGTCAGCCTCTTCTTTTCATTATCGCCATGATCGGTAAATCCAACTCCAAACTCACAAATAGTGTCTTAAATTCATAAGTTTGTTCATTATGTCATGATCAAGAGCTATAAAATTGGTCATATATTAGACCTTGTTTTGTGAAATTGCTTATATATCAGCACCATTCCTTCATCCCTCATCTGATGCAACATCCTCAACGCTCTATATGAATTTTCCTGCCATGGTCACCAAATAGGACCATGGCTTGTTCCAATCAAATCAAATTACCAATGGGTGCAAATATCGAACACTCCAAATACACTAGGATAAACAAAAATCAGTATCGACTGTGTCACCATGTCGTGTCCATGTCTGAACACCTTATAATACACCAGTATACACCAAAATAGGTATTGTGTCTGTTTCACCATGTCATATCCATGTCCGTGCGACAGATGCATTCAAATGTTTCAATAATATTTTGAAAAATAGGAAATAGAAAAGAAGCCCTAACCTAGTGATATAAATTAGGATAGAAATTAGGACTTTCAATAAAATTTGTTTTAATTTTATGAATAGAAATTAGGGCATAAATTACGAAATAATAGGGACAAACATAAGGACAAAACCTTGTCGCAGGCACTGGAGGCTATGTCACTGGCGGTGAAGGTTATGTCAGTGACAATGGAAGTAGTGGGGAGGACAAGTGTTGTATGGAAATCGAAGGTTGAAACAAAATTTTCTCTTTACATGGCAGAATAGCTACGTCCTACTGGTGGGGGAGATGCAAAAGGACTCTTCGGAAGATCAATTTGATTGCTGAAAACATAGACAAACAATTAATCACATCATATTCCACTTTGAAAGGGAGATTCGGGATAAGTTTGCGATATCATGAATCTAGACATGTAAAGAAGAACAGATATTGAACTTGAAAATATATTCACTAAACTATTGACATTTACTATAGACCTGCAATTATTTAAGAATTAGAAGGAAAATCACAAAAATAGAAACAGAAATTAAATTGAGATACTAGTTGCATTGATTTAGATAAACAAGACAAGGGGTTTAAGCAATCGAATGGTTCTATAAATTAACCATAACTATACAGTTGGAATCCAAGAGTTACCAGTAAAATGTTGAAAACTATAGTTAGTTGCAAAATACCTCTCCTGATCACTGAAGTCGTTGCTTGAATTCGTAGCTTTGCATCGCATGTTGAGGCATTGTTTAGAACCTCAAGTGTGTAGTCGGCCATATGGAACTCATCAGAGCCTAAAACAACCACCATTGAGATAAATGTGAAATTATATGGATGAATATAGCACAAAAAGTTTATTTGGAAAGAGAAGAACTAGAGCATTTTAGACCTTCTGGAAATTTGAACTCCTCCACGGCGTAACTGATATAGGATTGTTAGTCGAGTGACTTTTGCACTAAATTCAATTTTACTGTTTACTTATCAAAACATAGCATGAAAGCATATCTAATATTGTACTTCATGTTTGTATCTCCATGAATAATCCTTAGAACAAAGAGTAAATACTCAAATGTAGTCCTAACTTAAGGCAATATTTCATTGTAGAATGCTATCAGTTCTAAGCATAGCTCAAAACAGATGGGAGTGTAGCTGTCGATGATCCTTGATTTTTCCCTATATTGCTTGATAAGAACACGAGTGCCGCAAATGTAATGTAGGTTTCTCTTCATCAAGATCATGTTGACAGTCTCCGGGTAGAGGAAGCTCACGAACCTAAACATCCTCTTCTCCTGAGAGGGAATCCTCACATTACGAGCTGGCCCATATTGCATGACAGAGAACAACAAGAAACAACGATAAGTAGGCGACGAAAGGATGAATAACAAGGGATACCAACAAAGCTATAAAATGTAGTTACTTGAAATAGCTGGAGACATCATCTTCAGTGAAGGCGCCCTCCGCTGGAAAAGTGAGGTAGATCTGATGTGAACTTGCAACAAACGGACCAGGGTTTGTCCTATCATTCCTGCACTCCATGTATCTCAGGGCATCATCGGCTAATATCACCGAGTGCTACTCGTGCAGCCTGTTTATTTGAAAATATGTACAAAAAAGCCCTATGAAGAAATTCCCTAATAAACATCAATAAGTAACAAAAAAAGAATAAAAAATTCCTTAACTCGAAGAAGAGCCTCATGTCATCCCTGTCATGAATTCATAGTCCATCGGCCCTGCCAACTGGAATGGCGACATCGTAGGAAAAACCCTAGAAGCCTTCCCTTCCGACTCACATCCACGAAAAGCTTCAATAATTTCCCCACCAGGTGTCTCGTTGTCGAACTTGTATGCTGCCGACTACACCATGAGGTGTCCATTATATCGAACCCGGTGGCAAAAATTAGGGCAAAATCTCGTCGCCGTGGTGGAGGCTTTGTCACCGACGGGGGAAGCTTTGGCTCTGACGATGGAGATGATGTCGGTTCCGATCGTTGATGATGTCGGCTCCGATCATCGATGAGAAGATGATCGAAGCAGTGCGGGTCTGCGGTCAGCTCGCCAATAAAAAGGAGATGAGAAGGAGGAGGTGGTGAAGGAGAGACAGGGGACCTGAAAAAAATTGAGAAGGGAAGAGAGAGGCACGGGGAGAGAGGCACACAGAAGGAGAGGGTTTTTTGGTCAAAAAAATTAGAAAAATGAGCGGGTACACGGGTTGGCAAATAGGCTTTTGTAAATTTTTTATAACCCAAGTGAGTAGAGATATTATAAATGCAAGAACAATATATTAATGTTTATATTAAAAAAATGTTATAATAGGCTAAAAACGGTTCAAAACATTCATATTATATGGTGTACATGAAATCCTGTAACGCTTATATATGAACCACTGTAATAGCTTCTTTTCAAGCGTTATAACAAGGTATTTTTCTTGTAGTGAGAATATCATCTCGCAACGGACTGAGGTGTGGACATGATAGATCGAATCAATCTCTTCATTCGAAGGAGCACGTAGTACTCGTATGGTTATGTTAGATGAGATAATCGTGCAACATAGTTATGAAATCGATCTATACTGGCTTGACAAAATATAGACAGAATTGTAAAGGTGGACGGACTCTGATCCTTCATTCCTACTCCATCATGCCTTAATAAAATATATTATTGTATGCTTGTAACTTTCTTGAGTCTTTAGGATAAACAGAAGTCACAGTGTACGTTGAACACTAAGATAGAACATTGAAACATTGACCATAGAACATTGAATAACTATAATAAAACATGTAACAAGTGCACGAGTTGTATGAGGATATCGAATAATTGTATCAAGGTGTAAGCCCTCTGATTTTTGAAATTCATTTTTAATTATTTAATATGTATATTTTGACATTAAATTATATTTTGAAGTCAGAAATTTCTATAGTAGTATTTTATCATAGCTGTAATTTTTTAATCACAACAAATATTAATTTCTCAAATCTAATTTTATATTTGAATTTTAGACAAGTCTACCTTCAATTTGATATATCATGTCTATCCAGTTTTGTTCTCTAACATTATTTTGACTTCGTATAACTTCGGATCAATTTAGGCCATTTGACCATTTACCATATTTCTAGACCTAACTTCCAACTTGAGTTCGGAACTCGACATAGATCAAAAACATTTGATCCAATATATAATTTTGACCATTTTGAGCCTACGACGCATGTCTAGGGTGTCCCCATAACATAAAATATATCAAAATATTAACTAAACCCCTCCACATTGCCACCACCCTACCCGAAATCCCTCAAGACCCGTATGGCCGACCCCCTTGGCCGAGAGCACAAGTCGACCCCCCATATCACTTCACACCCAATTTTTTTCGAGTTTCATACCGATCACCACCACTCTTAGGACAGGCCGCTCAACGTCCACTTGCACCCTAGCAACCATAAAATTCATCTCATGGGCGTTAGAGAGATGCACAACGCGTCTCTTTGGTCGAAACTTCTTTGAAGTGCAAGTCTGAAAGTTACAGCAGGTTAGTCGATTTCTAGACTAGATTTTATCTACTTTTCTCGTCCGATTGACTTCAAATCAAAACTAAAAGTTATCTCTATGTGTCTACTTCGTTCTCTGATCACTAGATCACACAGTTCCAAGCGGTGGGCGTCTATTCTACGACAGGGTGTATAGAACAGACCAGATCTGTTGCAAGTGAATTTTTACCTATCTTTGGGACAATTCGATCTTCCAAATAATTTTGGCAAGAAATTAAACATCAAGATCTTTCAAACGCATATCTTTTTGCTGCATTTTGATTTCGTTTAGTATAAGAGCGTAACTCCGAAAATTATGTGTTTCTTGTATCCAAAAGCCTTGACACTTCATATACCTTTACTAAAATATTTGTTGTGCAAGATTTGATGTTTAAAATATTGTTTTAACTAATTTATGTAATTTTTGTAGAATTATATATTTTAATCATTTATTTTATATTAGTTATAAATTTTTTTTTATAAAGAAGTGGGTACTATATATGTTGTATGGTATTGTACCGACATCATGACGACTATTGGATATAGATATTGATATAGTCTCTATATGGTAAGCCGGTAGATAGTATAAATAATAGTGTATCTATTATAGGCGAACTTGGCAGGAGTTACGAAGGCATTGTAGTTGGTCAGGCATATACACTCAGACAGCGGTTATTGACAAGTGTACCTTGCCTTGGTTTTGGATTGTTCTTTTATTTCTTATTGTTTATTTTATTAACATGATGTTGGATCATTGATACTTAGTGTCTATTTCGAAGACGGGTACTGCGTCATTATATTGCCACCGAGTATCGATAATAGACATTGTGTGCATATTGTTGTCCATTGACACGAATGACCATAGGTCATCGACATATTTAAGATGCGAGGTTACATGAGTATTTATGGTATTGACTTCGTAGTAGTTTACTAGATTGTTCATTGATATTGTTATATTGATGACTGTATGGACTTGACATTGATAGATACTAAACATGGGGTAGGGAGAACTTAATTATAGTATCAGATTTATGGTATTGCGGCATGTATTATTATAATCCTTTATCTCTATTGCAGAATATTGTCTATTGTTTATTCATTGATTGATTGTACTTGGTCCCATGGCACGTTACTAGGGACAATAGCCTGCCGAAGAGCTTGTGAGCCTCTATGTTGAGGTCTGATATTTTAGGAATTGTTCTCACTTGTATAACACATAGACCTGATATGTTAGATTACTTTAGATCATACTTTTCATATCTATACCTTGACATGTATATTATATATCTTGCTAGTACCCTGAGGACCTGGCAATTTCTCAGGCTTAGACGAAGTTAAAAACTATCCCAAAATTTACGGTTCGGGAGCTGAGACCAGAGACATACCGGTACTGGAGGACGAGATAGTGCCAAAAGATTTCTTGTGATCATGTCATTACCTTATCCAGACTTGCTACTTTATTTCCATTCATTTCAGCAGACATGTAGTTGACTATTACTTTATTCTCTTCTGTGGTTTCGGGATATCTTTTATCCGTACAGCTATTATCACTTTTACTGTTAGACATTTGCTATATTATTCTGATTGGAGTTTATTACTTTGTGGACTGTTATTCTGTAGATGTGATTAGTTATATACCTGTACGACTGTGTTATATTTCTGGGTTGATTATCATAATTTGTAGCTTAAGCATTTCACTAATGGACTTGTTATGAGGTTTGACCTACTGGTGGCATGCTGCTGGCAGTATTCGTGTACATGTTCCTATATATTTTATGATTAAGGCGTTACATAAGATGTGAATCAAGTACAGTACTCAGAGAATATTGAACACTAGGTCGTAGAACATCGAATGACTACATCGATGGGTGCATCAGTGCACGAGTCATAGAAGACTGAATACTAAGTCGTAGAACATCGAAGAAAAATATCGATCACGAGCATCGAGTGAACAAATCAGAGAACTTGAACACTAAGTCTTATAATATCAAAATTTATGGCTTTGTACGCGAAGTGGACAGTTGTGGCACAATGTTGTGGAACTATCGATATGCAAATGTAGGCTTCGGACTTCATCAACAAAGTGAACTGTGTTGGTTCGAAATCACGAAACTATTGGAAGGGGTATGGTGCCCATGAATCTATCAGATGTGACATGGTGCCTCAGTGTGTTTCGGACCTAAGGGCCGTCGTTCGGAACATTGATTTGAATTATGGAATACGAGTTGAGGCAAGATTTTTTGTTTTCGTACTTAGGTCGTGCTTATGTATTTACGTTTTTCTAGATCATTCACGCATATTGCATGATTATGGACAATGGATAATTGTGCCTGATTTTGGCTTTCCTTGAACAAGATAGGCTCCTGGGCACCGAAATCGTTCTACTTAGGATAAATTATGGTGCTATTATGCACAGTAATTTCGGGACCTCCCGTTGGACTTGCTACTCAGATTGATAGGGGGCGTATAATTAATTATGTTTCATACATTATGTCCTCTACAAACTAAAGATATCAATATCTTCTATCTATAGAGATTAAAAATTGTCAATCGAGCTATAAATGTCTCAGAATGTTCAAATGAATTTAGCACCTATGCAGGAGAGGGTCATCATATTGTGGAGTGCAATGGTGAGTGGCCTTAACCCAACTCACTTAAACCAATAAGGTAATCATGAGAACATGTAAAATTATTGTGTAGTCTTTCTACTTTATCTATGATCACTTTATAATTTATAAACATATAAATATGAAACATAATTATGTCACTTGACATAATGCATCTTACAAATGGACACCATCCTTCCCTGCAAGTTGCTAACATTCATAATATACAAATATGTTAAATATTTCTCTACACCAATTGTTAGCCTTTATAATGTATAAATGTGTCGTAAGTTCGTCCCTGCAAGTAAGTTACTAGGCCTGCAAACATATGACATTAGTATGCAGTTTAATTATATGGCGGTTACTGGTGATACACTATTTTTTAACAATTTTGGTACAATGATAACCCTTTTGGCAAAGGTATTGAGCACCGCTGAAAGTTCTTGAATTATCCATGCTAGTACATGTCATGCCCCAGAACCAGAATACTGGAGAGCAGGGGACAGACACAGTCAGCTACGTATATTGAAGTATAATCTACCCCGATATACGGTCACGGCTGTCTAGATGCATGAGGGTTTATCTACAAGCCAACAGTATCTTATGGTCATGAACAAGCCTAGTGTCTCAATCACAAGCAAGTAAGTAAAGGTTACAAGTTGTTAGATCATCAGACATACAAAGTAAGGCATCCCAAACATTATATATTCAGATGATCATGAAGCTAGTCATACAAAATGTGAAGACTAGCAAGAGTTTCAGTCATACATGATCAACCCTAGGATTTGTCAATCATGTTACAGCCCGTATGTAGACAGTAAGTAAAGTTGCAAACGAGCTAACACTTGCTCGGCGGCTAAACGCCTCAAAAGAATATTTTTACAAGGGCGTAGGAGAGCAAAATAAGAACCCACTCGTTGCCAGGGTTGTGCCTAGTGGTCACCATCTGGCTGGAAGTCAGGAAGATCCTCGGGAGCTACTCCAAAATTTGGCCATACAAAACCAGCTCGGTCAGACCTCAGAAAGAGCAAGTGCCACAAGGGAGGCTTCACTTAAGAACTAAAACCAGCATATTAGCATATGAGACATAAATGATAACGAAACACATGAGTTAGAGAAAACATGGTAATAAATGATAAGATAACTAAAGGACCATTCTGGTAACCAAGTTACAACCCGTAAACCAGACAAGGATCGGGGTTGTAACCCTTCACCTGAACAGAACTTAGTCTCTAACCAATTACCGATAAAGTAAAGCATAAATGAGCATGTCCTGAAATAGCCATGTACTGGATCTAGGCAAGACTAGACAAGACTCCATCCATCAATCACGGCCAAACAATGAGTACAGCTTGATACTTTAACTAACTAGGGTTATCACAAGCCTAGTTACTAACAAGATGCATCAAGATGTTCCAACAGCCACAAGCCCTGCAGTCTTTATCCAGGTTATCCGATCACAAGTTGAAAGAGTTGGATTAGGTGACTTAGAGGTGCAACACATGACAGTGTGCTAAAAATGTGCCCTACTCGACTGCAGGCTACAAATCTAATTAGAGCGCCGAGATAACGGGACTACCTGTAGCTGGGAAACCTCTTCATGGACTACTTGATCAATCTAGTCATTATCCTAGTCAGATTCAGTACGAATCTCTGACCGTAGAAAATCAGGAATTTATATCCTAGACATGATGCAAGACGAGACATGTAGCTTATACAAGCACAAACACCCACAGTGTCAAGACAAGAGTTACTTAGCAAGACATATCGAGATTATCATGTTAGGTTACTTTATCAAGTCAAGAGTGCGTCACAACGGACCACTATCAAGAATTACCATGTTAGGTTACTTGTTACTTGTCAAGATTACTTGTCAGGAGTGCGCCTCGACGGGCCACTATCAAGATTTTACATGCCATATCAAGTGTACTTCTTACTTATCAAGAGTGCGCCAAGCCAGGTTGTGCCAAGCTAGGTTGCGGCACTGCCAGGTTGCGACACTTGCCAGGTTACGACACTTGCCAGGTTGCGACACTTGCCAGGTTGCGGCACTTGCTGTCATGACCCGCACCCAATTTTCGGACGCGAGCTCGTGAGCAAGCCAGCTACGTATCGAGCAGACTCCATCCCAACTCTAGTACGTATAAGCTGTCCAGAGTGGGGTATTGTAACACCCAGTTTTCTAAACTGAGGATAATTTTAAATTTTTGTATTTTTAATCATTTAATAATGGTATTTAAATCATAATATAATTTTTGATAATTTTTATCATTTAGAAACTATTTTTAAGTCATGACCTATAATTTTGGTGTTGCTAGTGTGACCTTAGAGACTGTTTGACCTAGAGCCTAACCATGTGGGTAGAGATTCAATTTAGTGCATTTAGCCTAGAGGATATTTTGGTCATTTCTAAATTTATTTGAGCTTATTGTGATTTATTATAATTATTTGAAATTTAATATATATTATTTTGAATGGTGTGATTTAAATATTATTTAATTGATTCTTTGTGTTGTGTTTAGCCCTAACCTAGTTTTGACCTAATCTAGATTAGTCATAGCTAGACTTAGTTATCCATGGTTAGTGTTAGTTAGTATTGATTAGTCTTGGTTAAGTCATGACAGTTAGAGCTAACTAGGTTGCATTTAAGACAAGTATGAAACCTAGGTTGTAGGCCATTGATTGGCTAGATGGAATGAGAGCCATAGATCTATCCTAAAACCCTAACCCTAGCTTTATGGCCAGCCTAGGGATCCCCCCATCACTATATAATCCCTCTCAAAGTTAGTTGCCTCTTTTTTATTCATCCCTTCATTTTCAAGAAGCTAGGTTTGTTCTTCATTAAATGCCTTCCTATTTTAATCAATATTTATCCTTTTCCATTCAACATTTTCCATGGTGACCTAATTTGTGTTTTCCTACTGTTCATGGAGGCTATTAATAGTGTTGGACCAATTTGGAGCTTGGGGCTAGCTAGAAGGAATCTCTCTTTTTAAAGTTTCATTGAGGAAGAACACCTTTAGGTAACTTCCTATTTCCTCCATCAAATTTCGATTTCTTGGCATGAATACAAAGCTCTAGGTGTCCTCTAGCTGTAGGAATAGGATTCGTGTCATTTTGTGTCCTTTACGTGTCCGTATCGGACACGTATCAGTGTAGATATGTAGGTGTTCGACGAAATGCCACAGTGGACATTTCGATCCTATTTTCGATATGTGTTTGAATAGAAATTTGTGTTTTAGTGTCGCTTATGGGTTCCTACATGACTGAGCGTATTTCGTGTCGTGTTTGGATCGAGTCGGACCCGTGGACACGGTCACGCGCGTGCGGACAACAGTGCCCTACTGTTCGTGTGTTCGTGCAGGTGCTGTAGGACACGTGGACACGCGAGATAGGACACAGAGGTAGGGGCAGTATCTGACACGACACCCCCAAGGCCTTATGTCCAGTGGTATTGTGTCGAGAGTGCTAGGACTCGTGCACTGGTCGTACAGTCTGAACCATTTCAGTGTATGTTGAGTTTGTGTGTTATGGACACGTTCGTGTCATATTTTTGGACACGATACAATACGAATATCACGTACACATGTTGAATGTTAATTACCAACCATAAACCCTTTTGATTAATTATTGTTTCAATGTTTAATATAGGAAATCCCCAATTCCCTGATACTGTCGAGTATCAGTGTGTACACTCACTGTTTTCCCCATTTTCAATTTACTTTTAAATGTTTTTATCATGAAATTTATGTGGTTTAATTAGGGTTATATATTGATAACATGATAGGGTTTGTTAAGAAATCATTTTGGTGATGGATTGATGAATGAGTATTCGAATGCATTTGAGATTGAATGCTCACTGATATCATGACAGGTTTAAATTACCTTGGTTTTCAATTTCCTGAGATATGTAAACTGGAACCTAGGAACAATTGATCTGCATATGTTATACACACAGGACTGGTCGAATTCAACTGAATGGTAGTTCGAAGACCTGAGACTTATGTTCCATGATTCACACATGTTGCACCCAGGAACACTAATACACAGTTTGTACACTGGTTAAGATTCAAGGTTACTTGGAATGGATTTGATTTTGTTGAAATGAAATATTGGTTGGCATTTTGTAAACCTGTGACACATTGACCTGAGACACTAAGACACTGTCACCTATGATTTCCTGTACACAGACACCAAATTACTGTTGTGAACTGGAACACTGTTTGGTAACCTGGGAAGGTTCCCTACTGCACACTGGTTTGGTTTCTCATATGTCACTGTCCCTGAAAATACTGAGACCCTTTCCTGTACACAGGACACTCACATACACACTTGCATCTCACTTAAACTGAGATCACCTTGCATTCACTGATCCTAACACACAACTACCATTCAACTGTCACTTGGTTTTACTTAACTGAGACACTAATTTATATAACATGTACACACACACAAGCCTCTACACAAACACACACACAACCTACATTCCTGTCACCTAAAGTACCATATACACACACAGGTTCCTGTACACTGTCAATTGCTCCCTGCTGTACACTACACTCACACACACACGCAAATTCTGAGAAACATTACATGACACTAACTGTCTATACACCTATAAACCTGTACACACACACATTTGCCTATTTACATAGCTCTCTCTCTCTATGTGTATATATAATGTGAATATATATGTGTGAGATGTGAATTTATAATGTGATATGTATATTGCTATTGGTATACATATATGTATATATATAGAGATATATATGGAATATGGTGTTTAGGCCTATATGTGATATAGCCTAGAGTATTGCTAATTGCCTAAGTAGTTGGCCTATAACCTAGATGACATAGCCTAGGGTACCCTTGAGTGGTTTTTTGTATATGAAATATACACTTGTGTAATATCCTATAAGACTAGTGTATGGTGTGTTCTAGCTAGGATAGAATGTTTAGGCCTAGTTAGAATTCATTAAGTCTAGGTTGACCTAGTTGACCTAACTTTGACCTTTTAGTTGACTGAAGTTGACCAGGGTTGACTTTGGTCTAGGACTGACCTAATATCATGTAGACTGCATCATAGTATCTTACTTTATTAGCTGGAGATGTTGTGACTTATACTGTTCTGATTAGGAGCCAGACACCACTCCTTAGGCAGTATTTTCTTTCAGACATTCAGGATATCCGGCGAGTACATTCTCTGACCGTTTCATACTTGCTAGGATTTATATTCTTGCTCTAGAGTACTTTACTTGATGCTGACACATTGGTAGCACGGATTGGTACTATATGGATCTTTTCATGAGATATTATCCCCCTCGGGAGCATCGGATACTGTATGTTTTGTACGTTTCATGAATCATCACGTATCTTTATGTTTTCACTGATTCACGAATCGCTTGTGACACATGTACTCTCATGTTCACAGAGCGATCATGAATCACCTTCACGTATCACTCATTTTATGAGCCATGTGAAATTTCATGAATCTTAACATAACTTGAACAGATCCTTGTGTATTGATTGGAGATGGAAGAGTAGAAATAAGCATGTGAATAATATCCAAGTAGTTGTAGTCATGAATCACTCTTAGCTGTAGTCATGAATCTTCCTATGCCATTCACATGTCTATATTTTACTCTGACTCACTAGTCACTGCTAGGTCTCTATTTATAGTAGATATTTCCTTACAGTTATCTCTTTTACTTCATATATTCTCTTTTCAGCGTTTCATGTATCTTACTCTATTGCATGCTTTATTTTTTCTAACTTGATATGAACTGCGTGAGATGTATTGTGCTCGCTCCTGTCCTGACTGGACCTGTTGAAAATATTACAGAGGATGAGGATGAGGCCCTATGCACCACCTATTACGGAGCAGGCTTAGACAACACCTGCAACCTGGTTCCTCTGGAGGACCCAGATGCAGTACAGGATTCTACTCCCATAGTCTAGGCTAGATAGCTAGGCTTTATCTTTTTTCAGCATTGTTTATTCGACTTTCAGTTGTTGTTCTGAGATGTTGTATATATTTAGAGACTTGTATTGAGCTGGATATTTCTTGAGTTTTTATCTTATACACTTAGATTCTCTCTCCCTTATTTGTATTACATTGTGGTTTTGATCTATCTATCTACCCTTACTATTCTGTATCTGCCTTAGATGTGATTGAGACTGTTCTGTTATGTCACCTCCATTCGGAGAGTATATACTGTTCAGGTACCTTATATTGTTAGATGTTGTGACCTAGGACAGCGTTCTACCGCCGACACTGCGACGTAGGCTGGACGTTGTTACGTTCTCGTACCCTCATAGCGGGTGCGGATCTTGACACATTTTTAGTGGTGGCCCATGCAGGTCAAGTTTATGTAGTGGTACTAGAGTATCACTTCAGCCTGCAGTAGGATTAGGATATTTTTTAAGGTACTCAATCACATTAGAAAAACTCTTATCTAATTCATACCATCTCAGTTCTTGCTGATATTGTTCTCCTTTAAATATAACTGTCCTCCTTTGCTATTTTGACTCATTCTCAGTAATTGTTCCTTTTGATCTGTCTCCATGATGGTTGAGACGAGATCACATGGCCAGGGCCAGGGGGACGCCGATGAGAGGTCTGCCACCTCTCATACTCTGCAGCCAGCCCCTGGTATCGCAGTCCCAGTCATGCCGGCTGGGGTAGGCATTTCAGCTACTTTCGGAGGAGCCCCTCCACCTGTAGCACATGGGCCGAGTTCGATAATTTCGGAGGTACTTCAGCAGCAGCAGCCACCTTCGGGGACAGTTGATGCAGTTCAGCTGTTCACGTTCTTTCAGCAGTTCATGGAAAGCCAGCAGGCCCAACACCAGAGGCAGACAGCGGAGATTAGTCGGGGCATTGATCTGGCCCTGACTATAGTGGAGAGAGTAGTAGCTCAGCCAGCGGCAGTCCAGCAGCCACACCCTCCGAGGGAGTAGGGCATCCAGAATTTTCAGAAGATGCACCCGAAGGACTTCCGAGGGACAGAGGGGATTCTGTATGCCGACGAGTGGATCGAGCATATGGAGAAGATATTCAGATTGGCTGAGATTTCGGTGAGGATTCAGATTGAGGCCGCGGCAAGCATGATACAGGATCTAGCCCGCACATGGTACCAGACCGACCCGCGGGTTGGTACTCCGGGGTAGACTTGGGCAGCGTTCAAAGAGCTGTTCAAGGAGAAGTTCTTCCCGGATGCAGCGCTAGGAGCCCTCGAGACTCTAGTCCAGGGGAGCCAGTCTGTAGAGGAGTACTCAGGGGAGTTCTGCCGTCTGGGAAGATTTATGGAGGGACTGTCCGAGGCGACGAAGGCCTGGAGATTCAGGAAGGGATTGGTAAAGGAGGTCAAGTCCTATACCAAGAGTGCTCGCAGCGCTACCGTTGAGAAGATCCTAGTGGATGCATTAGCCGCGTAGGATGATCTTGAGCTTAGGCTCAAGAGGGGACGGGACATCCAGAGAGATAGTGGTAGCGGAGGACCGGCCAAGAGGCCGTACGTTCAGCATCAGTTTCAGCAGCAGTTCCAGGGTCAGGGCCATCAGCAGGGACAGCAGCAGCCCAGACAGCATCAGGCACCCAGACAGCAGATAGTCAGTTGTCCCTACTGCAAGAAATCGGAGCATGGATGGGGTGAGTATAGGAAGAGGCTGGGCAGGTGCCTACTATGTGGAGAATCAGACCACCAGCTGAGGGAGTGTTCCCAGTACATAGGCAGAGTAGCACAGGAAGTAGCACCAGGAGGAGGAGCCAAGGCTCCGGTAGGTCAGCAGCGGGGACCGTCACAGACGCAGCAGTAAAGATTTGTGTAGTATCAGCATCAGGCAGAAGGAGGCCAGCAGGGGCGAGCTTACGCCATGACCGTCGAGGATGCTCAGGCAGTGGGAGAGGTGCTTGCAGGTTCTGTTCTTTTCGATTCCATTCCCACCTTGCCTCATCATATCTATCTTGAAATTCAATTCCTTCTGTTCTGATCTGCTTCCTTATTTGTTGATAAGTTTTGATCTGGCATTTTTTTTCGATTTGGTTTTCTTCCGAGATAAGTCGTACGGGCTAGGTCACCTAAGTTATGGGATCTAGAGTCTTCTATAGTCATGTTAGCTGGCATAGTGAGGACACATAGTTAGATTTTGGATGTATTTCTCGGGTGTGGGAATTTAAGGTTTTTGCGGCCAAGTATGCGGCAATGCAAAAATTTTAAATACCATAATTCTAGAGGTATGTATCTTAGTCGAGGGCTCTGTGATTTTCGTAGCCTTGCTCACTAGCATGACGAAGATTCTGAGTATCATGATTTTGGACAGACGTATATGATTATCGGACTGTGTGAATTGAGACTTTGATTGTGGGGTATTTTACCTAGAAGGATTACTACCATTTAATTTCGAGGACGAAATTTTTCTAAGGAGGGTAGACTTGTAACACCCAATTTTCTAAAATGAGCGTAATTTTGAACTTTTGTATTTTTAATCATTTAATAATGGTATTTAAATCATAATATTATTTTGGTAATTTTTATCATTTAAAAACTATTTTTATGTCATGACCTATGATTTTGGTGTTGCTAGTGTGACCTTAGAGACTGTTTGACCTAGAGCCTAACCATGTGGGTAGAGGTTCAATTTAGTGCATTTAGCTTAGAGGGTATTTTGGTCATTTCTGAATTTATTTTAGCTTATTGTGATTTATTATAATTATTTGGAATTTAATATATATTATTTTGAATGGTGTGATTTAAATATTATTTAATTGATTCCTTGTGTTGTGTTTAGCCCTAACCTAGTTTTGACCTAACCTAGATTAGACATAGCTAGACTTAGTTAGCCATGGTTAGTGTTAGTTAGTATTGATTAGTCTTGGTTAATTTATGATAGTTAGAGCTAACTAGGTTGCATTTAAGACAAGTATGAAAGCTAGGTTGTAGGCCATTGATTAGCTAGATGGAATGAAAGCCATATATCTATCCTAAAACCCTAACCCTAGCTTTATGGCCAGCCTAGGGATCCCTCCCCATCACTATATAATCCCTCTCAAAGTTAATTGCCTCTTTTTTATTCATCCCTTCATTTTCAAGAAGCTAGGTTTGTTCTTCATTAAATCCCTTCCTATTTTAATCAATATT
The DNA here is from genome assembly GCA_029216955.1 of Iris pallida. Taxonomy (NCBI): domain Eukaryota; kingdom Viridiplantae; phylum Streptophyta; class Magnoliopsida; order Asparagales; family Iridaceae; genus Iris; species Iris pallida. The sequence continues at coordinate 2,849,128 of JANAVB010037417.1, forward strand.
TATCCTTTTCCATTCAAACTTCTTTCATGGTGACCTAATTTGTGTTTCTCTACTGTTCATGGAGGCTACTAACAGAGTTGGACCAATTTGGAGCTTGGGGCTAGCTAGAAAGAATCTCTCTTTTTGAAGTTTCATTGAGGAAGAACACCTATAGGGAACTTCCTATTCCCTCCATCAAATTTCAATTTCTTGGCATGAATACAAAGCCCTAGGTGTCCTCTAGCTATAGGAATAGGATTCGTGTCATTTCGTGTCCTTTACGTGTCCATATCGGACACGTATCAGTGTAGATACGTAGGTGTTCGACGAAATACCACAGTGGACATTTCGATCCTATTTTCGATATGTGTTTGAATAGAAATTTGTGTTTTAGTGTCGCTTATGGGTTCCTACACGACTGAGCGTGTTTCGTGTCGTGTTTGGTTCGAGTCGGACCCATGGACACGGCCATGCGCGTACGGACAGCAGTGCCCTGCTGTTCGTGTGTTCGTGCAGGTGCTGTAGGACACGTGGACACGTGAGATTGTAGATAGAGGTAGGGGAAGTGTCTGACACGACACCCCCAAGGCCTCGTGTCCAGTGGTATTGTGTCGAGAGTGCTAGGACTCGTGCACTGGTCGTACAGTCTGAACCATTTCAATGTATGTTGAGTTTGTGTGTTGTGGACATGTTCGTGTCATATTTTTGGACACGATACAATACGAATATCACGTACACATGTTGAATGTTAATTACCAACCATAAACCCTTTTGATTAATTGTTGTTTCACTGTTTAAATAGGAAATCCCCAATTCCCTGATACTGTCGAGTATCAGTGTGTACACTCACTGTTTTCCCCTTTTTTAATTCACTTTTAAATGTTTTTATCATAAAGTTTATGTAGTTTAATTATGGTTATATATTGATAACATGATAGGGTTTGTTAAGAAATAATTTTGGTGATGGATTGATGAATGAGTATTCGAATGCATTTGAGATTGAATGCTCACTGATATCATGACAGGTTTAAATTGCCTTGGTTTTCAATTTCCTGAAATATGTAAACTGGAACCTAGGAACAATTGATCTGCATATGTTACACACACAGAGGACTGGTCGAATTCAACTGAATGGTAGTTCGAAGTCCTGAGACTTATGTTCCATGATTCACACATGTTGCACCTAGGAACACTAATACACAGTTTGTACATTGGTTAAGATTCAAGGTTACTTGGAATGGATTTAATTTTGTTGAACTGAAACATTGGTTGGCATTTTGTAAACCTGTGACACACTGACCTGAGACACTAAGACACTGTCACCTATGATTTTCTGTACACAGACACCAAATTACTGTTGTGAACTGGCACACTGTTTGGTAACCAGGGAATGTTCCCTACTACACACTATTTTAGTTTCTCATATGTCACTGTCCCTTAAAATCCTGAGATACTTTTCTGTACACAGGACACTCACACACACATTTGCGTCTCACTAAAACTGAGATTACCTTGCATTCACTGATCCTAACACACAACTACCATTCAACTATCACTTGGTTTTACTTAACTGAGACGCTAATTTATATCACATGTACACACACAGGCCTCTACACAAACACACATACAACCTACATTCCTGTCACCTAAAGTACCATGTATACACACACACAGGTTCCTGTATACTGTCAATTGCTCCTTGCTGTACACTTCACTCACACATACACACAAATTCTGAGAAACATTACATGACACTAATTGTCTATACACCTATAAACCTGTACACAGACACACATTTGCCTATTTACATAGCTCTCTCTCTCTCTCTCTCTCTCTCTCTCTATGTGTATATATAATGTGAATATATATGTGTGAGATGTGAATTTATATTGTGATATGTATATTGCTATTGGTATACATATATGTATATATAGAGATATATATGGAATATGGTGTTTAGGCCTATATGTGATATAGCCTAGAGTATTGTTAATTGCCTAAGTAGTTGGCCTATGGCCTATAACCTAGATGACATAGCCCAGGGTACCCTTGAGTGGTATTGTGTATATGAAATATACACCTGTGTAATATCCAATAAGACTAGTGTATGGTGTGTTCTAGCTAGGATAGACTGTTTAGGCCTAGTTAGACTTCATTAAGTCTAGGTTGGCCTAGTTGACCTAACTTTGACCTTTTAGTTGACTGAAGTTGACCAGGGTTGACTTTGGTCTAGGACTGACCTAATATCATGTAAACTGCATCATAATATCTTACTTTATTAGCTGGACATGTTGTGACTTGTACTGTTTTGATTAGGAGCCAGACACCACTCCTCAGGCAGTATTTTCTTCCGGACATTCATGATATCAGGCGAGTACATTCTCTGACCGTACTTGCTAGAATTTATATTCTTGCTCTAGATTACTTTACTTGATGCTGACACATTGGTAGTACGGATTGGTACTATATGGATCTTTTCATGAGATGTTATCTCCTCGGGAGCATCGGATACTGTATGTTTTGTGCGTTTCACGAATCATCACGTATCTCTATACTTTCACTGATTCACGAATCGCTTGTGACACATGTACTCTCATGTTCACAGAGCCGTCATGAATCACCTTCACGTATCACTTATTTTATGAGCCATGTGAAGTTTCACGAATCTTAACATAACTTGAACAGATCCTTGTGTATTGATTGGGGATGGGGGAGTAAAAATAGGCATGTGAATAATATCCAAGTAGCTGTAGTCATGAATCACTCTTAGCTATAGTCATGAATCTTCCTATGCCATTCACATGTCTATATTTTACTCTGACTCACTAGTCACTGCTAGTTCTCTATTTATAGTAGATATTTCCTTACAGTTATCTCCTTTACTTCATATATTCTCTTTTCAGCGTTTCATGTATCTTACTCTATTACATGCTTTATTTTTTCTAACTTGATATGAACTGCGTGAGATATATTATGCTCGCTCCTGTCCTGACTGGACCTGTTGAAAATATTACAGAGGATGAGGATGAGGCCCTATGCACCACCTATTACGGAGCAGGCTTAGACGACACCTGCAACCTGGTTCCTCTGGAGGACCTAGATGCAGTACAGGATGCTACTCCCATAGTCTAGGCTAGATAGCTAGGCTTTATCTTTTTTCAGCATTGTTTATTCGACTTTCAGTTGTTGTTCTGAGATGTTGTATATATTTAGAGACTTGTATTGAGCTGGATATTTCTTGAGTTTTTATCTTATACACTTAGATTCTCTCTTTCTTATTTGTATTACATTGTGGTTTTGATCTATCTATCTGCCCTTACTATTTTGTATCTGTCTTAGATGTGATTGAGACTGTTCTGTTATGTCACCTCCATTCGGAGTGTATATACTGTTCAGGTACCTTATATTGTTAGATATTGTGAGCTAGGACATCGTTCTACCGCCGACACTGCGGCGTAGGCTGGGTGTTGTTACGTTCTCGTACCCTTACAGTGGGTGCGGGTCGTGACAGGTATCATGTCTAATATAAACTATATCTCAATTCACATGAATCATATAAACAAGAATAAACAAGTATGGGTCATGGTCTACAGCCTATTAGCATATTGTCTGATTAGACTCCAAGAATGTTATGAGTCTATAAAATAAGCCGAATATATCATGGCATGGAATATAAAGCACGAGAGGATAATAAAGAAATATCACAAACAAATACATGTATCGTATATCGCAATCCTCTACCATCCCGCTCTGCTAACTAACTCCATGCAGTCGGTAAACCTGAAGAGATCATCAGGTCCTCAGAGGACTAGCAAGATACATAAAATATGCCTATCTAACAGTTTAATCATGTAATAATATAACCAGGGTATAAATAGAAACTAGATATGAGACTGACATGTGGCTACTGATAGGTAACTATGAACACGGATACGGGATCAAGTATGCATAAATGAACTGCTGGAAGATCAATGGAATACCAACCCTCGCCCCGAATGTGGACTCACAGGTCAGTTTCAAGACAAGTCACCCTCGTCCCGTGTGTGGACTCGCAGGTGCAAACGGACAACCCTCGCCCCGTGTGTGGACTCGCAGGTTGTGGGAAAGACAAAGGAATAGCAGTTCACTCACACATACTTGCAGAGACGACTCAGTCAAGATACAGGTGAAGATACGGTACAACTCAGTCATGACATAGGTAAGGACAACTCTAGCATGATCCATGACGTAAACAAGCCTAGTATAACTACACTATCAAGTCATGAAATACTGATATACAAGTAAGACAATAAACTGGTAAACGCGGTATCATATAAATCAATAGAAACTAATGTAACTAAAGATAACACACTACAACAGGTATACTATAAGTATGAAAATAAACTGAAGAGGGAGACAAGATATACTTGCCTGGAGGTTGCACGTAGATCCAACAAATATCATCAACCGATAAACCATAAAATCCACATTATCACA
>JANAVB010037417.1:2858582-3241738 GCA_029216955.1 Iris pallida
ACACACTACAACAGGTGTACTATAAGCATGAAAACAAACTGTAGAGGGAGGCAAGGTATACTTGCCTGGAGGTTGCACGCAGATCCAACAAATGTCATCAACCGATAAACCATAAAATCTACATCATCACACTGTCTCCGGAAGCTGAAATAAACATTACCAATGTTCTTAGAATTGTCAAATTAGCTAGGATTGCCTGTCCTTAAGTCCAATTCTGGATACAGAGGTAAAACGATAATTTTAGGCAAAAATGATGTCCATCGTTGGACCCGCTTTGCACCGAAAAATGTGCCATAGTCAATGGTCTCTAAATTCATCAAACTATATATCTACAAATTTATTTCGATGATATGAACTCAACAGTATGTCCAGTTTTGGATTCCGGATGGCCGTGCACAAAATCACCCGTTAAATCGGACCGTGGGGCCCGCAAAATGGCGATCCGATCAACTGTCTCAGAATCGGACCAAACTTGGCATACAGGACCAGAAAATGATATGGTCCTGTTGGTGCAAGTTTCGTCTCGATCTGACGAACGTGCACAAAGTAATTGGAAAATTTGCACAGAGGCCGATACGATGAATTTCGACGGATACGCATCAAATTCGTTGCGCACACGCGACCAATTTAAATTCTGTCAAAGCCCACACGTCCATGAAGCTGATATGCACCTTTCGATGCTTTCGGTTCGCGACCAAGTCGCCCGGTTTGGCGGAACGCACGTGGTATCGGAGAAATTTCTATATTTTGAAAACAGACTTTGATGATTTTTTCTAAACTTCCAAAACTGATTTCTCCGTGCATATTTAATGAACTTCGAATCTATAAAATGATTTCTGAGCTCCTATATGTGATCTAAAAGATTGTTCAAATGTATTTCAGTAAATGCTATTGGGTTGATCCGAATTCAACTCCAAACATGGAGGTTTGGACCATCGCATGCCCTGTTTACAAACATGTATTTGATCGACTATGTGTCAATTTTGTAGGAAATCTATCGCATGAAAAATGAATCTATTTAAAGGGGATAGAAGACCTATAGGTTGTGTACACACCTGAGAAATTGGTTCGTGAAACCATCCGAAGTGCGTGACGAGAAGTCGATGCGAAGTTGGGCTCGAGACAGCTGCTGTACTGTGCTCCTCTGTCCAGGAGCGGGTCTGTCGGCGGCTTTGGCCGCATGCAGCGACGACGGGCGGTGCGCCTAGGGTCGAGGAGGGTCGCCCAGCCTCGAGCGCGCCTTTGGGGTTCATTGATTCAATTATTGAGGAGTTTTCGATAGGAATTTATCCATGACTCCCCACACAGCTGTGCAGGTTTTATTAGAATTTAAATCCCTTGCGGTTGATCGATTTCTAGGTTATTCCTACGTACGAGATCCTATGGTTTGCGCGTGTAGATAGGAACTGAACTCGGAAGGATTTGGATGAATGTTTGATTAAAGATTTGATCATATCAAATCTTTCGCTCGCGGCAATTCAACTAACTATCGAGCTTGGAATAGTACTGTTCCTAAGGGTACAGTAAAAGAGGTTTGTGGGTTGGGCCTATGGGCTAGGCTGGGTGCGTGGGCTGGTGAGTTAGGTTTTATTTAGGGTTGGCTTGCTGGGCTTGGCTGTTATGGGGTTTGGTTGGATTTTATTAGTTATATATATATTTAGCTCTATATATATATATTTAGCTCTATATATATATATATATATATATATATATATATATATATATATATATATATATATATATATATATATATATATATATATATATATATATACATATATAAGTATATTCCCTATATGCATAAAGACTCCCAAAGTCCAAAAATAATCTTAGGAATATATTCTAATAGCGGTGGGCTGATACTAAAATATATACATACCATATTATTTATTTCATAAATACGCTAGAGTATTAAATGAAATATTTTTATTATTATAAATCTAATAACAATATAAATAACAATAATAATGATAACTAATAAGTAAAATCTATAATAAGTGTACACACATAGTATGTAGTCTAAATATCCCAACAGGTATAAGGGTAATTAGGAAGGTATTTATCCTATTTCAAAAAATAGAATATCAATCCTGTAATAATAAGAATATATTTATTTAATCACCACAAGATAATAAGATAATAATTAAATAATTAAATTGTGGTTTGGTGAATCCATACTATTTACCTTTATTCGGGCCCAGAAAATTGTACAAATATTGTAAAACAATATTTAATAATAAAACACCAATTTTGTACAAATATTCAAATAATTACAAATGTACCTCAATACCTAAATTAATTTAGGAAATATTTGTACACACATAAAATATGCCTACATGGTCGTCTTTAGTCTCACTACATACCTACAAAGGCTTGGATTCGGTTCGGGCCCAGTTCGGGCTAAGTTGGTACAATCGGGTCATCTAAAATCAATATATTTTATTAGTAAATAAATAATTCATCGATAAGGGTTAAGTTGCAATATGGCCTGGTTTTCTTAGTTAGGACGTCACTACGACTCGGCCTTCCCTACCAGGGCTAACATACTAGTCAAAGCACGCCACTGCACTATCCGTGCCATGATTCCTAGTTGTCTTGTACTTCAAAACTCCACCATGGCTAAAGTCATCTACCGTAATAATTAACTAAATAATTATTTACAAAATTTTAAATTTACCATTTAAATCAAATAAAAAATATTTTAAAATTCCGGGAAGGGGAGCTACACTTGCCAGGTTACGGCACTAGCCAGGTTGCGGCACTAGCCATTTTGCAGCACTAACCAGGTTGCGATACTAGCCAGGTTACGGTACTAGCCAGGTTACGGCATTGCCAGGTTGAGGCACTAGCCAGGTTGCGGTACTTGCCAGGTTGCGGTACTAGCCAGGTTGCGGCACTGTTCATCTTCTCCAACCAGCATAATTGCGGCACTAGCCAGGTTGCGACACTTGTCAGGTTGCGGCACTAGCCAGGTTGCGGCACTAGCCAGGTTGCGGCACTTGCCAGGTTGCGGCACTAGTCAGGTTGTGGCACTGGCCAGGTTGTGGCACTTGCCAGGTTGCGACACTAGCCAGGTTGCGGCACATGCCAGGTTGCGGCACTAGCCAGGTTGCGGCACTTGCCAGGTTGCGGCACTTGCCAGGTTGCGGCACTTGCCAGGTTGCGGCACTTGCCAGGCTGCGACACTTGCCAGGTTGCGGCACTAGCCAGGTTGCGGCACTGTTCATCTTCTGCAACCAGCATAAAAATGCTTGGTTGAACCCATAAACTCAAAATGGCATAATTTTCTCATCCGAAGTTAAAATCAAGCAGTTGAAAAGCCAAAATTGGATAGAATTAAATTTTCTACAACATGGAACCATTAGATTTTGAAAATAACCAAGTTTTGGAGATCAAAACCAAGAAAAATTGAAAAAGGTTACAAACTTAGATCTACAAGAATTCATCCATTAAATCCAAAAATATCAAATTCTAAAGAGGCTTAGAATCAAGTAAGGAAGAGAATGGAACAATAAAACTTGAGATCCATCATGAAACAAGTTGCACTTGCTTAGGCTTGGTAGGTGGGAGGAGTAAATGAAGAAGATGAAGAAGTAAATGCAAATAATGGAGAAGAGAGAAGAAGTTGACTTATATAGCAACCCCTCCCATCTCAAACCAAAATAAACCAAACCAAGCCAAGCCAAGTCATGTTGAACCAAGTCGAACCAATCAAGTAAAGATTAAACCAAGGCTAAGCTAAGCAAGGTAAGTCAAAATACGGGCCACCTGACAATTGTCAGAAATCCGTATACGTATCCTAAAAAATACATATAACAGGAAACGGGAGTGACTGTACGTAAGCACAGTTATCCCTATTCTCTCTAGGTTGAATCAGTTTTGGTGTCCTGGATACTGTTCAAGTAACTAAATCTTATGTACAAGTTGTCTATGACCATCCATACATATATGACTTATCCATTAAAACATAACATGAATGATAACAGAAACGTGATAAAATTATGTAACACATCCTCTTTTGAGCTTCCACAATCCTCTAGTCATCGCTCGTAATTCTATTCTTCCTAATACAGGAATTTCCATACTTGTCTACTTTCTAATTTAGGAATTTCTACCTTGAGGACTCAACGGTCCTAAACATTTTTTAAAATTCCGTTACTCTGATAAAACAATACAACATTCTATATTTCTAACAAATTACATTATTCATTGGTTCTATAACCACGGTATAATATTTTATGTTTCTATAAATAACAATACAATATTCTATACTACTATAATAACATACAATATTCCATGTTTTTATAATAACAGTATAATGTTCCATGTGGCGTGCTTTCGTATTGCAAGTTAACAATAATAAATGATCAAAACCACACACCATATGAATCCAAGTCCAGAGACCCTTCGAGCCAACAAGCCAACACAATGCATCACGCGGAACAAGACATTACATTAATATTTGATTGCAATCGAATAGGGCAAGTCCCAAGCGGATAATCCGGCTTTGAGTGCAACCCTAGTGACATGCCCATCTGCAGCAACTGAAGCGGAGTATGTGAATAAAATTCTTATATATATATATGCGAATATAATTTAAATTAATTTCACATTGTAAGCTTCATAATCGAAGAAAATATGTTTTTTTTAAAATACAACTTCCTCGAACCTTGTCTATTTTGACTTAAGCCATCATCTTTTTGTTTGGATAAAGACCTCTCAACAACTTTCATTCATCTAAAAATTCACCCTCTTCCTCTAGATCTTACTCATTTCTTTATACTAGCTAGATTCATTTTCAAGACCCCATGCAGCCATCCCAGATGGATAGAAAAGAATTTTTCTTAGTTGTGACGTATGAATACTTCTAGATACTACTCAAATTTATCCCGGAGCGGCTATCCACTCATCGTCTCATTGGCAGTGCTCGCTCGGACCTAATTAACCAGCTTCGCTGCGATTGATACCTCTAGTCCAAGTGGTTAAGGTGGAAGGCATACGTTTCATCTATCCAGATTCAAATCAGAGTGGGAATGTATTGTAATATATTATTTTCATTTAATAAATAGTAGGAATTGGAGATGGTATATCTGATTGGTAATTAATGTTGAGATCCCAAGTTGTAAACTTGATTGAAGGAAACCTCATACTAATTAAATCCACGACAAATCATATATATCAAAACTCTCTCGTTCTCTCATACAATTAGTTATCCAATGTGAGAGGCTCAACATGTACTCTTATCTTTCAATTTGATGTCGCAACCAACCATGTTAATGTGTGCTAGATGCCAGACACAAACCTGAAAATTTTCATCTTGACTAGTATCTTGCACTCTTATCTCTACCTTGCTTTGGCTCATCGATCAACTCGCTTAAGAAGTACTATTCAAGATGATCAAGTACCATTCAAACCAAACCATTTATTTAATTCTAAACGACTAACAAAACAATTAAGCAGTCATAAACTTTGAAATAGTCATTGCATATATTGTGCAGGACAAACGTTTAGTACACAGACACGCGTTCTAGAAAGAACTATATACTATTAGTACATCCTACCAATATATATTACAAAAGGATCTTGTGTAGTTAATATCAGTCCAAACCAAAGTGTCAAGAACTGAGAGCTAAGCATAAGATAACAAACACTAAAGTCTGAATCAATTAGTTAAGCTCAAAGTACAAGAAATAAAAAAAATTGGAGTTTGACCAATGGTCATTCTTGATGGTATCATTTGTTAATTATAGTAGTAAAATGACCTACACTACCACATGGAGTGAGTGACGTTCCTCCTGCAAGAAAGATTGTTACAAGCTGGCGTGTTACATCGTCCAATCTGTCACTATTTGTGTTGATCGGATGGATGACAGACAGCCCAAAAATGCGCAAGAGGAGAGAAAGAGGGACTGGTTGTTAATTGTCAACAAATCCGCAACTGTTCACTCTCTCACGCAGGCTATGTAGCATTTGATAGATGACCATGTAAGTACGTATTCATCCGTGTCCATAGGGACCCATGCACAACTCACGGATCTCTCTCTCCCTCTAGGTTGGTCATGGTAGAAAAAAAGAAGGAATAACCGAATAGGGTTTTTGGTTATGTATACAAGTCCCTTATCTACCTTATTTTCACACAAATGCTACTGATTTAATCATTATAAGTTACTCAAATCCTAAAAAAGGAATAGTGAGTCATAACTCACCCTTTGACTTAAAAGGTCGGAATCAGGGTTGGCCAAGGAATTGGGTTGTCCTAGTCGGAGTTAAACTTAGTTTCCCCTGGCCATTGACATCAAAGAAGATATCAAAAAACTATTGGCGAGCAGGGTTGACGAAGTCTCCAGTTCTAACGGCAACGTGGAGTTCGGATTCCGAGTTCCTCTCCTTGAGCTACTGGGCCTTCCCAGTGGGAACTCAAAATATGGTCTAGTGGATTCCTAGTTAAATTGATAAAGAGGAGTTGGGATAGACTGCAAAGGCTCTATTGACGAAGATGTGGAGGCTTAGGGGCCTGGGGGCTGCCCTAACCAGGAGAGTTGTTCAAGCCGGATGACTTGTCAGGCTTACCCCAAGGCCAACCCTAGTCGGAAAATAAACACAAGGATTTATTTGAAAACATGTAACCTAAAGTAAAATAGCAAGAAAGTGTAATCACATATCGGTATAGTTAAAGTTAAAAGTCTCTTGTAATTCTCTACACAGAAGAACTTTTTAGAAACGCAATGCAACACACATAAGAAATTGTTCTCCATTCCCGACCACAAGTACACAGTGAGGTGCGAAGAACGAATTACCCTATGACATACAAAACCATGAACACATGATTTTTTTTTGTAAAAATCCAAATCAAAAAAGAAAATACGTGACGAAAAAGTCTTCACAGAAGGACATAGTATATACATTAACTCATATCAAACTTTTCAGGCCAATTCGAATATGAATCACTATAACTACTCAGGCAAAAAATACAAAGTATAATAACTTATAAAAATTACCAGCAATGAGCCGTCGTTTTGTCAAACCTTCAGATTATGGAATGCATAGAGGTATAGTTATTGCCTCAAACTCACTCTGGAATTGCAGGCTTTATGTTAGATTAAATGATTGATTGCAAGATAAGTCGCTAAACAATTAATCAGTTTAGCATATAGAAAGTTAAGAGAAAATTGGGCAAGTAATAGAAAATATGGCTAGTTCCCACTTAATTACATGTTTTTGTGTCACGCCCCAGAACCAGAATACTGGAGAGCTGGGGAATGACTCAGCCAGCTACGTATTACGGGTAGATGAATACCGTATAATACGATAAATGCTGTCTAAAAGACGAGGGGGTGCATACTACATAAAAGTCTCACTATGGTCACTTTCCATCTATTGTCTCAATCATTCAAACAAAAAACAGAAATAGAGAACATGTGAGATAAAGCAGTAAGGCGTCCCAAACGTTCAGTCAAAATGTTCTTGATATCTGGCTTTACAAAACACAGCTAGATGATGTAGTCAGTATATACAATTGTTATCAGCTGCAGCCTGACTTAGTTACAATTATGCAAAAGTAGGTACAAGATAATCCGACTAACATATCGGTGCCAAACGGCAAAGTAAAAAGTATTTAACAAAACAAGCAGAAAAGTAAGAAAATCCACTCGAGTCCTCCTGCGATCATCCCTCTAGTGTTGACCATCGTGGAGGTAGAAGTAAGCTGGATCCTCGGGGACCGGCTCTAAATCTGGCCATGCAAAACCAGAGAGGTTAGACCTCTAACAGCAAGTACCGCAAGGAAGCACGATATGAGGGATTAAAACCAGTAATGAGAAAATATGATAAATAGATCTCTGCTTTCTACTGGAATTCACATAGTATCACGACACTTCGAACCAACCTCCCAACCAAACAAGGACAGAAGTTGGCACGTCATGTCCTGACCTTCTGATCATCTCAGTTAGGTAACAGAGGACATACAGAACACAAACAAGTTAATTTAAACGGCCATTCAACTACTACGGCTTGTTACTGTGAGTTTCAAGTTATCCTGGAATTATGCAACAGAGATTCCTCAGTTCTTACTATGTACAAGCAAGGCTAGTTTATCCAGTCAATCAATTGTGCCAATCATGAATTAGACGAGTCCCAACAGAACGCCCATCATCAATATACAATATACAATATACAATAGATAATATAACCAGATACCGCTCCCTGCCCGTGTGGCAGATTTGCAGTATCTGTGGGGACCAGCCGGCCTGTTGGGCACTACTAGTCCCAAGAGGGCTGCCATGTAAGAACTCGGGAATCCATTCTCTTCATACAATCATTATTTTATTTAATTTAATAGTCTCTACGTTAAGTGAAATTCCATGCCGTGGGTCATGGTCATTCAAATGAGTACTTTCGTACGGGGTACGATATGCACAACTCTACAACGATACCAGTGCGGTTAGGTTGCAGGTCTTGCATAGCATAATGTAACAATCAAAACTAACCACGGAGTAATCATGCCTTGACTATAAAGTACACATGATGCTTTTGTAAAATAAATAAATAAATAAATTGAAGCCTGCATGTGCCTGTATGTCAATATTCGGGATCAGCCAGTCGATTACAATAGTTCATAATTAATATGAACGTGTCTCATTCATTCAATTCAATAAGACGACTAGCCAGTCTCTTAGTTCCAACTAGGAACGCATGATCAATTATTAGTCAAAGTAACAGTCGGGATCAATTCGTGACAAGACATGAAAGTCAAATTAGTATTAAGCATAGTCGAGTCTATAACTAGCATAAAATAGTTGGTAACACATTCTTGAAGCCAAAAAAAATATCTACAACTTTCATGTTGGGAGTTGAAAGAAATTCTAGCCATAATTCAGTCAAAATAGGACATATAACAGTCAGAAACAACCAAAATAGGCATATGCGGCCTATTCTGCGACATGCATGCGGACGTACTGCGACATGCGGCCTATGCGGCCCAACCGCGACATCTATGCGGCTCAACTGCGACATACGGCCTCATGCGGCCCAACCGCGACACCATATGCGGCTACTGCGACATGTAGTCTATGCGGCCTAACCGCGACACCATATGCGGCTCAACCGCGACATACAGCTCATGCGGCCCAACTGCGACACCATGCGGCTCAACTACGACATGTGCCCCATGCGGCCCAACTGCGACACCATGCGGCTCAACTGCGACATGTGCCACATACGGCTCATTCGCGGCACCATATGCGGCTCTACTGCGACATACGGACTCATGCGGCCCAACCGCGACATCTATGCGGCTCTATTGCGACATGCGGCCTTATGCTGCAGATGAACATAGAAGTTTGACCAAAATTGTTTTGGCCATAACTTCCTCAAAATAAATCGGAATCTAACTTTCAAAAGCTAAACTTTAGCAGAATTAAATTCTCTACAACATGGAACCACTTGTTTTTGAAAACAACAAAGTTTGATAGATCAAAACCATAAAATCTATATGAAAACCAAAACTTGAAACTTAGATCTACACCCAACCATCCATGGAAATCAAGAACTTCAAGACCTAAACTTGTAGAGGAAGAGAAGATGAACAACATAGACTAAAAATAAATGGGGATGCATGAAATCCTTGATGGTGTGCAAGATGTACTTGCCTCTCACAAGTGGGTTAGGGTTTGGTGGAGAAGTAAATGTGAATGAATGAAGAGAGAGAATGAAAGAAGAACTTTTATATCAAGGTCAAGTGGATCTCCACCATTCATTCTCTCCACCAAATCTAAGCCATCCATTCCTTTCCATGTTGAACCAAACCACACCAAGTTGGTTTACCGTGAACCGAAATGAACCAAGAGCCAAGAAAAAGTAGAAAATAAAATGCAGGAAAATTAATAAGCGCAAAATTGAAGAATTTAAATACAGAACAAATGCATGATAAATATTAAATAAATACGTATTCTGGGAACGGAAAGTGACATCTCTACCCTCCTTAGAAAAATTCCGTCCTCGGAATTTTAAATCCAAGCAGGATGAGAACATCAAAGCTAAACTAATCTAAGCATAAGCAATTGGGGCAAGCAACCATTCTACAATGTTAACAGTAAGTAACATATCCATGTTGAACATTCTACGATACCAAGCAATTCTACTCGTAAGGTGACAAGCGTGAGGAGTTAAGACAATCAAGGTATACAGCAAAAGATATACCATGTGAGTCAAACAGGTGCGGATACCGTGATCGGATATCATCCTCACATTCCCACGTTGACTCCTCTAAAGAGTGTTGACCCCAAGCAACCCGGACAAGGCTAATTATTCGGTTCTTGAGTATCTTCTCTCTTCGGTCCAAAATGGACACAGGCTGTTCCTCGTAAGACAGGTTGGTACCAACAACCAGCTCAGAATGATCAAGGATATGGCTTGGGTCCGATACATACCTTCGCAACTGAGATACATGAAATACGTCATGCACCTCTCGTAACGAAGGTGGAAGAGATAAACGATAAGCAACATCGCCTATCCTATCAAGAATAACAAATGGGCCCATGTACCGCGGACTCAATTTCCTGCGAACGCCAAATCTAATGACCCCACGGGTAGGTGAGATCCGCAAGAACACGTGGTCCCCAACAGAAAACTCTAGTGGCCTACGATGCTGGTCCGCCCAATGACGATGCCGATCCTGCGCAACTCGAAGTCGCTCTCTAATTCCCTTAACCAATTCAACTGTCTGAACAATCATTTCTGGGCCTAACATCTTCCTCTCCCCGATATCATCCTATGCTAGTGGCGACCTACACTTCTTACCATATAGTGCTTCGAATGGCGCCATCTGGATACTGGCTTGATAACTGTTGTTGTATAAAAACTCAACTAAGTGCAGGTGGCTCTCCTAAGATCCTCCAAAATCTAGGGTGCAAGCTCGCAACATATCTTCTAAAGTCTGAATTGTTATTTCTGATTGCCCGTCCGTCTGTGGATGGTAAGCCGTGCTAAATCTTAACTTGGTGCCCAGACTATGATGTAAGCTCTTCCAGAAATGTGATGTAAAACGGGTATCTCTGTCGAACACAATACTGACAGGGACTCCATGCTGCCTGACTATCTGTTGCATATACAACTCTGCCAACTTTTCTGTAGATTGCCCTACTCTGAAAGGAAGAAAGTGTGCTACCTTTGTAAGCGGTCCACTATCACCCAAATAGCATCTTTACCGCTTGGTGATCTCGGTAAACCGGTCACAAAGTCCATTGTGATGTGTTCCCACTTCCATTCCGGGATAGGAAGCGGTTGTAATAACCCAGCTGGCCTCTGCTGTTCTGCCTTCACTTGCTGACATACCAAGCAACGGGAAACAAATCTAGCTATTTCCCTCTTCATCCCGTTCCACCAGAAGTGTTGTCTGATATCTTGGTACATCTTGGTCCCTCCAGGATGTATAGAATATTGAGAACTGTGAGCTTCTGTCATAACATCCTGTCTGATATCTCCACTAGGCACACATAGGCGTGATCCAAACCTAAGGGTACCATCTTCATGAATTTGCATCTCCTTCCTGAGTCCTGACTCACATTCTGCCCTAAGCTTCTAAATCCTTGGGTCCTGTGCCTGAGCTGCCTTGATCCTGTCTACCAAGTCGGATTGAACTTGTAAACTTGTTAGAACTCCTACATCACTAGAAAGTATAACTTCGATGCCCATCTCCTGAAGGTCTTCTAAAATGTGCTTCTGTGTTGTCAACATAAATGTGCCGCCTCTCCTGCTAAGAGCGTCTGCTACCACATTAGCCTTGCCTGGATGATACTGAAGCTCCACGTCGTAATCCTTGATCAACTCCAACCATCTTCTCTGTCTCATGTTCAGCTCCTTCTGAGTAAAGATGTACTTCAGACTTTTATGGTCTGTGTACATGTCCACTCGGTCACCATATAAGTAATATCTCCATAGCTTCAAAGCAAATACTACTGCCGCCAACTCCAAGTCATGAGTTGGATAATTCTTCTCGTGGTCCCGAAGCTGCCTAGATGCATACGCTATCACCTTCCCATGCTGCATGAGGACACATCCAAGTCCTTTACCTGACGCATCACAATATACTGTAAAACCTCCAGGTCCAACTGGCAATGTAAGAATAGGTGCTGATATCAACTTCTGCTTCAAATTCTCAAATGATGCCTGACATTCTGTCGACCAAACGAATGGCACATCCTTCCGTATCAAGCGGGTCATGGGCGCTGAAAGCCTTGCAAAGTCTGATACGAACCTTCTGTAATATCCTACAATCCTAAGAAACTCCGTACATCAGCTACGGTCTTGGGTACTGGCCAACTCTCTACTATTTCTACCTTCTTGGGATCCACTGCTACTCCAGCTCCTGATATGATATGACCCAAAAATGAAATATGATCCGACCAAAACTCACACTTGCTGAGCTTGGCATACAACTGGTTCTCTCTCAGAACCTGTAACACTTTTCTGAGGTGGCCTTCATGCTCCTCTTCACTGGCAGAATATACAAGAACGTCGTCGAGAAACACCACGACAAACTGATCTAAGTATGGCATAAAGATGTGGTTCATCAAATCCATAAATATTGTTGGAGCATTGGTCAAACCAAACGGCATTACTAAGAATTCATAATGCCCATACTTCGACCTGAATGCTGTCTTGGGAATATCCTCCTTCCGAACCCTCACCTGATGGTACCCTGAACGAAGATCTATCTTGGAGAAAACTCTAGCCCTGCTCAACTAATCAAATAAGTCGTCGATCCTTGGTAGTGGATACTTGTTCTTTACTGTTGCCGCGTTAAGCTTCCTGTAATCAATACACAATCTGGATGATCCATCCTTCTTTCCTATAAGTACTACTGGTGCTGCACATGGCGATATGCTAGCTTGGATGAATTTCTTCTCCTTCAGTTCCTCTATGTGCTGGTATACCTTGGCCTGCTCTGAATCCTCCATTCTGTAAACTCGATCTGATATCGGTTTAGTTCTAGATGCCAATTCTATACTGAACTCAATATCTCTAATCGGTGGTAGACCTGGAAGTTCTTCAGGAAATACGTCCAGAAACTCTTCAACTACCTTCGGAACTTGAACTTTTCCATTGCCGTTATTACTCCCTGCTCTTGCTGAGTTGCCTCTGATCTGACTAAGGTGAATCTCTCCATGCCTGGAATATCAAAAGATACACTCCCACTACGACAATCTATTGTCGTATGACTGTCTTTCAGCCAGTCCATGTCTAAGATAACGTCGAAATTTCCAACAGGAAATTCTATCAACTGGGCGGATAAGGAATGCCCGCAAACTACAACGCTACACGCTAGAATAACTCTACTAACTCCTACGAGCCCATTACCAGTGAGTATATTCAACCTCCCTGGCAATGCCTCGAACTCTATTCCTAGTCGTGTCGTAAATTGTGCAGATATAAATGAGTGTGATGCTCCCGAATCAAACAATGCTACTGCAGAATATGAGGCGACGAGAATGTTACTTGCCACAACATCTCCCGATGCTAATACCTCCTCCAAGGACAGAGTGAAGGCCTGCCCTCGACCTCCTTGTTGGTTCCCATGTTGCGGCCTAGCCTGGTGTTGCTGCTGGCCCCTTCCTTGATGATGCTGGGGTGGTCTATGCTGGTGTTGCTGTATCGGCGATCCCTGCTGCCGAAACATCTGAGCTTACGGCATTAACGGACGCTGGGCCAAAGGTCTCACTGCCACTGCGGGTCCTCGATACTGTCCTGCCCCTGGTGCTGGCAGAGCAGGAAACTGCTGCACTGGTCCTCCTGACCTTGAATTCATGGGACATGTGGTAACCCGATGATCTGGATTTCCACATATCAGACACAGTCCGTTCAATGCCCGACACACATCTCTAGTGTGCCCTATCTTCCCACAATAAGTGCAGCCTGCCGGGGGTTGCTGGTTCTTCCTCTGTTGCTGTTGTTGCTGCCTGGATGGTGGTGCTGGCCCTTGTATTGCCACATCGTGGATACGAATGCCAAGGGATGGTGCTGTTGTTCGGGGAGCTGCTCTGTAATACCCAGATCTCGTATTACGTATTTAGAATATGTGTACGTAATTTGACTCGTATTGCATGTCTCCCTGCTTGATTTATTCTAGCATTTCATTGATTGGTTTATTCTTGGGTTGGTTCGGCTTGGCTTGGTTTGCTTTAGTTCATCATGAACCAAAGGTGAACCCTCCTACCTACCACCACCCTCCTTATTTATAACCTTCTTTCTTTTCTCTCTCATTATTATTTCCTTCCTTCTTCATTTACTCTCCACCATTACTTCTTCAACCACCAGGAAGAGAGAGAGAGAGAGAGAGAGAGCTTAGGCAAGTGCAAACTTGCTTCATGATGGATCTCATGTTTTATTGTTCCATTCTCTTCCTTACTAGATTCTAAGCCTCTTTAGAACTGGAAGTTTTCGGTTTTGATGGTTATATTTTTGTAGATCTAAGTTTTAAGTTCCTTCTTGTTTAATTTTCTTGGTTTTGATCTCTAAAAACTTGGTATTTCCAAAAACTAGTGGTTCCATGTTGTAGAGAATTTGATTTCATGCAGTTTTGGCTTTTGTTTCGCTTGATTTTAACTCCGGATGAGGAAGTTATGGCCATTACAAGTTTTCGGAACTTTCATGGCTGAACTTGCGGTTTGGGGACGATGAACCTCATACGCCCGGGAGGCCATGCGCCGGGAGGCCATGCGCCGTGAAGTCCCGGCAACGCATCCCTTAACTCCGAGCGTGTCATGCACGTAGGTTCCCTACGCGCATGTACTGAAGATGCAACGTGAGTATCTCATGCGCCGATTCGTGCAGGAATCTCATACGCCGATTCGTGCAGGAATCTCATGCGCCGATTCGTGCAGGAATCCCATGCGCCGATTCATGCAGGAATCTCATGCACCGATTCGTGTAGGAATCTCATGCACCGATTCGTGTAGGAATCTCATGTGCCAATTTGTGCAGGAATCTCATGCGCCGATTTGTGCAGGAATCTCATGCGCCGATTCGTGCAGGAATTGCTCTATTTTGCTATTTTTGCCTGTTTAAGTTGTTTTGTAGCTAAAATCTTTAAAAACTCAAAATATGAAAGTTGTAGATCTTTTCCTTGGCTTCAAGAACATGTTACTAGTTATTTTATGCAAGTTTCTCTCATTCATGATAATGTAAGGATAGAACACGATAGTGGCCTGTTAAGGCGCACTCTTGATAAGTACTAAGTGGACATGACATGACCTGATAGTGGCCCACCGTGGTGCACTCCTGACAAGTATACCTGACATGACATACCCTGATATGCTGTTGCGACGGCTAACATGACATGACATGACTTGACAAGTATAAACAACCTAGACACCGTGGACGATTGTGCTTGTGCAATGAACCAGTCTTGTCTTGCATCATGCTTAGGATGGGACCCCTGAGTACCACGGTCAGGGATACCTACTGAAATGGACTAAGGATAATAACTAGATTAACACAGTAGTCATGAAGAGATTTCCCAGCTACAGGCAATCCCGTTACCTGGGTGCGCTTGGGATCTGTAGCCTGCCGTCGAGTAGGGCACATTTCCAGCACACTGTCATGTGTTGTACCCTTATTATACTAATATTCGCCTGGATAACCTAGATGGTCTGCAGGGCTTGTGGCTGTGGAATAATCTCGCTGCATCTTGCTAGTAACTAGGCCTGTGATAACCCTAGTTAGTTAAAGTATCAAGCCGTACTTATTGCTTGGCCGTGAATAATTGAATGGAGTCTAACCCTGTCTATTCTTGCCTCGATACTGTACAAGATTGTTACATGACATGATTACTTGTGCTTGCTTTTTAACAATAAAGATCAGGGGACCAGTTCTGTTCAGGCGAAGGGTTACAACCCCGGTCCTTGTTTGGTTTACGGGTTGTAACCTGGCTCCCGGAGCAGTTCTGTGTTCTCTCTTCGTTTATTGTCTTATTGTACCCCATGACATGCTCGACATGCTTTACCTTACTTCGAGATCGTGATTATTTGCACTGGCCTTATTGATAAATGGTGGGGATACCAAGTTTTGTTCAGATGAAGAGTTACAACCCCGGTCCTTGTTTGGTTTACGGGTTGTAACTTGGTTATCTGAATAGTCCCATGGTTATCACATCGTATATCACCGGTCATGCTTTTCCTTAATTACTGTCTTTTATTATGTAATTATATTCTTGTGCTAATTGCTGGTTTTAGTTTCTAAGTGAAGCCTCCTGAGTGGCACTTGCTCTTTCTGGTATCTGACCCAGCTGGTTTTGTATGGCCAGATACCGGAGCAGCTCCAGAGGATCTACCGGTTTTCCAGCCAGATGGTGACCACCAGGAGTAACCCTGGCAACGAGTGGGTAATTTTTGGCTCTCCCACTCTATTGTAAAACTATTCTTTTGAGGCGTTTAGCCGCCGAGCAAGTGTTAGCTCGTGTACATTTTACTTACTGTCTGCCTACGGGCTGTAACATGATTGGCAACCTAGGGTTGATCATGTATGACTAAAACTCTTGCTAGTCATCACATTTTGTAACGACTAGCTTCATGATCAGCTGATATGTAATATTTGGGACGCCTTTTATTGTATATTTGGTGGTCAAACATCTTGAGATTGTATTACTTGCTTGAGATTGAGACAATAGGCTTGACCTTAAGAGACTGTTGGCTTATAGTAAACCCTCATATATCTAGACAGCCGTGACCGTATGGTGAGATGGATTCCATTTCACTATACGTAGCTGGCTATGTCTGCCCCCGCTCTCCAGTATTCTGGTTCTGGGGCGTGACATGCTCCCCCTCCTCCTTCAATCTGACTGTGGGATCTCTTCTGACCTCCAGTCCTTGCCGTGATCCTCTGAACGGTGATCTCATGCCTTCGGGTTGCCGTCAATACTTCATCAAAAGTCTGGTAGTTGTGCCCTTCTATCAATTGCAAGAGCTCAAGATGAAACCCTTGTTGGAACCTTATAGCCCTCTGGCTCTTCGTTGCTACCATCTCTGGGGCGAACCTACTCAATTTGCAGAACTCCGCTGCATAAGCATCTACTGTCTTGCCGGCCTGCTTGAGGTTGATAAATTTTTGTTGTAGCTCGAACTGCGCCACAACTCCATAGTACTTCGTCTTGAATCTTGCTGTAAAATTGTCCCAAGCAACATGACGTCTGATACCTACTTCCTCTGATTCCCACCAATCACGTGCGAGATCCTGAAGTAACAACTTCACTTGATCCACACGTTCTTCTGTCGGCATCTTAGCTGCTGTCAGAATAGCCTCAATATCCTTAAGCCATGTATCTGCTGAGATGGCATCTTCCGTGCCCTCGAAACGACGGGAGTTGTACTTGCAAAACCTGGCAGATGCTCCTGAATCTGGCCTCGCCTCTCTTTCCAATGCCGTCTGCAACCCTTGGTTGAGTAGTACGTTCTGCTCCTGCAACTGAGCATGCATACGCTGCTGGGCTAACATCTGGTGTTGCTGAGTAGCCATCATTCCTCTCATGATCTCCAGAAGGGCCGGTGTGTCTACTTCCACAGGGGTAGGTAGAACTGTTGGTGGTGATGGAACATCCGGATACTGCGGTCCAGCTGCTGCTTCCACTATTACTTCTTCTTGGATGATCTCTTGAGTTAGTACCGGCCCTTGTTGCTGACCAACATGGTCAGGTTGTCCGTGTTGCCCTTGTTGTTGTTGCCCAGTTCTGACAGATACGGACAAGGTGCCCCTAAGAAAAGGGACAAGAGAACAATCAAACGATCGAACTGGAAAGATCAATGAAGTCAAAGGATACCGGAATGTCAAGCTAGAGTCGAGAGTAACGAATCATGAGATCAAGGTAAAATATGTGTGATTGAGACATCCTATAAATTAAAACACCCCACAAGTCTGAAACCAGACCTGCATGGGCCACCACTAAAACCTTGTCACGTCCCAGAACCAGAATACTGGAGAGCGGGGGAATGACTCAGCCAGCTACGTATTACGGGTAGATGAATACCGTATAATACGATCAATACTGTCTAAAAGACGAGGGGGTGCATACTACATAAAAGTCTCACTATGGTCACTTCCCATCTATTGTCTCAATCATTGAAACAAGAAACAGAAATAGAGAACATGTGAGTTAAAGCAGTAAGGCATCCCAAACGCTCAGTCAAAATGTTTTTGATATTCGACTTTACAAAACACAGCCAGATGATGTAGTCAGTATACACAATTGTTATCAGCTGCAGCCTGACTTAATTACAATTATGCAAAAGTAGGTACAAGACAATCCGACTAACATGTCGGTGCCAAACGGCAAAGTATAAAGTATTTAACAATACGAGCGGGAAAGTAAGAAAACCCACTCGAGCCCTCCTGCGATCATCCCTCTAGTGTTGACCATCGTGGAGGTAGAAGTAAGCTGGATCCTCGGGGACCGGCTCTAAATCTGGCCATGCAAAACCAGAGAGGTTAGACCTCTAACAGCAAGTACCGCAAGGAAGCACGATATGAGGGATTAAAACCAGTAATGAGAAAATATGATAAATAGATCTCTGCTTTCTACTGGGATTCACATAGTATCACGTCACTTCGAACCAACCTCCCAACCAAACAAGGACAGAAGTTGGCACGTCATGTCCTGACATTCTGATCATCTCAGTTAGGTAACAGAGGACATACAGTACACAAATAAGTTAATTTAAACGGCCATTCAACTACTACGGCTTGCTACTGTGAGTTCCAAGTTATCCTGGAATTATGCAATAGAGATTCCTCAGTTCTTACTATGTACAAGCAAGGCTAATTTATCCAGTCAATCAATTGTGCCAATCATGAATTAGACGAGTCCCAGCAGGACGCCCGTCATCAATATACAATATACAATAGATAATATAAACAGATACTGCTCCCTGCCCGTGTGGCAGATTTGCAGTATCTGTAGGGACCAGCCGGCCTGTCGGGCACTACTAGTCCCAAGAGGGCTGCCATGTAAGAACTCGGGAATCTATTCTCTCCATGCAATCATTATTTTATTTAACTTAATAGTCTCTACGTTAAGTGAAATCCTATGTCGTGGGTCATGGTCATTCAAATGAGTACTTTCGTACGGGATACGATATGCACAACTCTACAACGATACCAGTGCGGTTAGGTTGCAGGTCTTGCATAGCGTAATACAACAATCAAAACTAACCATGGAGTAATCATGCCTTGACCATAAAGTACACATGCTGCTTTTATAAAATAATTAAATAAATAAATTGAAGCCTGCATGTGCCTGTATGTCAATATTCGGGATCAGCCAGTCGATTATAATAGTTCATAATTAATATGAACGTGTCTCATTCATTCAATTCAATAAGACGACTAGCCAGTCTCTTAGTTCCAACTAGGAACGCATGATCAATTATTAGTCAAAGTAACAGTCGGGGTCAATTCGTGACAAGGCATGAAAGTCAAATTAGTATTGTAACACCCAGTTTTCTGAAATTGGGGTATTTTTGAAAATTTATTATTTTTATTATTTATTAATGGTGTTTTAGTCATGATATGATTTTTGGTGATTTTAGTTAATTTAAAACTATTTTCTAAGTCACGACTTATGACTTTGTGACTTTACTAGTATAACCCTAGTGTAAACCCTAGAGATTTCATAACCTAGAGACTAACCATGATCTTGTGAGCCTAGCCATAGGTTTAGAACATCAAATTAGGGCTTTTTAGCCTAAAGGGTATTTTAGTAATTTTCTAGGATTTATTAGGAATTATTTGGATTTATGTGTTTTTATTATTATTTAATTATTTGATTAGTGTCATGTTAGCCCTAACCTAGTTTAGCCTAATCTGGGGGTTAGCCACTAACCTAGAAGACTAAGTGTAGGTATTTACTTTATGTTGTAAATACCTTAGGATTGAAATATCTTAGATATTTGCTTTATAGGATATTTTTCATGAAACCTAGAAAGATCTATTGGTCTTTACCTTAGAAGTTAAGTTACTTCACCTAGAAGGAACCCTAAATATCAACCCTACCCCCCCCATGGCAGCCCAACCCTACCCCCATCCTATATAATCACACCCCCCCTTCATTCAAGCTTCTTTCATTACACTTAAAACCTAGTTTTTCCCTCTACCTTCACACCCTCACCATTTAGCCATTTTAGCTCCAAATTGAGCCAAACTTCTTGCATTGGAACCCCCTACTATTGAGGATGCTAAGGGGAGCTAGCTAGCTAGGTTGCATAGTATTTTGGGCACCATCAAGCGAAGAGGATACCCCCCCCCCAAAACCTTGTTTTCATTGAGTTTTCACTCAATAGGTAAACACTCACAAAACCTATTAAGATTGTGTTTTCTCTCCATGGTTGCATACATATAGGTATACCCTAACTGTGGGTCAAGTTTGGTAGGATATGGATTGGGTTTGGTGTTCGTATCGGACACGTGTCTGTCTCTTGATTTCAGTGTTTGGTGAAATGCCACTTAGGATTAAACTTTGTTATTTTGTAAAACAAATTACATATTTGGGTAGCCCTAGACTTGTAGATCACGAAACCCTATGACTGAGCATATTTCCGAGTCGTGTCCGTGTCCAAAACGGACACGAACTCACTGTACGATACACACGAACAGTGCCCTGCTACCACGCTGTTCGTGCTCACTGCACAGAGCACTTTGACACGCCAAATTTGGCATGGACACGGGGGCAATGTCTGCGAACATGCCCCCAAAATCTCACAACTTCTCGTGTCATGTCGAGTGAGAAAACTCACTCGTACGGGACACGCACTGGACACCTACACACACGTTCAGTCGAATTTTCGACTAGGACACGAGCCTCGTGTCCCACGCACACGAGTCGTGGACACGTATCAGGCTGACACATGTGTAGCCCATCATTGGGCGAACCCCAGGACACAAGCACGTGGTGTGTCGTGTCCTGTGTCGTGAACACTAGACACTCGACCGCGTGCACGACGCAGTCTGAATGCACGATTTTAGGTCTCTGATACGCGTCTCGTGTCTTTTCTATACGACACGTGGATACGAATCAGGGTGTTGGACACGTACCCTATCCCTAGGCGCACCTTCTGACACGATCACGTGACACGAGTGTGTGTGTGTCGTGTCCTAGAGTGAGTTGCACGCGTGCACGACACAGTGTTTGCGTGTGTGTGTCTGTGTTTACCCGATTGGGTTTTGTGAGTCGTGGACACTTCAATTCGTGTCGTGGTGTCATGTCAGGTACCTAGGACACTAGGGGACACTTAGGGCATCAATTACCAACCTATGGATTCGAGTCTTAGCTCGGTTAGGTGTGTGAACATGGGTTTACCCATGTTTCCAGTGTACAGTGCACATTTCCAGATTTTGGAGTGTTTCCCAGTTTTTCAAATTGAATTTCAAATTGATTTTTGTTATATTTTATACATGTATTTATATGTTTTTAGTATATGAATACGTAGTATATATGTATGTGTGAGTGTAGGTGAGATTTGAGGATATATAGTTGTGTATATATGTAGTTGTGTATACATATACATATATATGTATATGTGCACTGTGTGTGTGTGTGTACTGTGTGGTTGGGGACTGAATTCCTGTTTCCAGAAAATCTGGAACCCCTTTCCCCTTTCCTGTGTGTCCAGCACTCTATCACTCTATCTCTCTCATTCTATTCTCACTCTCTCTATATAGGTATGTTGTATATATATATATATATAGGTTATGTAGATATATACATATTGGTATATATAGTTGATATATATTTGGGTATTGTATATATATGTATGTATTGTGTGTGTGTGTGAGTGGTTCTCAGTTTTCTGAGAACACACCCCCTCCCTTTCACAGTTCACCACTACCCTTTCCATAACCCATAACCCTAATCCTAACCCTTGCTAACCCTAACCCTCTCACTCTCTCACATCTCTCTCTAGTGATCTCTCTCTCTCTCTATATATATATATATATGTGGGTTGTATATTATATATAGGTTATATATATAGTTAGGCTATATATAGTTAGGCTATATAGATAGGCTATATATATAGTTAGGCTATATATATATATATATATTAGCCTATATATATTGATGATATATACAGATATGTTAAGTTGCATGAATATATATGTATCATATATAGTTGGGTATATATATGGTATTATATATAGATGTATATGCCAGTGCCCTAGATATGGTAGCCTATGGCTAGTAAGTCTTGATTTGACCAAAACCCTAGTTAGACTAAGGCTTGACCCTATATGGACCCAAGTAACTAGAGTTGACTAGTTTGACCATATTAACTAGTATTTAACTACTAGACCTAGGTTGACCAAATGTTGACCATAGTTGACCAAAGTCAACTATAGGTCAGACCTTGACCTAATTAACCTAGAAAGGACTTAGAAGGACTTAATGACTAAGGTTTGACTAAACCCTAGGCTATTAACTAGTTGGTTTAGGGTTGACCTATATATGAGTATACTATTATGACTCGGGTTTTCTGGAAGGACTTATGTAGATTAAGATATGTATGGGGTTAAGTGAAATACTTAGAGTTGTGTCATGATTTGTGTTAGCCTTAGAAATTGACTAGAAGTTGACCATTAGTCAAGATTGACCTAATTACCTTGTTGACTAGTCTATGTTGACCGAAACCTTAGTTAGTCTAAAATTGACCTAGACTTTGACCTAGCTTGACCATATTGACTAGTATTGACTAATCTGACCATTATTGACTAAACCCTAGATAACTTAACTAGTTTGGCTAGAATATTTGACCAAGAGTTGACTTTAACCTAGATTAGACTTGTTTAACTTTGTTTGACCTTGTATGACTTAGTTTAACTTCTTGTGACCTAGTATGACTTGATTTGACTTAGTTTGACTGTAGTGTTGACCAAGTTTGACTTTGACCTAGATTGGCTTAGAATTCATATAGATTGCATTATAGATTTCATTTACCTTCATTTTGGACATGTCATAACTATATTGCTCTATTTTAGGACATTGTGACCCTGGTACAGACATCTGATATTACACTACTCTTTTCAGAGTATCAGGCGAGTATATTTTCTGATAGTTTTCTCATTTATTTGTCGATTACTGTATTTCAGTTCTAGTTAGTTCTATGTGATTCTCTGTATCAACACATATGGATATTTCTGGATTCATGTATCGACACATACCTTACTTGCTGGCCTCTATTACTGGAGTCATTAGTATCATTCCGGAATCATTTCTGGAATCATCACGTATTGGCCAGACTCATCTTGATTCTTTTGTCAATTTTGCATTCACTTGTTGGGCGGGGAAATATTGAGTAAGACATGTAGACATACCCCAAATCCTGAATCTCCCACTGGAATCTACCGGAAGCATAGCCATCTCTTGTCCGATCAGTGAGAGATGTGCCTGATACCTACAGCCGTTTGCATGTCGACCTCGGTATTTTAAAATACACTATTAGATCATAGTTGGACTCACCCTGGATTCATTGATCACTGTTGGACTCATCTTGTACCAGAAATTATCTGGTATCAGATTATATGGACTGGACTCACACTGGGATATTAGACTTATATCGTACTGTCTGGACTCACACATGATATTCTAGTTCAGTTAGCTTTTATTACAGTCTTCATTGCCATAATTCTTCTCTTGTTTCAGTTACCTTTCTTTTCTTGTATCTTACTGTTTCTCTATGCCATCAGTACCTGTATAAAACTGCCATGCTCATCAATAAAACTGTCTATAACTGCTTTATAGTTCTTTGTCATTTACTTGGGTTTTTCTAGATGAGTTGTACTCGTTCCCATCCTGATTGGACCTGTTAAAAATATTACAGATGATAATCCTGAGGACACATGCCCGGCTTACCATGGACCTGGCGAGGGATTAGCTACCTTTGGTCCCGACTCTCAGGAGTGATTCAGGAGATTAGCTAGTAGACTACTTTAGCTTTCATGTTTTGGCTTGTTGTATTAAAGTTAAGATATTGAGTCTGTATTAAGTTGGTT
Organism: Iris pallida; assembly: GCA_029216955.1. Classification (NCBI taxonomy): domain Eukaryota; kingdom Viridiplantae; phylum Streptophyta; class Magnoliopsida; order Asparagales; family Iridaceae; genus Iris; species Iris pallida. The sequence goes on from JANAVB010037417.1 coordinate 2,882,610, forward strand.
TGAGATATTGGTGTATTATTTTAGTAGTTAGTTGTTGTTGTCTTTAATTCCTTAGGTATAACTTCTGTGTTATCTTTTCGTGTTTAGACTGTGTTGAGTAGATCATACCCTTTACTTGCCCTCCATTCGGAGCTGATATCTGGACAAGTATATACTCACTGCATGAGATTAGTTAGCAACCTAGGACAGCTTACTACCGCCGACACTGCGGCGTAGGCTGGACGTACCCACTTCTCGTGCCCCTACACCGGGTGCGGGTCATGACAAGTATTAAACATGGTCGAGTCTATAACTAGCATAAAATAGTTGGTAACACATTCTTGAAGCCAAGAAAAATATCTACAACTTTCATGTTGGGAGTTGAAAGAAATTCTAGCCATAATTCAGTCAAAATAAGACATATAACAGTCAGAAACAACCAAAATAGGCATATGCGGACTATTCTGCGACATGCATGCGGACCTACTGCGACATGCGGCCTATGCGGCCCAACCGCGACATCTATGCGGCTCAACTGTGACATGCGACCTCATGCGGCCCAACCGCGACACCATATGCGGCTACTGCGACATGCAGCCTATGCGGCCTAACCGCGATACCATATGCGGCTCAACTGCGACATACAACTCACGCGGTCCAACTGCGACACCATGCGGCTCAACTGCGACATGTGCCCCATGCGGCCCAACTGCGACACCATGCGGCTCAACTGCGACATGTGCCCCATGCGGCTCATTCGCGACACCATATGCGGCTCTACTGCGACATGCGGCCTCATGCGGCCCAACCGCGACATCTATGCGGCTCTACTGCGACATACGGCCTCATGCTGCAGATGAACATAGAAGTTTGACCAAAATTGTTTTGGCCATAACTTCCTCAAAATAAATCGGAATCTAACTTTTCAAAAGCCAAACTTTAGTATAATTAAATTCTCTACAACATGGAACCACTTATTTTTGAAAACAACAAAGTTTGATAGATCAAAACCATAAAATCCATATGAAAACCAAAACTTGAAACTTAGATCTACACCCAACCATCCATGGAAATCAAGAACTTCAAGACCTAAACTTGTAGAGGAAGAGAAGATGAACAACATATACTAAAAATAAATGGGGATGCATGAAATCCCTCATGGTGTGCAAGATGTACTTGTCTCTCACAAGTGGGTTAGGGTTTGGTGGAGAAGTAAATGTGAATGAATGAAGAGAGAGAATGAAAGAAGAACTTTTATGTCAAGGTCAAGTGGATCTCCACCATTCATTCTCTCCACCAAATCCAAGCCATCCATTCCTTTCCATGTTGAACCAAACCACACCAAGTTGGTTTACCATGAACCGAAATGAACCAAGAGCCAAGAAAAAGCAGAAAATAAAATACAGGAAAATTAATAAGCGTGAAATTGAAGAATTTAAATACAGAACAAATGCATGATAAATATTAAATAAATACGTATTCTGGGAACGGGAAGTGACATTTTGGCAATTGGAAAAGAGAGTTTGAAAACTTATGGAAAGACCAGCACTTCGCCCAATGGCCAATCCCTTAGAGGCTTCCTTTAATCGCATGTTGATTGGGCCAAGTACGGTGCACGAGGTCTGAGAACTGCACTCACAATATGGCATAATCGCTAGGTGATTAATGGATGTGCAAAGGAGTGAACCATTTCTTAAATGGAAACTACTCTCATACTATTTTACATCCAAAGAGATGGAAAGTCATCGAAACTCATGGGAAACATTGATGACCCAATTGTATTACTATTTTTCTGTTTTTAAGATCAAGCACCTACTTAACTTTAGGGTCAAATACATATTAGACCACTTTAGAATTTTTGAGAATTTTAGGAGTTTTTACACAACTAAAACCTAGGTATCCTATTTACTGATAGCTTCAGAAATTAGTACAGAGTCATACACAATTATTTTGCATTAAGCTTTCATATTAGGTTTAGAAAGCCAAAGTTTATTTTCTAGAATTTATTGAGGATTTTCTAGATATTTTTTGGATTTATTTAGAGTTAATTAGGATTAAAACTACTTAATAATCAATTTTTAGTAATTATTTAAGTCAAAGTTTTAAAATAGAAAATCAAAAACCTAATCCTAAACCACCCCACCCGCTAGGTGACCATGTGTCAGCCTAATTACACCGCATGACAGTAGACCCATTGTCAGTCAAACGTGCACATGAGTGCAGTGTCCCATGGGTCCCCCTATCTCGTCTAGATCTCGGAGGATTGATAGGTCGTCACTGTACGTGATGTCGTATAAAGCTAAGTTAAGATTGTACAAGGTACAGAATTGCACAATAAGAAAATAGGCTGGATAGACAATAAAACAACGAACAAATAAGAAAAATGGGACCAGAATAAAATGACTTCTTTTTATTAATATATTGAAAAGGATTACAAAAGGCTCATCTGGACAACTCAAAATGCCAAACTAGGCCTACATCTTCCTGAACCTAAAAATAGTCACAATGTTCATACGTCATATCCTTTTAGTAAAGAAAAGATAAAACACATTCGATCAAAATAAAACTCCGAACAACTTGATTAAAGCTTCGAGATGTCGAACGAATTTCACTATATTGGACAACCTTCTAACGCCCCTGAATGTTTTTTTTGCCTCTCAAATACCTGTCAAAACGTGGGTTTGAATATAAAAATGTACTGGTGAGCGACAAATTAACCCAACTCACCAAATAAATACAATAATCATGTGAGCTAGCTATTATTATTTAGTAGTCTTTCTAGTTGTTCTTAGTTCATTTTAACAATTCATAATAAGAAACACACACACACACACACACACACATATATATATATATCACATATATATATATATATATATATATATATATATATATATATATATATATATATATATATATATATATATAACAATTACCCATTGCTTCAAATATATATATATATATATATATATATATATATATATATATATATATATATATATATATATATATATATATATATATTTGAAGCAATGGGTAATTGTTATATATATATATATTTTTTTTTAATTGTTATATATATATATATATTTTTTTTTTTTTTTAATTGTTATATATATATATATATTTTTTTTTTAATTGTTATATATATATTTTTTTAATTGTTATATATATTTTTTTTAATTGTTATATATATATATATATATATATATATATATATATATATATATATATATATATATAAATAAATAAATAAATATATATATATATATATATATATATATATATATATATATATATATTATATATTTTGTTATATATATATATATTTTTTATATATATTTATATATATATATATATATATATATATATATATATATAAATAAAAAAAAAAATATATATATATATATATAAGAAAAAAATATTAAAAAAAATATATATATATATATATATAAGAAAAATAATAAGAAACATGTATAACTTATGCATTTACCCTTACCCACAGTCGGCTACCCATTCCTACGACATACAAGGATTAGAACAATTTGTATATACATAAAATTGTATGTCCGTCTCTGCATCAACTCTTAGGCTTGCCATAATATTACCTTCTGCATGGGTTGCAGAAGTATGGAATTTCAGGCACATTCAATGGCAGAAATATTCATATGCACCCCAAAGCACTATGCACCCCAAATATCATGCGCCGAAAGATCGAAGACAGAATGTTGGCACATCAGAAAACAACAAAGAAACGAGGCACATGAAGATCAAATTTTATTTCACATGAAAGTCTATTACATGTCCAAACTCTTTGTCACAATAAAAAGTCTACTATAAAGAAGCCTAGCCTAAACTACAAAGTGAGCGCATCACTCTGACGTCTCAGAATAGGCGCATCAGCACTCCTCATCAAAGCGAATCACTTCCTCGTCAAAAGTGCTTCGGCCAATGAAGCATTTATTGAGGAGAATGCGGGTTGGCAATCAATCCAAACCTGGTGGCTCTTCCAGCATAACGGAAGTCGGTGCACGACAACTTCGATCTTTCGATGCAACAAGCACCTAACGCCATCCCGTAGAAGAATACAAACGACAAAGGGGTCCGAACATAAGTTGTTGTGTCCATAGCTCTCCTGACGCATTTTAGTCTTCTGAAGGAGTTCATCATCAAAGCTTCTTTGAATAAGGAGATCCATAATCCGTAGTGCAACATCTTGCCAAGGAGGAGGATCGGTCGAGTTGATCTCAAATGAGAAGTTTAGATGAAAGAATGAGCAAACCCTCTACACTGCTATTTATAGGCCAGGGAAAATCAAATTCATGCGCCAAGTGGTAACTTTCTTGAAGTCAATATAATGAACTGGCATTAATCGTGATGAATCTGCCACCTAAAAATTTAGCTAAGTCAAAACATCATCAATTCGAGTCTCGAAAGACTCGACAAAGCTGACCAAAGAAGATGTGCCACGTAGCAGATGCGCTCCTTAGCATCATTCGCCCCATGCCGATGGGCCTAGGGATGAATGGACAGATGCGCCTATCTATGCTCGTTACCCATCAAATATTTAATGGTATATGACAGAACCATCATCAAGCATCCCGAAGACTTAGCAGTTGAATATTTTTTGCAGAAAACGAAGAGCCACAGACATTAGCCTCATTATTTTTGTCCATTATACTCTGTCACGTGGCAGACTAATCACCCACATGCGCTTTCGCAGCCACGCACCCAAAGCTCTGCATGCGTCTCAAAAAGCCATGTGTCCAGACTCTAGGAGGTTTACTCCTTCAACGACAAAGACATCCTGCAACTCTTCGAGATGCTGAACACTACCAAAAATAAGTCATATCAGCGACGAAATTAGCGACACCGACTTAAAACATCGCTAATATTTTTGGATTTAGCGACTCCAAAAGTATGCGTCATAATACGTCGCTGATAGCGACAAACAGCGACATATTGCGACTACCTTTAGTGTAATAAAAACCAACGTCGTTGATTTGTCAGAAAATGTTGCCAGTTTTATTAGTTCAGCGACGTTTAGCGTCGCAATGATTAAGGCGTCGCCGAATATTAAAGGAAAGTCGACGTTTTGCGACGTATTTACAGTCGTCGCTAACTTCTGCTAAATAGGGTTTCCTCGGTTCGACTTTTCATTTCTCCCTCTCCCCAAATTTTTTGTTCTCGTCCCTCTTCCCCCGACCTCGATGACAGCCCGACCCCCTTCCCTCCGGCACCGCTCATCCTCCTCCTCCACCGCGAGCCCCTTCTCCTCCCTCCGGCGAGCCCCTTCTCCTCCTCCTCCTCCACCGCGAGCCCCTTCTCCTCCACCACCGCGAGATCCTCCTCCTCCACCACCGAACTTGTCCTCCTCCTCCTTCTCCACCACCGCGAGGAGACTGAAGGTAAACCCTAACCCTAATTGAGGTGTTTTTCGTGTCCAAAATGGACACGGAGACACATTACGACCATGTGTTCACTGATACAGTGTGTTCGTGAGGTTTTGGACACTTTGTGTCTATTTGTTGGACACGTGGACACCCCCAAGCATGCATATATATGTATTTCACCTCTGTACACTTGATCCCCTCCTCCTTCACCACTGAACTTGTCCTCCTCCTCCTCCTACACCACCGCGAGGAGACAGAAGGTAAACCCTAACCCTAATTGAGGTGTTTTTCGTGTCCAAAATGGACACGGAGACACACTACGACCATGTGTTCACTGATGCAGTGTGTTCGTGAGGTTTTGGAAACTTTGTGTCCATTTGTTGGATACGTGGACACCCCCAAGCATGCATATATCTGTATTTTACCTCTGTACACTTGATCCCCTCCTCCTCCACCACCGAACTTGTCCTCCTCCTCCTCATCCACTACTGCGAGGAGACTGAAGGTAAACCCTAACCCTAATTGAGGTGTTTTTCGTGTCCAAAATGGGTACGGAGACACATTACGACCATGTGTTCACTGATACAGTGTGTTCGTAAGGTTTTGGACACTTTGTGTCCATTTGTTGGACACGTGGACACCCCCAAGCATGCATATATATGTATTTCACCTCTGTACACTTAATCCCCTACTTACACTTGTGTATTTTCGTATTAATTTGGATTTGCATATTGGGTTTGGGTTTCGATATAGTGTTTGATACATTGTTTCACCTTGCAACATTCCTACACTTAGAGACGTTTAGTACACAACTAATTATTTTATCCTAGTTTGCAAGTGTACTTTTGGATAATCTGGGTATATTAGTTTACCAATATCCCCAATGGCCGGAGATTTTAAGTATATGAACCAATTAGTCAACATCTATTTGTTGAAGTATGGTACTCCATTCTTCGTAAGTTCTAGCTATATATGTCTCAAGATCCAATACTCAAAAATTCCAAGAAGAAGAAGAAGAAAAGAATAAAATGACATCGCTCAACACCCTATGACAACTCCATGAATAAAGTATACGATCCTCCATACAAGTCTTCCTTCATCTATTGTCTTAAAGTATAAGTTCTACAGTATGGTTCTCTTTGTAGAATTGTGTCTTATTTTAGACAACAAGGGTTTCCTATTTTTATAGGTAACATGGCAACATGTGTAAGGGAATATATAGGTGTGTGTTTGTGTTTGAAAGGGAGTGTGTTTGTGTTTGAAAGGGAACATATAGGTGTGTGTTTGTGTTTGGAGAGGAGGAAGAGTTCATACTAGTATATATAGACTAATATCCTAAAACTTGACTTATACAACTTAGAAATGCCTAGTTTGACCAAGTTGGACTAGTTTAGCTTAGAGTTGACTCGGTTGGACTATACATAATATATAGACTAATATACTAAAACTTGACTTATACAACTCAGCCTATATAAAATATTGTAGACACGGGTGATATACCGCCGCGATAATCTCTGACCACCGCATGCACAAACACGCGAAACAAAAGTTAGCAATGCGAAAAGAAGATGACCGATAATCTCTGACCATTTAACGTAAAATGTCATGTGTACATATACTGCGGAAAGTGTAGACCGCATGAACTGACCATTGCATATCATTCACTACCTTGATGTATCTATCTTACAGAATTATGGAGCTGAATTACTATCTGCAGAATCGTACTTGGATGTACAACCGTCATCCTGATGACATGTGCGGTGTGCGGGATGAATTTATAGAGGGTGTACACCAGTTCCTGCAGTTTGCCAAGGCGTTCCCTCAGTACATGGACAGTACCAAAATTAAGTGTCCGTGTGTGAGATGTCGCAACTTGAAATATCATCCAGAAGTGGATGTCACGTATCATTTATACTCGAAGGGTTTCATGCCAAATTACTATCAGTGGAGCGAGTACGGAGAACTTGTGTCTTTAGCATCGGAGTACGAGCCTTATGTGGATGTCCACAACAACGCTCCTTACGACGATGGGTTGGTGAACATGGTTTTCGATGAGTCCGGGTCTAGTTTCGATCCGGATGATCATGATGCACCTGAGGAGGCACCGAACCCCGATGCTGCACAGTTCATGGAGTTGCTGGAGAATCCAAGGACTCCATTATATCCTGGTTGTGAGGGTCATTTACCGTTGGAGGTGGTTACAAGATTGTTGAGCATCAAGTCCAATTTTAATATGTCGCAAGATTGCTACAACCGTCTTATGGAGTTGCTTATAGAAATATTGCCTGAGGGTGCGAAGTTGCCTAAAGACTTCTACCGGTCTAAGAGGATGGTTAGATCGCTCTGGATGGGATACGAAAAAATTGATGCCTGTCGCAATGGGTGCATGTTGTACTACAAAGACGACAAGGATGAAGATGCCTGCAGATTTTGTGGTGTCGATCGCTACAAGGCATGTGGTAGAGGAAAGTTTGTCGATGCCAGGAAGCCTACCTCTTCGATGCACTACTTGTCGTTGATGTCGCGGTTGCAGCGGTTGTTTATGGTGAAGGAAACTGCAGAAAACATGAGTTGGCATAAGCAGGAACATACCGAAGGAGTGTTGGATCACCCATCTGATGGAGAAGCATGGAAGCACTTTGATCGAGAGTATACAGATTTTGCTTCTGATCCGCGTACTGTCAGATTGGGTCTCTACTCCGACGGTTTTACCCCATTTGGACTTTCGGGATCCCAGTATTCGTGTTGGCCTGTGATCGTCACCCCGTACAATCTACCGCCTTGGATGTACATGAAGACTCCGTATATATTTCTCACCGTTATTATTCCAGGTCTGAACAATCTGAAAAGGAACATCGATGTGTATTTACAGCCGTTGATTGATGAGTTGAATCAGCTGTGGGAAGTAGGTTCCAACACGTACGATGTATCTAGAAAACAAAATTTTCGAATGCGGGCAACACTTATGTGGACCATCAACAACTTTTCGGCCTATGGAATGTTATCTGGATGGAGCACGCATGGTCGTCTTTCATGTCCGTATTGCATGGACAGCACTAAGGTTTTTCGTTTGAAATACGGAGGAAAACCGTGCTTCTTTGATTGTCATCGACAATTCCTGCCGAAGGATCATCCGTACCGGAGGAATATGAATGCTTTTCGTGCTGGCGTTGTGGAGAAGGCTAATCCCCCGCCAAGGTGGACCGGATACACGATATGGGAAGAGGTAAAAGATTTACCAAGAGCTATTGAGCAGCCTGCTACGGGCTACAAGTGTGACGGATTTGGTCGCACTCATAACTGGACGAAGAGGAGTATATTCTGGGATCTTCCATATTGGAGCACCAATCTGATTAGACATAACCTTGATGTCATGCATATCGAGAAGAATATGTTTGACAACATAATTAATACTGTAATGGACGTAAAAAGGAAGACGAAAGACAATCCAAAGGCTAGATTGGACTTGGAAGAAATATGTAGACGTCCTGTATTGCATTTGATAGAGGACGGAAATGGGAAGTTGAAGCAGCCTAAGGCAATTTTCACTGGAGAAGGAGGATAAAGTGAGGCTTTGTGGTGGATTCAAGGTCTGAAATTTCCAGATGGGTATGTTTCGAACTTGAGAAGATGCGTCGACCTCAAGAAGAACAAACTGACAGGTATGAAGAGCCATGATTGTCACGTATTCATGGAGCGGTAAATTCCGATTGTATTTCGGGAATTCTTACCGCAGGCAATTTGGGATCCATTGACGGAGCTTAGCATATTCTTCAGGGACCTTTGTTCTAAGAAATTGCTCGTTGATCGTCTAGAAAATCAAGAGAAGGACATTGCGATAACACTGTGCAAGCTAGAGAAGGTGTTCCCTTCCGGATTCGTCGACTCTATGAAGCATTTGTCGATTCATCTTTCCTACGAGGTACGTGTTGGTGGACCCGTCGAATATCGATAGATGTACCCGTTCGAGCGACATTTGAATCACCTAAAAAGAAAGGTGAAAAATAAGGCTCGGGTCGAAGGTTCTATTTGTGAAGCCTATATTCTCGAGGAGATTACAAATTTCTGCTCCTCCTATTTCAAACCTCATGTTTTACGAATAGAACGAGGGCTCCGAGAAACGACAACAGATATGAAGAATTTAATGATGGAATACTGAAAGTATTCAATGCGTCCTGAAAGCCTTCGGGAAAAATGAAGAATATTTGAATGATGAAGAGCTAAGGGCTGCTCAGTTGTATGTATTACTCAATTGCGACAAGGATGAAGTGGAGAAGCTAGAGGGATAAGTAACTCAGGATGATGAGTTTACGTCATCTCAATGTAATAGTATAAGCTAATATTATTGTACTAATCGGCGGTTGCTTCGTTGTTTTCCAGCACATATAATGATGAGTTGAGGCTAGTTAGACCCTACCTAACAGACGAAATATTAGAACAAGAAATGAGACATCATTTTCTTTCTTGGTTGAGCGAATATGTAAGTAGCTCGGTAATTACTGGCCTCTTCTAATGCAACTGCGCAATAAATAACTTATTATCGCTTCTTTGATATTCAGGACGATCGTCTAATTTTACCCGAGATTGAATTAATTAGAACTCTTGCCAAGGGACCAATTACTTTTGTTAAAATATGGCCAAGTTACAGTGTCAATGGCTTTCGGTTCAAGTCGACAAATGCTCCGATCAGAGACAGCTTCCTGGATCTTGATTCCACGAAAAACAGTTGTTTGTGTATCAAGTCTTCGAACTACAAAGACGTCGATCCAGGAAATGATTTCTTTGGCATCTTGCGAGAGATTGTGGAGTTGTCATATAATAACGGCAGAGAACCTGGAAAGTTCGTGTTGTTCAAGTGTGAATGGTTCGATCCGATTGAAAATCAAGGTTGAAAAATTGACAAGCATGGTCTTCTGGATATAAACTACAAGCGTAGATATCAAGGCTACGAACCGTTTGTCCTAGCAACTCAGGCTCAGCTCGTGTACTTCACAGCTTATCCGAGACGGGGAGCAACAAAGTCTGACTGGTGGGCAGTATGCAAGACTAAAGCCAGAGATACTTTTGATGTTGACGAAAAAGCTTACCAGGAGGACGAGATACCTCTTGTAACCAATATTGTCGATGTGGACTCCACGGAAGTTTTGCATTATACGACACATAATGTAGAAGATATAAAATTATTCGAAAAGGAAGACGAAGCCGACGAAGGCGAAGATGAAAGTGAAGATGAGGAGGAAGAGGAAGATGAGGTCGAGGAAGACGAACATGATGATTATTCTGAAGATGATTGAGAGAGATATACTTATCTGAACTTAGATGTTTCTTCTAGAATATATTATCTGGACTTAGATGTTTATTGTAGAATGTATCATTATATGTTGTCTTGGTTATTATCTTGTCTTTGTTGTACTTTTATATTTCTAGTCTCTATTATTTGTTGTACTTTCATATTTCTAGTCTCTATTATTTTTTGTACTTTCATATTTCTAGTCTCTATTATTTGTTGTATTATCATATGCTGTTATCAGGTATGGCAGGTCATCGTGGAGCGTTCCGAGGGAGACAACGAGGTCACTCTCCTCCGGTACTTCCTACAGGTACTGCTAGAGGACAGAGTTTTCCTTCGGTACCTCATTCTGGTACCGGCTCTGGATTCTCGTCGTCGATTACTCCTCCATATCGGCCAGTAGGTGGGCTTGCTGGTACGACGTCACATGGCATATCTCCTGGGACGAGTAGTTCCAGGCCTGTTGAGAGTGCTCGCCCGTCTAGCGTTCCTACTGCTGATACGACGATGGAGACGGATGAGCAGATGGCGGAGGCTGCGACGACGGTGTCGAAGGCCGACCAGCATCATGCAGATGATGCGTGCGCACCTCCGGAGGAGAGGAGGACGGAGATCTGGGCCAACGGTATAAAGTAGGTGTATTAGTTTATAATTTTTTCTTTCTGTTTTTATCATAAATTAACTTTTTTTATGAATATAATATGTTTGTATAGATATCGTCCTCCAGAGGTACAGAGACGTCTAGGCCACATGCTGAGGCATAATTATGGTGGTGCTTGGATTAACTACTCTGATGCTCCAGACGAGAGGAAGGCCTTCTGGTTTGCACGCTTCAAGGTTAAAATATATTTGCTTTTAACATGAATCATATAATTTTTGTATATTATATATAACTGATAAATATTTGGTTTGCGCTCTTCTAGGATATATTTTTCTATCCACCGCACCAGGCCGAGCTTATCGAGGGGATGTTTCCTGCCGTCGCTGCCAAGCTGATCCGTGACTCTATCAATGATCAGAAGGATCGTGATCGTGCCAGAAAGCCGATCCAAGGTTGGATCACCCCTGATCAGTGGAATGCGATGAAGGCTCGATTCGAGGAGCCAAGGTACAAGGAGAAGTCGGAGAAGGCCAAGGCGGCTAGGCAACATGCATCGAAGTGGTACGGTGGGTCGATTCCGATGACGGAACATTTTCGTCGTCTGGTATGTCTTCCTCTTTTATAAATATTATTTTAATGCGAAACCGATAAATTATTACTAAGATAATATATTTAATTACAGGTAAGGAAGGTCGGTAACGCCGACATGGTGACCGTCTTCCTGGCCACCCATCGTCGCGGCGGTGACCTTATTGACGAGAGGGCCGAGCAGAATTATGTAAGTATTACAATACGTTATCTTAATTTAATACTTCATGTCAATTTTAATATAACTTAGTAAATATGATGCAAATAAATATTCATGTAGTTAGTAATAAAAAGTACATTAATTAGAAATTAGAAATAATAAGTACATTAATTAGAAATTAGTAATAATAAGTACATTAATTAGAAATTAGAAGTTAGTAATAATAAGTACTTTCTAGGCCGAGTATCAGAGGCTGCGGAAATGGGCGGCTGCTAGTGTACCTGATGCAGGAGAGGCCGGTACTTCCTCGCAGCCCACTCAAGCTCCGTCGGCGGACGAGCTGTGGATGACCCCCGCTGGTGGACTCCGTAGGGGTACGTACTACGGTACGGGATCCTATGGCACCCTAGTTGCGATCTAGTCCTCTAGGACATCTCCTGCTAGTGTGCATGGTCCATAGCCGTCCCAGGAGTCTGCCCGAGTCTACCAAATGATGGAGTCTCTCCGTGATGACCTGCTACGACGGATTGAGGAGCAGTCTCAGCACCCTACGGAGGATCCTGCGCTGCTAGCACGATTGGATGCACTCGACCGCGGCATTTTGGACCTCAGGGAGATGAATGAGAGGACAGAGCACACCGTTGGAAGGTTAGAGCGCACGGTGATGGAGCTGCAGACAGGACAGGTGACCATAGCTGAGAGGATGAGATTGGCGCAGGAGTCGATGGTCCAGAGCAGTGATAGAATGTTATCTATCATGGATTCATACCACCAGCGACTTACAGCGTTGGAGCGTGCTGGTCCTTCGGGTGCGCCTTCATCGTCGTCGACTCCGCCGTCTCCACCGCCTTCTTCTTCGACACCGACTCCACCGACGTCACTGCCTCCTCCATCGGTTTCGATTTCACTTGAGGTGCATGAGTTGTTCTTATCCTTTCGTCGCGGCGGTGCCCCTTCTGCACCAGATTCCTAGTAGTCCTAGTTAGGACTATTTTTTGTGTTTGTTTCATCCTTTATTTGTGACTTGGATATTTGTTGGTTGTGTAGATTTGGATGTTTGAATCCTATTCTATTTGTTGGTTGTGTGTAGACTTTGGTTATTTGGTTGTAGACTTTGTTATTTGGTGTAGAATTGGTTATTTGGATACTTGGTTATTTGGATATTTGGTTATTTGGTTAGTTGTTGTGTGATTGTTGTAAACTTGGTTATAGGGACTGAAATCTGTGTACAGTGAGAAATGGACATTCTGAGAACTGGACATTGTGTGATTGTTGTAGACGTGGTTATAGGGACTGAAACCTGTGTACAGCGAGAAATGGACATTCTGTGATTGTTTGGATCCTATTCTACAGTAAGAAATTGTTATCTTTTTAAACTGCAGGAAGAAATGGACATTCTGTATATTGTTTTTTTATTTTTTTTTGCAGATTTAGCGACATTTACCGACGTCCACTGACGTACCTTTGCGTCGCTAAACGTCGGTAAATATGCGATATTATCCAGCGTACCGACGTTTAACGACGTCAATATATGTCGGAGAACGTCGATAAATGTCGGTGCACGTCGGTAATCATCCCAGGAATTCCCAGGATTTACCGACGTTTAGCGACTTTGAACATGTCACTAAACCACCGACGACTCGACGGTAATTCGTCGGTAAAGTTACCGACGCGTAGCGACACGAAGTAATACGTCGCTAAGCCACCGACGACAGGACGGTAGACGTCGGCAATAGACCGACGTATAAATACGTCGACAAACATCGGTAATTGCGACGTTTGGCGATGTTTAGAAGATCAGCGACTTACATTTCCGCAACCTGCCCAAAACGTCGATAATTTCGTCGCTAAATATTTTAGCGACGAAAAATGTAGTTTTAGCGACGTCTTTAGGCGTCGCTAAAATGACTTATTCTGGTAGTGGAAGCAAAGCGACAAAATTAAGTTGCCTGATCCAAAATGTCTCGATGAGGTTGACAGGGTAGGCGACCCAAGGTACTGTCGCTACCATCGGTTCGTCGGACATCCGACTCGAGACTGCTACATCTTGAAGAACTATATACAATACATAATGTCCTCTCGTTTGATTATGAGGAGAAAACAGTCTTAGCCAATATTGCCACCTACTGAAGCTCAAGATGATGGCATCGTCCTCTCGGCACATTGCCACCTACAGAAGCTCAAGATGGCGTCGTCTCCATCCCAAAGGCAACAATGGAAGTAAAAAACCTTCCACCAACTCGTGACAATGTGAGTGGACTAATACCACTTACGTCATCCCGGGGAGAGATCATGTGGGTCCATCCAGATCTAGCTCCTGAATTGACTCGACAGGAGGTACGTCCTACCTCCAAAACCAAAGGCAAAAATACCAAGTCTTGCCGCATGGTCACTTCCTCCCCTGAGAAAGTCCTTTCTTTTCAGACACATTCACAGCAGAACGTTCGGCAAGAGGAGGCTCCGATCGAAGTGATGCCTCCTGTCATCACCACGGCTATCCCAGAGAAAGGTTCATCCCAACCTCCAACAGTCGACTAACAGAAGCATAAGAAACCTCGTTTAGATGGGCCTTTCTGAAAAGATGGTGCTCCGGGGTTAACTAAATCCCACAACTTCGACATACTAGCGCAGCTCGCTAGTACTCCGGCTCGGCTATCCCTATTTGAGCTTCTCTGTCTATCCAAAGATACTCGGGAGGCTCTATGTGAAGCAATGAAGGATGCTGAGTCTTTCATCAGCCAGGTCAAGCGGCCTAAAGAAGATCCAACAACATGTCCACACTGCCATAACATAGGGAAAATCATCCTGAACATCACGTTCACATGATCTCTCCCCACAGACGCCTATTTATAGGCTCAAGCCACGCATGTGAACTGATAAAAATATGACGTCAGCGTCTCTTCGTGTCTCATAAAATTGACGGCTGCATATCTTCCAAAAAGATCATTATTAATCACCCAGAGTTCGAGGCGATATCTTCTTTGTTTTAATTAAGGAGATTATGCACCAGCATAGCCATGCTCGGAACGGCCATGTGCCCAAACAGGACATGCGTCCAGAACATCTATTGCCCATGCTTCTCATTTCAAAGTATTCCAAAATTTGGGAGCAAGTTTTGAAAACTTTTAACGGGGTCTTGTAGAAGCATGAAATTTCATTCGCATTCAAGGGCAGAATTCCTATGCGTCCAAAGCACTATGTGCCCCAAATATCATGCGCCGAAAGACCAAGACATAATGTTGGCACATCAAAAAATAGCAAAAAAAAGAGGCACATGAAGATCAAATTTTTATTTCACATGAAAGTCTATTACATGTCCAAACTCTTTGTTACAATAAAAAGTCTACTACAAAGAAGCCTAGCCTAAATTACAAACTGGGCGCATCACTCTGACGTCTCAGAACAGACACATCGACACTCCTCATCAGAGCGAATCACTTTCTTGTCAAAAGTGCTTCGGCCAATGAAGCATTTATTAAGTAGAACGCGGGTTGGCAATCAATCTAAACCGGGTGGCTCTTCCAGCATAATGGAAGTCGGGGTACGACGACCCGATCTTCGGATGTAACAGACACCTACCGCTATCCCGTAGAAGAACACTACCAACAAGGGGTTCGAGCATAAGTTGTTGTGTGCATAGCTCTTCTAGCGTATCTCAGACTTCTGAAGGAGTTCATCATCAAAGCTTCTTTGAACAAGGAGATCCACAATCTGTAGTGCAACAACTTGCCAAGGAGGAGGATCAGTCGAGTTCATCTCAAATAAAAAGTTTGGATGAAAGAATGAGCAAACCCTCTACACTGCTATTTATAGGCCAGGACAAATCAAACCCATGTGCCAAGTGGCAACTTTCCTAAAGTCAGTGCAATGAAGTGACATTAATGGTGATGAATATGCCAACTCAAAATTCAGCTAAGTCAAAGAATCATCAATTCGAGTCTCGAAAGACTCGATAAAGCTTACCAAAGGAGATGTGCTACGTAGCAGATGCGCTCCTTAGTATCATGCGCCCCTTGTCGATGCGCCTAGTGACAAACGGACAGATGCGCCCAAGCTCATCATCCATCAAGCATTTAATGCTATGTGACAGAACCATCATCACGCGTCCCGAAGACTGAGCAGTTGACACACTTTTACAGAAAATAAAGAGCCGCCGACTTCAGCCTCAATATTTATTGTCGGTTATACTCTACCACGTGGCCGACTAATCACCTGCATACGCTTTCGTAGCCATGTGCCCAAAGCTCTGCATGTGCCTCAAAAAGCCATGTGCCTATACTTGTTTTTGACTCCTAAAAGTCATGAGCCAAATCTTTTCATGTGCCAAATCCTAGGCACATCCAGACAGATCATCCTGCACCAAAACTGAGATCTTTGTGCCATAAACATGCACCACATGTCAATGACTCAGTTCTGCCTACGAATGGGTGCCAACCACCCAAGATCTCAACATCAACCGAAACTCAAAAACTGCCACATGTCAGCTCCTCCGCAGCTCAAGAGTTCAATTCAAATAGTTTCAGCTCCAGTTCCCTGGCGCATCGTCCATGCGCCCAAAGAAGTCAGCCATGTGGTGTCACTACATATAAATTCTCCATGCACGTATCGTATATGCACGCATAAGCATATCATTTTGCTGCCTATAAATAGAAGGATCATACCTTCATTCAACCTCTCCAAGCTTGAATCCCCACTTATTGAACATTTTCAACCACTTCAGCATCCAAAGCACTTGCAAGAGTTCCAATCCTCTTCAAGTCACTGCTCATTCCAGAGCAACCCAGACTTCCAGAGAGTTCGAGATCGTCGTCAGATCGTCAACGGAGTCAATTACCACTCGCTTCATCATCACGGTTTCCAGATAAAAACAAAAGTGTACTCCTAGGATTACATCAAAATCCTACGTTGTACTCTATTTTGTATGTAATTAAAAGACAAAATTCAATCAAACAACTTGTTTTAATGGCAAACATGGGTGGCTTTCAATAATTAGAAGTTAGGACGTACAAGTCCATCTCTCTAACATGTATAGCATCCCTAAATTGCAAGGACGTACAAGCCTCATGGTGTTCAATTCTCTCCTAGGACGACACGATCTCTAATGTCCTAGAAATCGGTCGATAGACAATACATTTTGCACAACTTGTCCAAGACAAATGCATGATATGTACTTCTATGAGATAAAAATACTTCAATTGCAATAGTTAAGTAACAAGTAAACATTTCTGTCTTTCTTTCTAATGATTGATTCAAAGTTGTTCTTTCTTTCTTTCTCTTTCTCTTTTTCTTTCATATCATTTATTTAACAATAGTATAAGGCTTTCTTTATAGTTCTCTATCTAAAACATATGATAATAAACATGTAGTAACAGTTCTATCAATTCGTTCATAGTCTATAATTCTACCATGTAGTTCTTCTCTTTTAACTTATCTTCTGTTGTTAGGATATCATTGATCGTAGGAATATAATAGAAAAGATCTTTTTTAGGGCATGAACACAAAGACACAAAGGATCAAAGTCACTCACCAAAATGAAGATATTCAAGAGAAAAAGGTGCTTATACAACGATTACCTCTTACTTATGCATCCACCTGAAATCAAACCAACAAACGAACATCATATTTCTTTATTTTCCTCCTTTCACTTTCTTTCAAGATTGAAATAAATGCCAAAATTGATGAAAGTGAACAATAAAACCATTCATCAAAAATGACAAAAAAAGCATTCATAAAAACCAAGCAGCAAAAATATCCAACAACACAATAATAACAAGGATGGAAAGAAGATCTTATATAGAGTTCCTTCACCAAGCAGTATTCATTGCATTAGGACTCAAGCCATCAGAACAATCCATGAATTAAAAATGGACTCAATTTACTAGTCTCGATCAAACAGGTACCGAAACAGTTTTTTTAAGAAAATTTATTCTGACTAAATGGGTCCAGTCTTCAATCACACAACGTAGCACTAGGAGGTAGGCACTACACTTCCCCCTATCCGGAGCCCAGCCGGACTTCTAGTCTATGTTGAGCTCGATCTCAGCCGAACTATGCAACGCCCTTGCCGTCTGATCCAGGCATGATCGAATCAGGGGCTGCCATGTAGCGAGCCAAGCTAGCTCCCCCACTCTATATAAATAAGATTAAGCCATATTTTTGTCACATTAATTGAAAGAGAGAGGGAGAATTTCAGAGAGAGCGAGCGGGAGGTAGATCTAAGAGGTGTTCACTTATTTCGAGAAAGGTTTTTAAGTAGCTCCGACATCCAAATCTGCTCCATTTTTTTATTAAAGCCATATTGAGGTATGATTTAATATTATGTATTTTAAATATAAAAAATTGAAACCAAAATTTCTATAGGATTTTTGGAGCGTCAGTCGTCCGCAAAACGAACATATCTCGATAATTTCGAGCTTCCATGAGATCCGAACTCAAAAGTACGATCTGTTTGATTTTTTTCTGAAATATGCCTTAAAGAACTAAACTATGGTCAAATTTTATGTTTTTCTTGTATTGATAGATAGGTTAAATAATTGTAGAAATCATATATGACTAGTTAATTTTACTGAAAACTAAAATGGTCATAACTCCTAAACAAATAGAGTTTTGCACAAATCGCCAATTTCATGCAGTTGTTTTACTTAAATATACAGGATTATGCATGCACTCTTATCTTGAATTTGTGTTGATTAACTATTTGGTCAATGATATGCCTTGATTTACGTGTTTTAAATCCCAAATTGCAAACTTGACCCATGACCTAAAATTTGGATATAACCTATAAATCAGAACCTAATATGATAAAAATTGGATTTAAAGTAATTTATTTCAAAATTAAGAACAATTTTCTTAGGATAACAATTTAGTTAGGGTCGTTTGTTATTTTTCTAACTTGTGTTAATTAATCAATGAGGTTCGAGGAATGACAGCATAATTGGCTAGCTAGTATTTCGGGGCCTACTTTGTCTCAATTTTTTGATCGCAACACTTGAGAAGGTTAGGCAAGTGCATAGTTTAGATCCAAATCTGCCACTTTGTCTCAAGTTTGTCATGATCTATTCCCAAATAATTGCGTACGAGTGTTGTAGTGCCCCGCTCCACAAAGGTACTAGATAAACAGAGAGATCGAATTGCTGGCTCTGCAACAAAAGACGATTGATCTGGGTGAGTGGACAAAGACTCATTTATGATTTGCTTATGCCTAATAGGAATCTGAGTTTTTGAATGAATGCTTTTGCTAATAATAAGATGGTAATCATTATTTATGCTTGTAAGAGATTTCACATCTTGCTACGCTAAGAACAAGAAAAGAGATAACTTGTACACTAAGAAGAATTGTTGCCTGCTAATAAGAAATGATAGGATGCCTATATGCTAAAAGAAAGATTGTTGCCTGATAAAAAGAAAGAACTTTTGCTATGTTAAATCAAATGAGATGATGCCATGCTAAAGTAGAGGTGTTGCCTTTAATCAATAAACTGTTGTCATGCTAACAAGAAAAGAAGATAGATTGCTTTTGTGCCCCGAATTTGTATACTTTTAAGGTAGAACGATACTCTATATCTGTACAGAACTGTTATTATGTTTTCAAACAGATACAAGCTTGCTTGTCCTTCAAAGATGTTCTGAATGCTAGACATGTACAGACGGACTTGTACATGTTGCAAAGAAATGAAATATCTAGGAGCTTCAGCTCTGAATCAAAGAAAAGAGAAAATGCAGAGTCATAGCTCTATCGTTCAAAGAGAAAAAATGTCAGAAAGTGGAATGTTTGCTCAAAAATGAAATATTACCCCTCAAAGAGTCTATCTGATAGATGTTGTATTCATGCATTGGTCTCGGACAACTTGTATACAAGGTCACTAGATCTCTCGACGGTTTCCAGAGCATTGGGAGCCGATCGGCATAGGAGAGATTGTCTAGACCCCTAGAGGTACAAGAAACCTCGGGTGTTGCATCCCGTTCACTAGCGACGAGATGAACCCAAGTGTCACAACGGCTAATAATGGGAATACCCATGGATCATCATATAGATAGATAGATATTGATTGGTGCAGAGCTGAACCCATATGTTACAGCTGCCAATCGAGTCTGCATGTGTCTATAATAAGTGTTGCTAAGAGCTAACGATACAGAGACGAACAAAAAATAAGAATGTTGGTTATATTATGTTTATGTTAATCCTTGTCTTGTGCAAGGATGGACTGTTGGCTATGGTAAGAATCACTGAATTGTGATACATATGTTGCTTAAGTTTTCTGATCATGATTTGCTTAAAGAGAATAACATGTTGTAAAGAATAGCTATGTCCCGATCAAAGAAAATATGTGATAATCATGCTTGTAATCTGACCCTTAGAATATCTTGAATAAAAGAAAAGAATGCTAATGCTTCTGTCCCTGAGAATGATTATGGCTCATGAAATACGCTGCGCACTACACAAGAGATGAATAGTCATCGTGCTTGAAATGAATAGTCCCCTTGTATGCTTGAGATCAAATGAAATAAACTGTAGCTTTTCAAAGATGTTTTCAAAAGAGATGTAAACTGACTCTGTACTGCATGAAATGAACATAGGTAAAAGTAGCAAGATCACATCACAATAAATATTTTTTCACTAAATGAACAGTGATCATTTCAGACAAATGTAGCCCTTTGTTCAAAATTACCAGTATGCTGATATAATGACCCACAAATTGTCTGCATACAGGTGCAAGACGCATCGAGAATGATAGTCCAAAGTGATAGTCCGAGCCTCATCCTCGAAAGCCAGAAATCAGAAGAGATGCCAAGAGAAGGTCATGTGTTGTCAAGAGTTGATTTTGTATATAAAGGGATGTAATGTATGGGACGGGATCATTGTAATCTGTAAAGTTCTGAGAGAGTATAAATATTGTATCAGAGAGAAATGACAGCTTGTAATCTATTCAAATAAAATCAATAAAGAGAATTGTTTCTTGCTACCATTGTGTTCAATTCATATATCTGTAAAGTGTCTGATGCTGCTTCAAACATCTGCAATATGTTCCGCTGCGTATTGTCTATCTTTTACAGGTCTTGGCCTTGTGCAAGTGCAACTTAGGCTTGCATGACATCACGCCTAAGCGAGGACAAACAGTCTCACAGAGTCCAAAGCGAGGACGAAAAAGATAGAATGGTATCAGAGCAGCACGATCCTCTGGCCAATTGTTGATTCAAAGATGTTCTCCTGATCAAGATTCCTTGCCTGCTTGATATCATCGATGAGATGAACGTTCCATACAATAACTTCGTAAATATTTTAAGATGCCGATATATATTTTATTAATTAAGATTTAGATGCTTTATTAAATAAGAGTTTTCATATGATCTGAATTGAGAGTTTTATCGATTGATGATGGCGCACTAAGAATAAAGGCTTTTCTTGATGGTTTTCTCCATCAAGATGGGTATCTTGATGGTTGCAGATCCGTCAACTAGGTCGGAGTCAAGAAAAGACCCCCCCTTTTTTGACGGTCGTTGGCCTAGCTTTTCTTGATGGTTTTTGGCTGTCATATTAAGTAATTTTCTTGATTGTTTTTAGCTGTTAAGATAGCAGTTTTTAGAAACCGTCACATAGGCAAAAACTTTTCTTGACTCCGACCTAGATGACGATTATTAGCCGTCAAGAAAATCTTCAATGAAAAGAGCAGTTGCAACAGGATTGAGTTAATTATTGACTTTTTATAACCGTCAAGATAAGCTAAATTATGTATAGCCAAAATTTTATATATAATGAATCGAACACACACATAATGTCAATAATCCAGAAGATATACACACATCAAATAATTGTAATATCCTATTTTTATATTAACAAACTGTATTGTTCGTACACCACAAACTTCTAACACATCCAATATAAGTTCAACCAAAAACATCCAACACACGTCCAACCACAACATATCCAACCAAAGTATGTAGTTTTTGTACATCTTAAACATCCAAAACTAATCACTACAAGAATAAGGGCTTTTCTTGACGGTGATTCCCCGTCAAGAAATGGATATCTTGACGGTTGCAGATCCGACAACTAGGCCGAGTCAAGAAAAGTCCCCCTTCTTTCTTGACGGTCCCTGACAGGGCTTTTCTTGACGGTTTTTTGCCGTCATATGAAGTAATTTTATTGACTGTTTTTAGCCGTCAATATAGCAGTTTTTAGAAACCGTCAATGTAGGTGAAAACTTTTCTTGACTCTGGCCTAGATGACGGTTATTAGTCGTCAAGAAAATCTTCAATAAAAAGAGCAGTTGCAGTAGGATCGAATTAATTGTTGACGTTTTATAACCATCAAGAGAAGCTAAATTCTGTATAGCCAAAATTTTATTTATAATTATATATAATGAATCGAACACACACATAATATCAATAATCCAGAAGATATACACACATCAAATAACTGTAATATCCAATTTTTATATTAATAAACTGTATTGTTCATACACCATAAACTTCCAACAAATCCAACATACGTTCAACCACAAACATCCAACACACGTCCAACCACAACATATCCAACCAAAGTATGTAGTTTTTATACATCTTAAACATTCAAAACTGATAATTATACAAATAAAACCAAAAATAGGTAGCAAACCCGGTCGGAGCACATCCCTCCCATTTACAGCACCTTCATTTTCCATGTAGTTCCTGAGATAAGAAGAAATATATCAATGAAGTATAAACAATGAGGTATCACGTGATTCATGAATCAACAATAGCAATGGAACAAAATCAGTTATTCTTTCATCATTAGAGTTATCAAGGACCAAAACGAGTATTCGACATTAGTGACAGGAATCAAAAATGGCAATAGAATGAATTCATCTATTATTTCAATAATATAGTTATCAAGGACCAAAACAAGTATTCGACATCTGTGACAATGTCCTCTCACCCATGTAGCATCTTTCCCATGAGAAGGATTTATTATCTACGATAACCAATCAACTCCCGCTGAAATTTTACAAACACTTTTTGATAAGTTGGTAGGTATTACTAGATTTGCGGTGTATATACACATTTAATTCACACTTTTTGAGAAGGATTCCAGTTATCACTCTATGTCTGATTAGTTCTGCAAGAGAACGTTTAAAGATGGTTTGAGCTAGGCAAACACATACAAATTCAAAAGGATACCAATACAATCCAATATGTTTATGCATTTGTCCACATAGTACAACAACCATAAAATGGAACAGGTCTCAGAAACCTAAGTTTATAATTCATTTCAGTGATGTTAACTCTTTAAAAAAGGTAGTGCTACGAGCCTTTATATAAAACTGCAGAATATGACCCCCAAAGACCATTAGCGGAAGCTAGATTTCTCATTAGTGAGAACAATACAAATGAGTTGCATGTCATATTTAATGATGTACACTGTTCAGGGAAGATGTGGTTGGTTTAAACACTTGTGCCGCTTGGTGCTAGGTTTAGCAGCACCAATATTCGTATGTCAATTCAAGGTAAACAACACACAAATAGACTAAAAGTTGAACTCAAGCATGACAAATACCTTGTTTGGATCAAGCCCAGGTTGAAAGCTAATTCCAACAACCCTTTCCTCTCTCCTTTTGTGCAACCTCGTTGCACAAATAGGCCTAAAAACAGGTTTCAATAATACTTCAATACAAGTTTTAGAGCATGAAATGAATAAATTCAAAGGCTAATAATAACAGCCCTTTGAGAATAAATTGCATACTTCATAATATAGACGTGAAAAAGAAAACCATGCCAACAATGGTCTGCAAATATTATTTCCAGTACTTATATATTAGGAGTACGAACATTAAATGTTCTGACAGAGTCCACAAAACCAGACGCAAACTGACCTCCGTGAACTTGAGAAGCAGACTATCAAAGAGAAAAGATTCTCAAAAGAAGTGTAATTAAACATAAAAAATAAATTCCAAAGAAATAAGGTACACCAACCAAGCTCATGTTCTTGGTATAAGCTCTTTGTTCGAGCTCTACAACTGATTTAACATTTCCAGTCCAAGTAAAACAGTCACCTTCTTACAAAAGCTGAATATAACGACATTCTTTTTGTTTTATACAATTTGGTATAGAAAGATTATCATATCAAAGCTTATGTAGCATAAAGCTTATGTAGCAATTATATACGGATGAATCACAATTTAGATCTACTTCTGTGTAATGCTAGATTTTTTTAAAGGAATGAACCATAATGATATGCCTTGTCCCCTTTTATCCAAATAGATTATCCGCACCTTTCGTTTACTATATTTCATATCTAACATGTTTGTAAATTCTTGAAAAACGTTTCCAGGCACACCCAAATAGAACAATTAATTCTCATCTAGGCTTGCCCTCATGCCCATATTGGTAACAGACCATAAGGTAAAATGAGTACGAACCCTGGCATATATGAATTTGGACTATGACAGGCTTGTTGCAATCTTACCTGCCTAGCATGCCAAAGAAAGAACCTTTTTCAAAACAATTTTTTTAGACATCTAATATATACATAATCCAGATAGACAATAAAGGAAATTCTATGACACATGATCATGTTCATTCAATTGAATCAACTGGAACCAATCTACTACCTATATAAAAAATAAATCTTTTCAAAATTGCCAAATTTCTGTTTACCATATGAACTAAGGCCATCAAAACTCCCTGTGAGAATTCCCAGGCCTTTAATATCTGGTATGTTACAAGAAACCTCACTAACTTAAAAGGCAACACTACCAAACTAAGCAAAAAGAAGAAGATATGTTCTCATAATGGATTCAATATAATATTAGAACTCTTATAAATGTTTGATCTCTATACTGCATAACCATAGAGAAAAACCTTCAACAATATGGCTAATATCATGTTGGAAAAGGTTGAAGTATCATTTATATACTTCTAAAAGCTACTATACTATCTTCCATGAGAGAGGCTCTTAAACAAGAGATGAGTCGGAAAGAGACACAGATCTAAAAGTCCGTGTATATATACAAAATAACAACCAACATAAGAATTCAAAATTGGGTCTATGCCCAAATCCTCTTCAATAAGTAAGCAAATTCTTTATGAAACCATTGCATACAAAAGAAGAAATAATATGGAACTATGAGGAGACACAAAGTTACACGTTAAATGAAGATATCCAACATGAAACATATGGAACTATGAGATGTTACATGTTAAATGAAACAATTCACTCCAAGAAGACACAAAGTTACAATTCAATCACTTCACCACCTCCTGGTAAAGACATCACAAAACACTTTAGCTTGCAACTTGCAAGTGCTTTACAACTGAAACATGGTAGAGAACGCATACTTTGAAATTTAAATGAGAACATTATAACGCATGGTTTATTTTGTAGGGACTCGCACAAAAGAAAAAACTCGTGTGTGGAAAAGTGAGGCTCCAGGTATGCAAGCATCAATCAAGTCTACAAAAATATTTTGATGCAGTCTGAGCCCTTCGTCAACAACTAATGCCCAAACTGAGGATGATCAGTCTTAGTTGAGAAAATATCAGAAAATATCTATAAATTTTAACAATGTTTAGAGTTTCTACCATTTCAAAAGATAAAACAATAAATATATCAGTAAACGCCTGATTACCAACTAAATCATTTCCTCCATAAATGGACTAAGGTACAAAGAAAGCCATACTAAATTGAGAACGCCCCAGAGGAAGTTTGTGTAAACTTCACCGAGTGTCAATCTAATGTCACTCTTGCTTGATTTCCTCGCTTAAGCAATTTATTAGAAAGAGAAAGGTTATGTAATTCCCAACCAAGTCCCTTAACTATGTAATTCTTATCATTTTGTCGAACACATAAAGCGCATTGAATAATTACCAACCAAATCCTTTTAAAAAACATTCCAAATCAAAACCACTTACCTACTCTTGAGAAGTCGATGATGACGCATAGGTATTGAATCAAATCCTTACTTATAGGGGTTTTGAGGAGGCTCGATGCTGCTTCCAGAGTCGTCGTTGACTGGCGGTACCTCTGAGTTAGGACAAGTAAGGCGGAGGAAGAAAAGGAATGGCGGTGGAAGTGACATCGGCGACGAGGTTCCTGCCGGACGATTCGAAGAATCGAAACCAAACCCTATGAAAGATTTTTTTGAAAGAGCATTTTTAGAAAGGGGAAAGAGAGGAGTGGTAGAAGAATTGAAGAGGGGGAGGAGAGGAGAGGAAAATGAGGGTTTCTTCTTCTTCTGCTTGCTTTATTTTAGAGTTTTACTCCATCAGAGCTAGGTTCAAAGAAGAAGACAGGATGAAGATTTTTTGAAAGAGGGTTTTGAGATCGAGAGAAAGTTGGCTTGGTTCATCTATTAAAAAGAACCACAACCGTCAACAACTATACAAGGTTTGAAAAAATTACAAAAATGACAGCTGAAAAAATCTCGCCAAGTTTTTCGTACATGCATTCGTTGACGGTTGTCACCAAACCGTCAATAAATAAATAAATTTTTCTTGACGGATCATCTAAAACCGTCAACTATTACGCTATAAAATTGCTAAATTAATATAAAACGTGTCCTTTCTTGATGTAAGGCTAATACCGTCAAGATAACCCATTTTCTTGACGGTTTTTCACGACCGACGAGAAATAAACCGTCAAGAAACACTATTTTTCTTGTAGTGAATATTTATATAACTAGAAATAAAATATGTAGCAAACCCGGCCAGAGCACATCCCTCCCATATTCACAACACCTTCGTTTTCCATGTAGTTCCTGAGAGAAGAAGAGAAATGTATTTAATCATTATATGTACATGTTTGTATAAACTGATATCAACTTAGAACAAAAGCTCTAAAAAACTTTTAGCTTATTTCAACTAACATTGCAAAAAATAACAAATTGAAGGATACATAGCAATAGCAAGTATCAGTAAAACTCTAACCCACCAAACAACGACATTGCAAAATAGAATAATGCTTGAAGTTGGCCAGTTTAAGATTACATTAGAAAGTAAAATTTGTGTCAAGATCAGATAAAAAATGTCAAACATAAAGAATTTCAGGATCTAAACACAAGTCTGAGCTTGAAGTTGGCCAGTTTAAGATTACATTAGAAAGTAAAATTTGTGTCAAGACCAGAGAAGTCATATATTTTTCTCACTTTACTTTCCTTTCATCTTCTCTCCTAACTAAACATGTCAACATTATTTTCGCTTTCATTTTATTTTCCTTTCCCTCAAACCAAACACAAGTCTTAAAGAACATACAAAATGACTCCTTATAGGGGGACACCTAGTCCTAACTGCACATGTGCTTCATAACAATAAAGGTCCATACGAATAACCGTTTGAAGCAAATTTGCATAATATATAGAAGTAAAATAGATATCTTTCACTGGAGTACAGTGGTCGAAGAAGATAATAGACATTAATGGAATGGCCATATTATGCTTCTTACTACCAGAATTCTTATGGCAAAGCTGGGAATGATAACTACTGTTGATGTTAGATCCAAATACATATAGAAAATTATATTATGAAGAGGCCCACAATTGATGTAGCTCTTAAGGAGACCAATTTGGCCCCAGTCCTATCTTGCCAAAACCCCAAACCTGCCTATTGTAGGCTAATTCCCTGCAGGTCGAGCCGACTATCTGAGTGAAGGGGCCAGTTTACGGCTGCTGCTAGTGCTTTACATTTGCCAAAGCATGCTGCTACTGCTTATAATGCACTACAGACAGCTATGCTGCCATTAGCAAAATGCAAAGCAAGGCAATTGCATGTGCTGCGGCAAAAAGAGGCCAATGCAACCCAAAAAGGCCTAACTCTGATACATACTCCCTCATTGCCCCTCTAACCTCTCGAGTTCATGCACACGAGGAAATGGCCAAGTGCCCAAAATCTAAAGGGTCTGCAAATGGCCACACTCATATTAGCCAATGTTAAGGCCACCCGAGCCCCTCTAACCACTCTATACCCGATGCATATATCCTCAAATGCTACATACTACTGACTACTGATACCCATATATATATATATATATATATATATATATATATATATATATATATATATATATATATATATAATAATAATAATAAAAATAATAACCCACATACTAACGAATTCTAACTTCCAAATTCTAACACACATAAACATTCACTTGCTAATTCTAACTAATTCAGTTGATCCATCACATACACCCTCACATGGCTAACAGAGGGGGGCCCTGTGGTTTCCTGGTGCCCTTTGACCCAAAAAAGTCTTTATGTAAGGTTTAAAAAATAAAAAAATAAACTTCACTCTCAAACATAATTTGGATAAGCACCAAGTTTCTAGCAATAAATGGGGCTTTCCAGTACCTAGTCAAAATTCAATCCTAAATTAATTTAGGAGTCAAGATTGTGGTTATGATGCAAATTATGAATTTATGTTTCTGTTTTGCTAATCTTACAAAGTAACAAAGTGTTTATGTTTCTATTTTGCCAATTATTTTGAGACATTCTCATATATATATATATATATATATATATATATATATATATATAAAATAAATAAAAAATAATAAAAAAAAATAAAATATATATATATATATATATATATATATATATATATATATATTTTATTTTTTATTTTTTATTTTTTATTTATTTTATATATATATATATATATATATATATATATATATATATATATATATATATATATATATATATATATATATATGTCCAAGTTCTCTACCCTAGTGGTATTATATATATATATATATATATATATATATATATATATATATATATATATATATATATATATTTGAAAATCCCATTCACACACACGATTGGGGGACTCGAACCTTGCCGGCCCCTCCGGATGTCCACTCTAATACCACTAGGGTAGAGAACTTGGACATATATATATATATATATATATATATATATATATATATATATATATATATAAATTCTCTCACCTCCTCATACATTATCTGTACTCCTGGCTCCTAACGTGGTCCCTTTCCCCTTCCTCAAGTTGATGAAACAACAAACACACGTATATATATGATCATCAATTAATTAACAGTGACAAATTAAGAAATGAACCCCCCCCCCCCCCAATTTTTTAAATTCCAAGAGTAAGTAAGTAAATTGTTAATTGCGTACCGGATAGATGTCATAAATAAGGTCGTAGCAGACACGAGAGAGGCAGTGGAGGGTGCAGTTCTCATTGTCAATCATCAACCACCTACATTTCTCCCCCATAATCTACTAAATTTTCACCAAAGTCAAATAATATTAATAATTATGATCAGTTTCCATCCATTATTTACTCTACAAACAAACAAACAAACAAACAAATAAATAAATAAATAAACAAATAATAAATAAATAGACGACTTGCCTATATCGGCATAGCAAGCCTGCTTCTTAACCCCAATCTCCTCGTCCTGGTATACAAATCAAGAGCAGCCATTACTTCAGAATATTGAGTCTTCAACATTTGTAGCCTTCAAGAAGGCAATTAGGACATCGGGCGCATTCTCTTGCACCGGAGCATCGAATTCTCTATTGTCTTTCAAAACAAAGGATGTACCAAACAATAAACGATCAGTTATGCAAAGTTTTTGATCATCGACATCAGTACTTACACCTATAAAATCCTAAATTTTCCAAACAAAGAAATTAAGCAAAACTAGGTGTAGAGATTGCAAGAAAATTCAAGGGTGTTCACAGGCAACCAACATAACCTAAGAAGCAATCCAAAATTCATGTCGTGTCCATGTTGGACACACGTATTGCACACGCCACGCAGTCCAAAATACACTTGGACATGCCAAATTAGGTGCCACATGATGGGAGTCCACCCTTGCTGCAAATTCATAAACGTTCTCATTAATTTACTGGTCCACCCCGAAAAAAAGGCTTAAAAAAGTAATTGAAATTTTAGAAAGGTGAACAATAATTTTTTTTAGAAAAGTGATGAGAACGTAGAATATACTCATCTGGAAACATACATGCCATAAATCAGTATCAATTGTGGGCAGCAAAAAAATATTCACCATAATAATAAAAATAGGACAAACAAAAGGATGTTTTAAAGCTTGAGCATTTATCGATGATCTCCATTGCAGCCAAACCCATATTTCCCACATCATATTGCAATCCAAGTCCAAGAATCACCACAAAATTTCCACAACCGAATTCCAATAAGTTATTCAAGTAGCAAGCATTTTAATATAACAGTCTTGTCTTCAGTACATCCCAATCAAATTATATGAAATGTCACAATAGATGATATGCCCCTAATTATTAGTTTTTTTTGGTGCATGATATTCTTCTTAAGCCAAAGTCCATTATATTCCACCTTTTAAAAGAAGATCGATTAGAGAGGCTTACTGAAGAGTAGGAACAATGCCGGAAGGATACTTGGAAAGATCCAACGACTGGCTCCCTTCCAACACCTGATCCGACATGTAACTCTGAATCCCAAAAATCAGAACCAAGTAAGAAGCTTTCCTCTATTTCTAGGGTTTTCCAATCGAAATCGATCCAAGGTTCAATCAATCTACCAATTCTAGTCAAATCCAACCGAAGAGAATGAGAAAAAGGCTCAATTTTGTCAATAAAAGTGTTCGCTTGACCTAACCTCCCAAATTTCAGCCCCAAATCAAAAAAATTTCTCTTTTATATTATTTTCTAAACGATCAAAGCAAAGATCACTACTGAGAACCGAATCATGGTAAATAAAAACAAATACTAATGTGATGATGCAACATAAATTAGAATTTCGAAGTACAACAAGTTTAGATTATGACAGACATATTAGATTCTCACCAAATCAACAGCCTCATTCTTGATATCCTCGAGACTGATATCCATCACGCCACCGCCGCCAGAAAAAGCTCATGCGAACTTAACTCGAAACCCTAAAAATAAGCTCCATGGGAAAACTAGGGTTAGGACTTCTCTCTTAGGGAGGAAAAAGAGGAGAGGAGTGGGGGACTCTTTAGAGGAGAGGAGTGGGGGCTCTGTGGGAGACTCTTTAGAGGAAAGAAGTGGGGGGGGGGGGGCACTCTCCTAGAAAGGAGAAGATTAGGGAGAGAGGAGGAAAGGAAGGGGACGATCGGGAAAAAGTTTGTTGGGTTCATCTATTAAAAAAAACCCACAACCGTCAAAAAATATACAAGGTTTGAAAAAATTACTAAAATGGCAACTGAAAAAATCCCGCCAAGTTTTTCGCACATGCATTTGTTGACAGTTATTACCAAACCGTCAATAAATAAATTGATGTTTCTTGACGGATCATCTAAAACCGTCAACTATTATGCTATAAAATTGCTAAATTAACATAAAACGTGTCATTTCTTGACATAAGGCTAATACCGTCACGATAACCTATTTTCTTGATAGTTTTTCATGACCATCAACTTATAAACCGTCAAGAATCGTCATTGTTCTTGTAGTGGCGAAGGATGAGGACTATCGCTGCTATGGATATCATAAGTTTCTCCTTAAGTTTCGAGGACGAAACTTCTTCTCGGTGGATAATTATGTAGTGTTCCACTCCGCAAAGGCAGTAGATAAATAGAGAGATTGGATTGCTGGCTCTGCAACAGAAGACGATTGATCTGGGTGAGTAGACAAAGACTCATTTTATGATTCGCTTACACCTAACAAGAATCTGAGATTTTAAATAAATGATTTTGCTAATAACAAGACGATAATCATTCTGTATGCACTACCAAAATATCTCATATTAGCGACGCCTAACAACGTCGATAAACAGCAAAAAAAATGTCGCTAACTTCTGACAGCAACGTTTTTAGCAACGTTTCGGGCATGTCGCGTTATTCATGGTCACTAACTTGTAAAACGTCGTTATTCATAGATATAGCGACGTCATTCGGCGACGCTCGACGTCGCTAGATTTAGCGACGTTTACCGACAAAATGTTGCTAATTAGCGACGTAACATTTCGTTGCTGATTGTCGCTTTCCATTCAGGTTTTAGCGATGTTACAGTCAGAGTTAGCGACATTTTTTGACTCTACATATGGCAAATTTTTGGTTGCCATGTCATCATTTTTGTGACGTTTTGCGACATTTTGCAACGTTACGATACTTGAATACCGATGTTCGGATACTAGATTTGCTTACCTGTACAGTTTGCCACATCAACGTATCTGCAACGATTAGCAAAATTTTGATTCTCAGTTTTATGACGTTCTAGCGACGTATGTATGTGTCGCTGACCGTTGCTAAGCGTCGCTAATTCCAAAAAATATAAAAAAATAGAATGCAGTATGCATTTCACATAAATAACAGTTATATTAAAAATATTATACCTGTATTTAGTCTTTCAGTTTGCAATTAATAGACCCGGAGCAACCCTCCGTAGAATTTTCTGGGTTCGCCGACCCCTTCGGTAGAACACTCAACACCGATAAACCAATATAGAGACAAATAATAACAATGCACTGCCAATAATCAAATAAATAGAATCGAACAATCAGAAAGATAAGAAATAGCCGGGTGGATACAAATCCACTATCAAACGACTATAAAAAGTGTGTACGATAATATTCAACATAACATAACACAAATAGTCACACCCGAAATAAAATAAATACATGAAGATCCAAAAATGGGTTACCAACAAATACATAAAGACCCAAAAATGGGTCACTAACACAACAAATGAAAACAACTCCAATAAAGGACTACACTTGGTCAGGATGAGGAGAAGGATGAGGAGTAGCAGTGCCGGCAATTGGGACCTAGGAACCTATACTACTCCGTGGTCAGCATTACCGGTGATGACCCATCAGTAGGAGGAAGAGAAGGCAGTAGAGCCGCTGCATTCGGTATGGATGCTGAAGCACGACCAGGAAGTATCTTATCCATGGCCAGCAGTCTGGAGTTAGTGGAATCCATAACAGTCGCCAACCTCGAAACCTGCTCGCCAATGGCCGCCTGCATCCCGTGCAACGCATGAATAGCAAGATCTGTCCTCTCCTGTACCGCCTGAATGGCACGATCTGTCCTCTCGCCCGTCTCCCTAATGGTGCGCTCGAGCATATGAAATCGTGCGATGAGAGCCACATCGTCTATCTGTGGCTGAGACTGGAACTGCTCCTCCATCATCCGTAACAGCTCGTCACGCAGCTCAGTAAGCTGGCGACAGAGTTCCCCACTCGGACTGACTCCTCTGAGGGCTGTGGGGAATACATACTGGCAGAGGAGGCTCTGGATAATTGCGTCGCCACAAAGGCACCATAGGATCCCGTACTGTAGTACGTACCCCTCTGAAGACCACCAACGACGGTCATCCAGAGCTCGTTCTTCGTCCAAGCCGGAGGGGGCTACGAGGAATTACCAGCCCCTCCCTCTGCAGATGCACTAGTAAGCTCACGCTCTAGCCTAAGATACTCATCCTAAAAAAGTATGCATCTCGATAAGCGTAATATTTACTACCAACCTAGTTTTTCCACGTCTATGGATATATTTACAAATTTCTTAAGTTATGATAAAGTTCGTGACACGTAAAGTAATACTTACATAGCTCTGCGTAGACCGATCATCGATGAGCTTTTTGTCCTTCCGAGGGTAGTCAGGAAGACTGTCACCATGTTGGGGTTCGCACCTTTCTTTACCTGTTA
Source organism: Iris pallida (assembly GCA_029216955.1). Lineage (NCBI taxonomy): Eukaryota > Viridiplantae > Streptophyta > Magnoliopsida > Asparagales > Iridaceae > Iris > Iris pallida. The sequence goes on from JANAVB010037417.1 coordinate 2,916,233, forward strand.
TAATAAATGTTTGTCATTGAAATTAAATATTTTATTACTACTTTTATTAAAATAATATATTATAGTAAAATACATACCAGGCGACGGAAATGTTTTGTCATGTGAATCGAGCCACCACACCACTTCCCTGCCCTCGTCCTAGCCACCTTCGCCTTCTTCGACCGTTCCTTGTACCTAGGAGCTTCGAATCTAGCCTTCACGACAGTCCACTGCTCGGACGTGATCCAACCTTGCATCCCTTTTTTGGAACGGTCTCGAGCCTTCTGGTCGTCGATCACATCCCGGATCAACTTGATGACAACGGCTGGAAATTGTTTCTCAATCGTCTCAGCCCGTTGTGGTGGATAAAAATATATTTTCTACAAGAATTAAATTAGTTAGCGATACAATATGCATAAAATGTGATTTATACTAAAAGCAATATACTTTAGTTACCTTGAAGTAGGCAAACCAGAATGCCTTCCTCTCGTTCGAGGCATCCGAGTAGTTGATCCAAGGGCCCCGTAGTTGGACCTCAGAAATAGCCCCAATGCCCTCTGAACTGACAGGGGACGATATCTACACAATGATAATTAAATTCATTAATATATAGATATAAGTATATATAAATGTTAACTAATTAACATACTTTGTAGGTCCGTCAGACCAAATCTCTATCCTCGTTTAGTCCGGAGGGACGCATGCGGGATCGCTCGGATCATATGGAGACGGCGTAGGTGCGACCTCCTCCACCCTCTCCTCCGTCTCCATAGTACCGTCCGCAGGAGGAATGCTGCTGGAACGGATAGGTTCAAGCCTGGAACTGTCCGTCCCAGGAGTACTGCCACGTACCGTCTATGAAGACGGAGATCTGAGTGGCCAGTACACTAGAGTACTATGAGACGAGGGATATGCATCGTCATCCACTAACGGAGTACCATTCCATCCACCGGTGGAACCTCTACCTCCACGTGATACTCCTCTACCGCTACGGTGGTACGATCCTCTGCGTCCTGCCATACCTGATAGAAATATATATCTACAACATAATAACCATATATTTAACATATCACAGTTTATAAAAATAGACCCGGAGCCGCCCTGCGTTGAATTTTTAGATAATAACCATGCATTTAACATATCACAGTTCATAAAAATAGATCCGGAGCAACCCTCCATTGAACTTCTCGATAATAACCAATTCTAGATAATAGCATCAAAAAACATTCAAGTCTAGATAATAACCATGTCTAGAAAATAAGAAACATCAAGAGTTGTAAAAACATCCAAGTCTAACCCATAAATAAGTTTACCGAAAACAAATTCGGTCAAAAGACATATCATACTGCTCTACCCTCTACGCAGGTGCAGAGAGATCTCTCTCCTCAGCCACTACACATAAGTAGGATCCATGCCAGAAAGATCAATATTCGTAGGAGCTGGATGATTGGAACTCCCGGTGTAACTGCCTTCTGGTGCCACCTCCTCCTTCACAGCTGTCTCGGTTTTAGGAACCACTTCCTCCTTAACAGTAGGAGAAAATTCTTCCTTTACCTTCATCTCTGCTTTAGGTACCACTACCTCCTCAGCAACCATCTGTGCCTCTCTCAAGTGACGTGCTCGGGTCATAGGTTCCATCTGGATAGATTGATGGAAACATAGAGATTAATTAGAGATTAAACAAAGTAGCAGTATTAGATGTGTAATGTGGAAGATTCATTATTATATGGAGATTAATTAGTGGTTAAACATATTTTATATTTTATTTTACTTTCAATCATCTTCTGAAAATTCATCTTCTTCGTCCTCTGTGTCCTCTTCTTGCTCTTCCTCCTCATCGTCGCTTTCATCTACTTCGTTTTCCTCTTTGAATGCTTCTACCTCTTCTACACGATTAGACGTGTAATATGTAACTTCTGTTGTGTCCACATCAACTGTATTTGTTATGAGAGGTAGCTCATCCTCCTGATAAGCTATTTCGTCAATATCGTAGGTATTTCTGGCTTTAGTCTTGCATAATGCCCACCAGTCCAACCTAGTTGTTTCCGTCTAGGGTAAGTAGTGAAGTAAACTAGTTGATCCTGACTTGCTAGGGCATATGGTTCGTATCCTTGATATCGACGACGGTTGGTAATATCCACAAGACCATGCTTGTCAATTTTCCAACCTTGATCTTGGATCGGATCGAACCAATCACACTTGAACAACATGATCTTAGCCTGCTCTATGTCATTGTTATATGTCAACTCCACAATCTCTCGTAAGACGTAATAAAAATTATTGTCCGGATCTACATCTTTGTAGTTTGTAGATCGGATACACAAACAACTACTTTTGGTCGAATCAAGATCTGGAAAGTTCTCTCTGATTGGAGCTTTTATTGACTTGAACCTAAACCCATTCACACAATAGCTTGGCCATACTTTGATGGAATAAATGGGCCCCTTGGCTAGAGTTCTGATAGACTCATTCTCTAGTATTGCGTCCGGACGATTGACCTAAATACCATAAGAAAAGAAATTAAATTCAGCATTCCGTTAATTACTGTGCAAAGTGCATATACAAGAAGTAATTACTGCATCATCTTACATATGCACTCAACCATAAAGAAAAATGACATCGCATTTCCTGTTCCAGTTCTTCATCTGTTATGTACTATCTACTCGACTTCACCTCATCATTAAATGTGCTAAAAATAACAACACATATACCAATTAGTGTAATAATAATATTGGACACTATTACATGCATAGATGACGTAAATGTGGACGTATTAGTTACTTACCCCCTTGAGCTTCTCCACTTCATCCTCGTCGCAGTTGAGCAATATATATAACTGAGTAGCCTTAGTTCCTCGTCATTCAGATATCTTTTCTTCAATTTCTTGGAAGGCTTTCCGAAAGCATTGAAGACCTTAAGTATTGCATCATTAGATTCAAGATATCTATCGTCATTTTTGGGAGCTCTTGTTCTATTAGTAGCAACATGTGGCTTAAAATACATCGAGCAGAAGTTTGAAATCTCCTCAAGAACATAGGCTTCACAAATAGAACCCTCGACCTGAGCCTTGTTTTTAATCTTTCTCTTTAGGTGGTTCAAATGCCGCTCAAATAGGTACGTCCATCGATAACCGACGGGCCCACCAACACGTGCCTCGTAGGATAGAATAATTGGCAAATATGCTATGGAGTCGAACAACCCATGACGGAACACCCTCTCAAGCTTGTACAGCGTTACTGCAATGTCCTTTTTCTGCTTTTCTAGACGATCGACAAGCAACTTAGTAGAACAAAGATCACTGAAGAATATACTCAAATCTGTCAACAGATCCCAAATGATCGACGGTAATAATTCCCGAAATACGATTGGAATTAACCTCTCCATAAATACCTGACAGTCGTGGCTTTTCATACCCATCAGTTTGTTCTCCTTCGGGTCGACGCATCTTCTTAAATTCGACACGTATCCGTCAGGAAATTTTAGGCCCTGAATCCACCTACAAAGTCTCACTTTATCCTCCTTGTCTAGTAAGAAAATTGCCTTAGGCTGTTTATACTTCCCATTGCCTTCCTTTATCAAATTTAACGCAGGATGTCTGCATATATCTTCCAAGTCCAACCTAGCCTTGGGATTGTCTTTCGTCTTTTCCTTTACGTGCATCACAATATTGATTATGTTGTCAAACACATTTTTCTCGCTATGCATGACATCAAGGTTATGTCTGATCAGATTGGCGCTCCAATAAGGCAGGTCCTAGAATATACTTCTTTTTGTCCAATTATGAGTTCGGCCAAATTCATCACACTTGTATCCCTTTGTAGGCTCTTTGATAGAACTTGGAAAATACTTGACCTCCTTCCATATCGTGCCTCCGGTCCACCTTGATGGTGGATTGGCCTTCTCCATAATGCTGGTACGAAATGTATTCCTGTTGGTCCTTCGGTAAGAACTGTCGATGACAATCGAAGAAGCACAATTTTTCTTCATATTTTAAACGGAAAGCCTTCGTGCGGTACATGCAATACGGACATGTGAGATGACCAATAGTGCTCCATCCAGATAGCATTCCATAGGCCGGAAAGTTGTTGAGGGTCCACATCAGTGTGTCCCTTATCTGAAAATTCTATTTTCTAGAAACAACGTAAGTGTTGGCACCTACTTTCTACAGCTGATTTAACTCATCTATCAATGGCTGTAAATACACATAGATGTTTCTCTTCGGATTGTTCGGACCCAGGATAATAATGGTGAGAAACATATACGGAGTCTTCATGTACATCCAAGACGGTAGATTGTACGGAATGACGATCACAGGCCAACACGAATACTGGGAGCCCGAAAGTCCGAATGGGGTAAAACCGTCAGAGAAGAGACCCAATCTGACATTACGTGGATCCGAAGCAAAATTTGGATACTCTTGATCAAAGTGCTTCCATGCTTTTCCATCAGATGGGTGATCCAACACTCCTTCAATCTGTTCCCGTCTGTGCCAGCTCATATTTTTTGCAGTCACCTTCACCATTAACAACCTCTGCAACCGTGGAGTCAACGGCAAGTAGTGCATCGAATCGGCAGGTTTTCTTGCACTAGGAGTCCTACTTGAACTTGTTGCCTTGTAGCGATCAGCACCATAAAATCTGTACACGTATTCGTCCTAGTCGTCTTTGTAGTACAATATGCACCCATTGTGACATGTATTAATTTTCTTGTATCCGATCCAGAGAGATCTCACCATTCTCTTAGACCGGTAGAAGTCTGTAGGTAACTTTGTACCTTCCGGCAAGATCTATATAATCAACTCGATGATTCGGTTGTAGCATTCTTGAGACATATTAAAATCGGACTTGATGCTCAGCAGTCTTGTAACCACCTCCAACGGTAAATGATCCTCACAACCAGCATACTAAGGAGTCCTTGCATTCTCCAGCAACTCCATAAACTTCGCAGCATCGGCATTCGGCTCCTCTGCCGCATCATGATTGTCTGGATCGAAACTAGGCCCCGCAACGTTAAAAACTATGTTCACCCACCCTTCGTCATAACCGGCATGGTCATGGACATACATATATAAGAAATTAGGCTCCAGCTCCGATTCTGAAGTCACAAGTTCTCCGTGTGACGTCTACTGATAGTAATTCGGCGTAAAACCTCTTAAGTACAAATGATACGTCACATCCACTTCTTGATAATATTTCATGTTGCACATCTCACACATGGACACTTAATTTTGGTACGGTCCATGTACTGAGGGAACGCCTTGGCGAACTGCAGGAATTGCTCTACCCCATGTATAAATTCATCCCACACACCGCACATGTCATCAAGATGACGATTGTACATCCATGAACGATGTCGCAGATAGTAATTCATATTCATTTGACAATAATTCTGCAAAGATAGATATACATTATTCGAGTATATTCCAAATTGATGCATATAGACACATGAGTATCAAATGAGTGTCGTTACATGTTCAACAAGAAGGCCCCCTCTCTGATCACACTCTTTGACCCCCCCCTCTACTTCCCTGCTTCTCATTCGACTCTCTCAGCATCCTATTCAGCATCATATGATATCTTTCTCAACCTCAGCCTATAGAAGTGTGGAAATATTAATGTTAACCAAGGTTCACAGTATCGGTATCGGTATAGGAATCGATTTCGGTATCATTTACGGTTGATATCCTAAATCTCATAGCTTCTGCTAGCAGTACATAATGTAGAGCCAAACATGAAGTAAAGCTTCACATTCAAAATATTAGAAGTAAAAAGTTTTCGATTGGTGGTGGGATGAGGCAGAATCATTTCTCGTCCCACCACCAATCAAAAACTTTTTACTTCTAATATTTTGAATATGAAGCTCTGCTTCACGTTTGGCTCTACATTGTGCTCTGCTAGCGAAAGCTATAAGATTCATGATATCAATCATAAATGATACCGATAACGATATCGATACCAAAACCGATACTATGAACCTTGGTTAATATTAATATTTTCACACTTCTCTAGGGTGAGGTTGAGGTAGATATCCTATGATGCGGAATAGTCGGCTCAATGACCCGAATGAGAAGAAAGGAAGTAGGGAAGCTCACTCTGTACACTCTAGGATACTACGATATACTACTAGTATACTCACTCTATACACTCTTACTTATGCAAGCATTTTGAGGCAATCAGCGTTATACTAGATTTTCAAAAAAATCTATAACTCTGATAGGCCCAAAAGGTTTGGCATAAGTAAATTTAATTTCTATAGAAGGGCTCAAAACATTGTACCAATCATACCTACACTTCTAGGATACTCTATACACTGTAGGTACTAGGATGCTTCTTAGCAAGGTTCTTAGAGTAGGTAATCCCCAATATCTTAGGATACTCTATACACTCTAAAGGATACTCTATAGGTACTAGGATACTCTATACACTCTAGGTACTAGGATACTCTATATATACACTCTAGGTACTAGGATACTCTATATAGTATACTTCTTAGGATACCTCAAGTTCCAACCTGTCACAGGATACTCACCTCCTAGACAATCAAGTTCACTCATAGGATACCTCACTCTAACACTCACTCACTAGAATGCACATTAACCCATAGCCACTCATGTGTTCTCACAATGGGGTTGCTACATAAAACTATTTTTTGACAGTCCCCTCCTCTCTAAACTGTCACATACTTACAAGCTCGCGGGTGTGACACATTAAACAACATGTTGTGTCAGCGTGTGTATGTCGTATCAGTGTCGTGTCAGTGTATGTGCTTATCGTGTTAGCGTGTGTGTGTCGTGTTAGCGTGAGTGCGTGTCGTGTCTATGTCAGCACGTTAGGAGGAGGGAGCTAGGGTTAGGGTTTACCAGCCCTGGTCGAAGTTGGGTCGGGGTCGCCGAGGATGGAGCAGCGGCCGAGGAGACTGGTCGGGTCGCCGTCGACGAGGGGACTCGACGGTGGAGTTGCGACGGAGGGACGGGGGTCGCCGATGGGGGGGTCGCCGAGTGGAGGGGGTCGCCGCGGGAAGGGGTCGTCGGAGACAAGAAGGGGGAGGAGGTTGCCAGAGACGAGAGGGGGAGGGGGAGAGAGATTTATGGCTTGAGGCGCACGGGAGATCAAAAATTTTGGGGGAAGGAAAATAAATTCGATCGGTTCCAGCACCCTATATGAAAGATTTTAGTGACGTCGCTAAACTTCGTTGTTAACTAATAAACTTGCGACGTACTGGAGTAAGAGTCACAAAACGTCGCTGAATAAAATCAATCAGCGACGTGCAGCAACTAAACCGCGACTTGTTCTTTCCAAACCATAATGCTAGTCGTTATCAGTCGCTGAATACGACGTTCAGCGACGTCACTTTTATACGTTGCTAAATACACAAAAAATAGCGATGTATTTAGCCGGAGTCGCTAATGTCGTCACCAATATGACTTATTTTGGTAGTGATGCTTGTAAAAGATTTCACATGTTACTATGCTAAGAACAAGAAAAGAGATAACTTGTATGCTACGAAAAATTGTTGCCTGCTAATAAGAAATGATATGATGCATGTATGCTAAAAGAAAGATTGTTGCCTGATAAAAGAAAGAACTTTTGCTATGTTAAATCAAATGAGAAGATGCCATGCTAAAGTAGAGATGTTGCCTTTAATCAATGAACTATTGCCATGCTAACAAGAAAAGAACAGAGATTGCTTTTATGCTCCGAATTTGTATACTTTCAAGGAAGAACGATACTCTATATCTGCACAGAAATGTTATTATATTTTCAAAGAGATGAATGCTTGTTTGTCCTTCAAAGATGTTTTGAATGCTAGACATGTACAGACGGACTTGTACATGTTGCAAAGAACTAAAATATCTAGGAGCTTCAGCTCTGAATGAAAGAAAAGAGAAAAGGCAGAGTCATAGGTCTTTCGTTCAAAGAGAAGAAATGTTAGAAAGTGGAATATTTGCTCAAAGATGAAATATTACCCCTCAAAGAGTCTATCTGATAGCTGTTGTGTTCATGCATCAATCTCGGACAACTTGTATACAAGGTTACTAGATCTCTCGATGGTTTCCAGGGCACTCAGGTGTTGCATCCCATCCACTAAAGACGAGCTGAATCCAAGTGTCACAGCGGCTAATAATGGGAATACCCATGGACCATCATATAGATAGATGTTGATTGGTGCAGAGCTGAACCCATGTGTCACTGCTGCCAATCGAGTCAACATGTGTCTATAATAAGTGTTGCTAAGAGCTAACGATGCAGAGACGAATAGGAAATAAGAATGTAGGTTATATTATGTTTATGCTAATCCTTGTCTTGTGCAAGAATGGACCGTCGGCTACGGTAAGAATCACTAAAATATGATACATATGTTGCTTAAGTTTTCTGATCATGATTTGCTTAAAGAGAATAACCTGTTGCAAAGAATAGCTAGGTCCCGATCAAAGAAAAGATGTGATAATCATGCTTGTAATTTGACCCTTAGAATATCTCGAATAAAAGAAAAGAATGCTAATGCTTCTGTCCCTGAGAATGGTTATGGCTTATGAAACACGTGCGCACTGCACAAGAGGTGAGTATCATCGTGCTTGAAATGAATATTCCCCGTGTATGCTTGAGATCAAATGAAATAAACTGTGGGTTTTCAAAGATGTTTTTAAAAAAGATGTAAACTGACTCTGTACTGCATGAAATGAACATAGGTAAAAGTAGCAAAATCACATCACAAGAAATATTTTCTCACTAAATAAACAGTGATCGTTTCAGACAAATGTAGCCCTTTGTTCACAATCACCAGTATGCTGATATACTGACTCACCATCAGTCTGCATGCAAGTGCAAGATGCATCGAGAAGGATAGTCCAAAGCGATAGCCCGAGCCTCATCCTCATGTGTTGTCAAGAGTTGGTTTTGTATATAAAGAGATGTAATGTATGTGACGGGATCATTATAATATGCAAAGTTCTGAGAGAGTGTAAATATTGTATCAGAGAGAAGTGAGAGCTTGTAATATGTTCAAATGAAATCAATAAAGAGAATTGTTTCTTGTTACATATATCTGTAAAGTGTCCACTGCTGCTTCAAATATCTATAATATGTTCCGCTTCGTATTGTCTATCTTGTCTATCTTGTCTTGTTACAGGTCTTGGCCTTATGCAAGCACAACTTAGGCTTGCACGGCATTACGTCCAAGCGATGACGAACGGTCTCACAGAGTTCGAAGCGAGGACGAAAAAGACTCTGCGGGATCGGGACGTGACAAGTGTTTGGCCAAGCCAAGCCTATGTTACAGTGTTATTGTTAGTATATTGTCTATACTTGCACAATTACACGAATATAATCTTTATAACATGGATAACCTTCGTACAGTAAATAGGTCACATTATTCACAATTTATAACTATCTGACTCATTCATAATAAATTATAAACAAGTAGTAAAGACTGATCTGAAACATGACTAAAATTTCATAATTATTTAAGTAAACATCCATATGATTCAAAAAGAATCCATAGGCCCAAATCATAATAGTGATAAAAGAAAGTCCACTACACACCAAAGTCCAAACTAAAGAAAATCAGTAACAACCCCAATAAATGAAGATAAGCAAACTGACTAATCTAATAACTATATCCCCATTTGGAATGGGATCCAAATCCTTCACATCCTCACCTATATCACCCTCGGAAGGCCCATAATAAGTAGGGTTTTGGTCCTCCTCTAAAGCAGTCAATGTATAGATCTCCAATCAAGATTGAGAAAAGTAAACATAAGATTAGTACACTAATAATAAATCTATCCTGGATGACTCTAGAAGAACATATGGTATGAATCAACAGAGTTGTAACAATTATAGTACAATAGAGAGTGTGATGACGACAATTATCCATCTAGATAAAATTAGTAACAGAAGTAACATGTAAAACATTTATTCTTTAAAACAAACTGGTCAGTAAGTAAAGTACAAGGGGGCTAATCAGGCACGTCGGTGTGTGTGGGTACCAGAAAACTATTATTTGAGCAAGATGGATAGGTATACGAGTAGCAATCCAAAACCTAACAGTGTATTTTCTCTTCCAGTTGCAACATAATATAATAGACTAGTTATGCATGTGAACGAATAACGAGTATGTATGCGATTACGCGAGTAGCACGCATTACCAAGTAAACAGAATCATGTAATAACTTCTACATGTATGAGCAAAAAAAACATGATAATAACTAGTAATAATACACAAAAGAAGGGCATGCTAGTGAATAACATAAAGAGTACAATCATTCATGAATATTTGCATGTCCGTCCTTGTGAGAAATTGTTGACAACTGGTTAATTATCATACTTAGCTCCCCTACTAGCCCCAAACCAATAAAAGTACAAAAACAAAAAATATTTATCAATACACTACTTACGATAGACCTACCTACTCAATTCTCGGGTCTATACCTGCTTTCGTGTATTATCGGGTTATTTTTTTGTTCTCCAAAAAAATTCTAAAAATTACCAAAATTGTTCCAAAATTTTGGAAGAATAATCAGGATTAGTCTATTCCTAGCTAACCCAACATGTGAGATTTTTCTCAGAACCTAGTTCTATATGTTTTTAGGGCATACAATTTATTTAGTAATTAATAATTTAAATATAGAATAACAATGAAGAACGGGTCCTAACTTCCATCCTACGAATCCATTAGGTCTAAAAATTTGGTCAGGATAATTTAACGTAGTAAAAATGATGTTGACAAATGTTCACTCAAACATAAGTTTTACATTTTTATATATGATTATTTCAATATGCTACAACTATGTGACAGATTAATAGGTGAATTCAATAGAAAAATTCTAAATAACAATAATTATTTTTACCTCCTACCTTGACTATGTATTTGCCCTACTTGTTAGAATTTGACCAAAATTTCTATTGATGAAAAATCTACTAGGATCTAGAATTTATTCATATTTTCAGTACAGACAGGTTTTGCCAAAATCGCATTTTTGTAGAGGAATTTTATGGTTGATCAAACCAATTCTTAAATTCTAATTTTTTTAAGGAACTAGACAAAAGATTGTAGTCCCTAGTAAAATGTGGGCAAAAATAAAAATATATAGATCCTCCAAAACTCTATCAAAGCTGGAAAATTTTCTAGGAACCTTGGCAGAAACTCCTCCTCCAAAATTTCTGAAAAGAAAAATCTCCAACCCAAAATCTATATATATATATATATATATAGATATATATATATATATATATATATATATATATATATAGAAAATCTAAAATAAATGGATGGCTCGACTTTGATTTGGCCATCCATCCGACGGCTGAAAGTAATCCGGTAAAGGGGTGAGGTGCCAACAGGTAGGCCAGCCCGGCCGCTACTTCTAGTGACACGCAGGTCCTTGTTAGCCTCGGGTCACTCATGCGGGTATGGGTGCCTGCTAACCCGATGGACCTACCCAGCTAATGGTGAGTGGCTAACCATTGGGTCCCTTCCCTCGACCATGCGAGTGTATTTGGGGCCCGGGTCCAAATTCCCCTCTCTTTTTCATTTTATTTACTAAACATATTAAATAATTGTTTCAGACAATAAATAATAGGAATAAATATCCTAACAGTCTTTTAATAACATTTTAGGGTTAAAATATTTATCTATGTTCCTAATAAAAAAATAGAACTTATTATTTAATTATAACTAATTAGTTGTAGATTAAATAGAATATAATAAATCCTAGTAAAATTCTAACATTCCCAAATGAGTTTCTAATTAATTGTGGAATGCTTCTAAAGTGTATAACCTCACTCTAACTTAATGTTTCCAAGTTATGATTTTAAAAATACTTATTTTCCACATTTAGCCTTGGTAGAGCATGCAACAAATTTACTCATTTTGAGTAGTCATGAATTTAGTACTCATGCTAACCAGTGATTCTGACCCCTTACAATTTACAACCATGAACGTGCTTGAAGAATTTGTTTATATTTTGATACTTATCATACCTGCTCCCAAAAAATCGAAGAAGAACATAAATATCTACATGCAACAATTAATGGATGAGTTGTGCAATTGTTGGAGTTCGGTATCCAAACATATGATATTTGAAATAAGCAAAACTTCGAGACGTGAGATGTACTTATGTGGATTATTAATGATTTTGTAGCATGTGGCATATTATAGGGATGTAATGATATTGGAACTAAGGCTTCTCCAATATGAATGGAAAAGGGTAAGGTATTTTCGTTTTATGCATGAAAGGAAACACTACAAGAATAAGGGCTTTTCTTGACGGTGAATTCCGTCAAGAAATGGTTATCTTGACGGTTGCAGATCCGTCAACTAGGCCGGAGTCAAGAAAAGTCCCCCCCTTTTCTTGACGGTCCCTGACAAGGCTTTTCTTGACGATTTTTTGCCGTCATTTTATGTAGTTGTCTTGACTATTTTTAGCCATCAAGATAGCTCTTTTTAGGAACCGTCAACATAGGCAAAAACTTTTCTTGACTCCGGTCTAGTTGACGGTCTTTAGCCGTCAATAAAAGCATTTGTTTTGACGGACAAAAATCGTCATGAAAAGCACTAATTCACGGCTATATTGTGCAGCATGATATGAATTAAAGTTGATGTATGACAACCGTCAAGAGAAGCTATCCAGAGTACCATCGAGATAAGCATGCCAAAATTCTGTCAAGCATTATATAATATTAATCAACCACACATTATATCAATCCAGAAGCTGCACACATCAAATTACTATAAAACCCAAATTTCATATTAACAAACTGTATTGTTTATACAAGAAAAACTGAAATAGTTGTCCCACCACATGTATTCTTCACTTGTCCAACCACGACATAATCCAACCATGAAGTACACATCCCACATCTTTTGTTTCCATACAACTTAATTACATCCAAACCACAAACAACCATCACTTGTCACAGCCACGAAACATAATCCACCAAAACTACAAAATGAAACCAAGAAAGTAGCAAACCATATCGGAGCACATCCTTCCATATCCACAGCTCCTATTCACAGCACGCATATCCATCCTTCATTTTTCAGCAAGTTCCTGAGAGAACAAGAAAGCAAAGTATCAACTTACTATTACAGGATTATCAATACAACTCGAGACAATTTGAATCATTCGAGAAGAACTGCAAGGCTAGCCATATTGAAACTATAATTCACAAATATGTATAAATCATGTAAAGAATCTGAAGGCTAGCTAAATTATCAATCATGTAAAGTTTCTCACTATAATTGAAACTATTTATAATTCGAAACTGCAACAGAAAGATGCGATGCTGAAACAACCAAGTATTGGTTCTCCTTTGACCAAACATCACAGAAACATCTGATCAATGTCACCCATGTTGCACAGGAAACTGGTGTCCCTATCATGTCCGTACCCGTACCCGTACCCGTAACCGTATTCGTGCAACATGTGTGATTACATTGTACCTATTTGAGAATCTACATACATTATACACTAATATTACAAATTGTGAATACTTAAGCAAGGAAATTTGCCAGGTTTCTTTATCATGTCAATCTGAGATGAACCACCCTTAAATTATTATTCACAAATTTTACACAATATCTCAATTCCACAAAACCATTGAGAGTCAAGAGGGAAAAGTTTGCCTTTATAACAATCACTCGAAGAGTTTCAGACTCAAGATCCCATATTTTTGTTGGACACCTCATAACTCTCCAGAAACTTGCCAACATCCAGAGAAGCATATAAGCTTGTTTACAAAATTGATCATTTGACATCAATACTAGTTAATTGTGTATCAGATGACAGAAAAAAAATCAAAATTGTATAGCAAAAAAATTTACCCATAAAATTCTAAAATAAAGACTAAGGAGGTTATAATATTAGTACTACAAGAATTGACGATTAGAGAAACAATTAGCCAAACATAATATGATGTCCGTGTTGACAAAAAGTTAACTTGATTAGGAGGATAATGCCTAAGTGGCTCTCTGATTGGCCTCGCCACTGGATCATACAAAAACAAAAACATAATATGATGTCTGTGTTTGTGTGTCTCCCTCCAAAGATTTCAATTCACAACTGAACCTGTTTCAAACCTAGTTAAAAACCAAACATCCATTTCCCATATATTGTGTCAGAATCCCATATATATGTCTCAGGAACAACACTTACCAGAAAAAAATGATGCATACCTCTTTTGATAGACAATACTTACCAAATAATATATCAAATAACATGATGCATACCTATTTTGATGACCTCTTTTTTTATTTTTGGAAGGTGTCATATTAGGCATGCTTGATGTCTGCAAGGTGGCCGAAAAAGGCTATGAAATAATATGCAAACATGTTGGATCAAACTATATATGTCAAAGAAATAAGTAGAGGAGATTTTACAATATATGTCTTAGAAAGTAAGTGGATAGTATCAGTAAAAATAGGCTGATGTAATCGTATGAGTTCAAAAAACAAAATTCATTAATGTCACATATGATAAGAAACTTGTGTCCAACATTTACTTATCAACCCAATCCCTTTCACAACCTACTTTTTTATAACACATATTATCATCATCCCCAGCATCAAATAATATATTAGTATTTATCGATGCATTAGCAAAGGGATGATGTTCCATTGTATTGTCCAGGTCTTCATCATCTTCTTTGTGCATATAGTCTTTTTGATCCATGGACAAAACAACAGACCATTGAGGATCAAGTTGGTCTTTTACATAAAATACTTGCTTGGCCTGTGAAGCTAAAACAAAAGAATTTGATTTGTACCCAACTCGATTAAGGTCCACCAATGTGAAACCAAGTTCATCAACCTTAACACCCTTACTATCGACCCAGTCGCACTTAAATACTAAAATTTTGAAAGTGTGATAATCAAGCTCCCATATTTCTGTGATAACCCCGTAGAAACACATGTCCCCTATTATAGGATTCTTATCTTTCGAACTTGCAATCTGCATTGTCGTAGCTACAAGACTAACTCCACTATTTTGGGTAACTCGAGCGTTGTCACGACCCTTCGTGTGATAGCGACAACCATTAATAACGTAGCCAGAACACTTAAGGACATGGTGGCTAGGCCCTTGTGCTATCCACTTTACAATTTATGAAATGTCTTCCCTTTCATTAAATTGACCGCCAACCTGCAAAGTTTCATATTTATTAAAAGCAAACTTAACATCTAAATAAGTTAGAATATAACTACAATAATATTGCTACAACTTCTACCTTCTCCTGTAACCATTGGAGAAATTTTTGATTGTGTTGTCCTGCAACCACATTTTATTTTTAGATTTAAGGGGATGTTGTGATTGTAACCACTCCATATGCTCACTATCAAGACATCATAACGAACTTAATCATACAATTTTCTAACAATTTTTATACAATGAGTAAATAGAAAATTTATGATAAAGATGCTTACTCAATATAAGGTTGAATTTCATCTGTATTCTCCAAAACATATAAATGGGCTTGTTGCCATTCTTCACGATCAACTACAACAATGCGACCTCCAGGCAAAGATTGGCCATCTTTAACGTTGCCCTTCCTTGCAAGTGGATTTCCTACTGCTTCAACATATGATAGATACTCGCTACAAAATTCTATTGCTTCTTCTGCAATGTAACATTCTGCAATGCATTCTTTGGGACGGTTATGATTGTGCACATAACCCTTCAAGGGTTTCATGCACCTTTCAAATGGATACATCAATGTCAGAAAAACAGTTCCACATATCCTGACTTGGGCAACAAGATGAAGAGTTAAATGGACCATAATGTCAAAGAAAGACGGTGGAAAATACTTTTCCAACATGCATAATGTGACCACAAGATCATTTTGAATATCTTTTAGCTTATTCACATCTACCACTTTCTTGCAAATTGCATTAAAGAAGAAGCAAAATCGAGTAATAGCAAATCTAACCGGCTTAGGCAAAATTGAACGGATTGCCACGGGTTGTAGTTGTTGCATTAGTGCATGACAATCATGGGATTTCAGACCATAAAGTTTCAAATCTTGCATTGAGACAAAATTTTTGATATTAGAAGAGTAACCTTCACGAACCTTTACGTCTACCAATGTTTGACAAAATATCTTCTTCTTATCCTTCGTCAATGTATAACAAGCACGCGGCAAATATGTTCGTTTCTTTTCAAAATCAGATTTTAATTCAGTCCTAGACCCTCGTCCACAAGATCAAGACGAGCATTGACTCCATCCTTTGTCTTTCCAGGAATGTTAAGCAATGTACCATATATGCTCTCACAAATATTTTTTTGATGTGCATAACATCGAGTGTGTGGCGGATATGCAAGTGTTCCCAATAGTCAAGTGTAAAGAAGATTGACTTCTTCTTCATCCATCTTCTTTCACCTAACTGTAATGCTTTGCACTTTGCATGTTTCTTCCCCCATGAGTTCAAAATTTCACCAACCTTGTCAAATATATCCTTTTCGCTCAATGGTGTTGGAGGATCGCCAAATTCCTACTTACCATTGAAAACTTTCTTTTGAGTACGATACGGATGATGTCGTGGGAGAAACCTCCTTGTACCAGTATACACATTTTTACCACTATGTTTTAGCCTAAGCGCATAAGTATCTTTCCCGCATATGGGGCAAGCATAATATCCCTTAGTAGTACAACCAGACAGATTTCCATATGCAGGAAAATCGTTGATAGTCCACAAACAGTGAACATCCTTACACAAACAGTGAACATCCATAAAACCAACACCAACTATTAAATTCTTACACAAAATCAATCCTTACACAAAATCAATCCATAAAACCAATTCTTATACAAAATCAATCCATAAAACCAACACCAACTATTAAATCCTTATACAAAATTAATCCATAAAACCAATACCAACTATTAAATCCTTACACAAAATCAATCACAAAATCATTATTCAAAATCCTTACACAAATAGTGAACATCCTTACACAAACAGTGAACATCCTTACACAAACAGTGAACATCCATAAAACCAACACCAACTATTAGGATTGTCAAGTGTGAAATTAAAAATCACTATAGTTCTCTTCTTGGATAAAATAGTAAACATCCATATAATTTTTGACCACTAGTAGTTTACACATAACAGTTATTAAATTATACAAGTTTTGGTGGATTAATAAAAATAAACTTATGTTAATGCGTACATGCGCACATATCAATTCATGATGAAACCCTAAGTTTACGAACGAAGTTTACGAACGAAGGGACTCATTTTGGCCCATCACAGAACATAACATCAAAAAACCCACTTCTCTATAATCAAACCCTAAGTTTACGAACGAAGTTGCCACCAAAAAACCCTAACGTAAAAAATGAACGAAGTTGGCACAAAAAACCTAGGCATAAAATTGAATTTCAGAGAGAGAAAATTAAAGGCATTATACCGCACGGTGAAGATCGAAGTTGCCGCATTGTGAAGAACAGTTGTTGAAGCCTAGGGTTTTCTCCAGCACGAAGTTGTTGAAGCCTAAGGTTTTCTCCAGAGCAGTATCAAAATGGAGGGGTTTTCTCCAGACTGGTTAGGTTTTTTCCAGAGCGGTTTCTGAGACGGAGAGAGAGGGGTTTCAGAGAGGGGAGAGAGAGGAGGGGTTTCTGAGAATGGAGAGACGAGGGTTTCTGAGAGGGAAGAGACGAGGGTTTCGGAGGGAAAGGAGAGACGAGGGTTTTCTGAGAGAGCCGGGGGAGAGAGAAGTCGAGAGTTTCGAAGAGAGCGGGGGAAGAAGTCGAGAGTTTGGTTCTTATGAGCCTTAAAAATTTTTGTGGAAGACCGTCATTAGTTTTAAAGACTTGGAAATAATTACCATAATGACAAATGAAAAAACCGCGGCAACTTTTCCGCATACACAATAGTTAACGATTATTATCAAAACGTCAATATAAAATATGCTCTTTCTTGACGGATCCCTCGAAACCATTAACATACGTGCTATAAATGAGCTAAAGTAACAAAAAAAGGCCATCTCTTGACGTAAGCCTAAAACCGTCAAAATAAACCCTATTGTTGACGGTTTCCGACGACCGTCAACTTATAAACTGTCAAGAATCGTCATTTTTCTTGCAGTGAAAAGCGTAATTTTTTTTACTATCACCGTCAGTTTTTGTCTACGTCGCATCCTTGGAGAAAGAACTATGAGGCCTTTTAAAGATGGTAAACAATAACTATAACATCCACCTACAAGATTGACTTGATACGTTATCTGGAAAGATGTATAAAATTTAGCGACCATGATAGAAGATCTAATACCAAACCATCGTAAGGAAGGCTTCGAACATAACCATAATTGGACTAAGCAAAGTGTCTTATGGATCTTACATTATTTGAGAGACAAATTCCACTAATCAATTTTGTAGAACCAGTCGTCCTCGTATGGACATGATGTCGTACGAGCCTAAGTTGCGATCGTACAAGACAAATACTGAAATGGTCGATTGAATAGCTAAGTGACAGAGTCTTACAAAAGTACCAAATAGAAAAGTTGAACAAACACAAAGATATATACAAAAATAGTTCTCTTTATTAATATTAAATAGTGATAACAATGGCTCGATGCCAAGTTTACACTAACTCAAGCTCACTCTCTTTCTCTCTTATTACAATGACTCATGCCCTTAGCCTTACAACTTGAGAACGATTACAACAGGTGATGTCCATAAATTTTGTCTCGTATAAGAGTGGAGTCTTCAACGCGAAAGCACGCCTCGAAATGCCAAGAAAATTGTTAGCCCAATGATTGTATCATATTTTCGATTATGGCTAATCGATTAAGTTTAAGATTATGATATCACTAATATCCTCGCAATTCATGATATATTAGACTTAGCATTGTCCTAAATTAATTGTCATTAAATATACAAAACTGCTTTGTTCGTCTAATATGTATTTTTAGACAAGCAGTAAACAAGATCAGATCAAACTTAGACACGAACTTGGACATATACAATAAATAATTCATTACAGGCCAAAGATGATGTTATACCAGAAGATTCGACCAAACCGTCCAATGACATTTTCGGAGCATCGTACTCGGGGGGTCAGTGGACGTGGACGAAGGGAAAATACCCCCCGTAGGGGTTCGAGGGTAAAACCCCTATAGGTATTCAGATTTCATAATCTGTTTATCTTTAGACTAGTGTCGTCAAGGGAAAAAGCCATCGTGTAAAGGAAGAAGACAAGTCAAGCCATATTGCAGGATATATTGGTCATCTACATCTTGTTTGAACTTATATCTTACTTTATATTTTATCTTTATTTATAGGGTCAAATGTACATCGAATTCACAGTTGGCACTAGAGAACTTATATGGCCCTCTATTCACCTTGATATGATTATCGTCTAACCCATCTATAGTCAAAGATAGCTTGACATTTCCAGTGAATTTCACACACGCACAAACACACACACACACACACACACACACACACACACACACACACAC
Source organism: Iris pallida (assembly GCA_029216955.1). Classification (NCBI taxonomy): domain Eukaryota; kingdom Viridiplantae; phylum Streptophyta; class Magnoliopsida; order Asparagales; family Iridaceae; genus Iris; species Iris pallida. Next base: position 2,935,671 of record JANAVB010037417.1, read on the forward strand.
ACACACACACACACACACACACACACATATACATTATTTTTAGTTAATGATATCTGTTGAACAGAGAAGAACATGGTAAGTTTATTCAGAGGTAGAGATTGTGTCGTGGATAAAATTGAATGTATTTTATATGCTATGCTATATCAACTACTCACATAAAATTTGATTATGGTGGTTAGAAAGATCACTTAATTATTACATACTTCATATAATTTCTTGAACAATTGAGATCATGAGATTAAATAGTCATTCACCAGTATACATTAATGTACTAACCCACGTCTCCATAGGTGTTGTAGATCAGGAAGGTGTGCCTAGGAACTAAAGGTGACACATGAAGCATTTTGAAGTCTTACTCGTGTGCGAAGGCAATTTCTACATTTTTGAAGACTCTGCTCAGGACCTGCTGCAATACCTCAACTCTCTCCAATACAAGGTCCAAGAGTAATTTGGTTTTCTACAAGGGGATATAAATGTATGTATCTTATCTGAGTTGAGTCAGTTTGTAAGCCTACGTGGCACCCATTGTAATAGAGTATTGTAATGATGTTATTATCAATAAAGCAAAAATGTTTACTTCTGTGCAAGTGTTCAATTTCTCTGCGTACTCTCTTTCGTTGTTGTGTTTCGGATAACATTATCATTCCACCTTGTGCGAGTGCAACTAAGGCACGCACGACAGCACGCCGGAGGACAACAATCGATTCTACCGAATCGGGACGTGACAAAAAGGCTAATAAAATTATTATATTTTAAGCAAATAATTTTAGTATGTTATTTTGACATACAATTTTTAAATTATGGATCCCTAGGCCAAAATTTTAATTTACATGACTTAAGTTGTTAAAAAAATTGTATTAAATGTAACTATACAAGTTATTCAAAGTCATCTTTTTCTTAATATAGTACAATAAATTTTGATGATTAAAAAATATAAAATAATTTAAATAATTTATACTAGGTAATCAACTCAAGTTGGAATTCGTAACCAACCGTATCATAAAAAATTTGAAAGCTCATAACCCTATCGACCAATCTTCTTTGAAGGAAAGCGACCAAATAGAATTCTATATTTTGGATCGTTTCAGTTTGATCACTTAATCCCATTTTCAGTTAATAATGAACATCCTTAGTTCCGTTCAAACCTTAAAATATGTGCTATAAAAAAGTTCTATACTTTACGAGTAGAATAAAACTTTAACTGAGACCATTGTAGCACCCCCAATCCCAAAATACGTAGGATTAGGAGGACGTATACATGCCATCTACGTATCGAGAGGACTTCTTCTCAGCTCGAATACGTATAAGCTGTCTTACAGTTCTAATTCTATCAACCATTCACTACCACATATATATCTCAATCCACAAGATAAGTAACATCAAGAATGAACAATATATGCCATGGTTTGCAGCCCAATAACATATATATTCTATTAGACCCAAAAAATCTATAGGTCCAAAACAAGACTAAATAGCAAAATAAAAATAATGAATAAATATAAAGCACGAAAAAATACCTGAGCCAGATACAACATTGCCTCCATGATCAACGAACTATCTCGGCACGACCAATTTCCTGGGGAGACCACCAGGTCCTCAGAGGACCAAGCAAGGTACAGAAAAATATGACAAGTAACAATAAAGAGAATATCTATAAAATGAAGGATAACTACCATAACCATTTAAGTGCAAATATGGAGTTGAGAATAATCTTAATACCGGGCCCAGCCATGCTGGCAATCACCCATGGTACCGTACAGTAATATCGATGGACGAACGAGTAAACAAAGTCATAGCTCTGCTACAAATATCATGATTACGAGTAAAATAATCAAGTCCCAAATATGAAAGCATGATTACAAGTCTAGACGGTCGAATATTTTGGTAGAGTCCTCCCCACCCCATGCTCTAAAACTATCCAGTCAAGTCACGTATGAATCATGTACCAGTAATAAGTCACGCGAGCTAGTACTACATACAATCACAGTCCCTAGCCATGAATATCTCATGTCAGACTACGTATCATATCATCATCATCCACCATGTCCGTGTCCTATGGTTCATCGTGTCATTGAATACGACATAATGCATGCAATACCTAATATCGATATATAATGTCAATAAAATGACATCGGCACCCGAATACGATACGGACGCTAAATACCGACCAATTCTATGTCATGATAATAATGAATGAGAATAATACAACAATAAAAAGAGAAAGACATTAAACCGTAAAATTGACAATGTACACTTGTCTGTAACCTCTGTATGTGTGTACGTCTGACCAACTCCAACGTCCTCTCTACTCCTGCTAAGTCCACTTATAGTAAATATCCTATTATTAATAGCTCTCTAGAGACTTAGTATATATGGACTTTCCATATATGAACCATAATAATATCTATACAACAAAGACGGTCATATTGTCTATAATACACAATATAACTTATAAACTACAAAATCTTCCTATAAAAGTATTTTATTATTAACATAAAATATTAATATAAATTCTAAAAACTATTTATAAATATTTTATATTATTATTTATTATATTTTATTGGTATAAAATTAAGTATTCAAGTCCTACTTTGATTCTACAACAATGTTCCTAGGCTCTACAATATTGTTCCTAGACTAGGTATACGATATGAGCCCCAAAACAAGAAATATTTAAAATTATTAATTCTGAAAAAATCACAAAAAATAGATAAAATTATATATTTATCATGAAAATAAGCATATAAATAATTTGGTGATGGAATACAGAGTTTCAAATCAATTGAATACGTAGAACTCATGCATTTCGATATTTCGATATTATGGTGAAATATTCAGATTTTTAATATGCATTGGAAAGCTTAGGAAGTCTAATTGCTTACCAAAAATATACAAAAAGTTGAAGTGGCCTGAAGTGGATGAAAATTGGCTCACAATAGAACTAGTTTATTCTGGACACCTTTCCGTAAAACGGACGCCTCGGCCAAACTGTTTGGAACTGTGTGGTAGCCAATTGGACATAAAAATAGACACAAATATCTTTCTATTAGTTCTGGTTTCAAAAAAATATAAGGTCAAAAAGTACATGAAACCCTAGATGCAAAACAGCATACCTGCTGGAGCGAATTCAGACTTTGATCCCGAACCTTTGTTGACTTGTAGGGCAATTTTGGCGTACTATAAGAGATTATGAACGTATAAAGGATTTATAGGATTTTAGAGGGTCACGTTAGCTTTGTAACACATTTTTATGAAGCATCACGGGAAGTCGAAAAGGGGTTGAAACTGATGTTACACCACAAGGTGTTACGACTGAATTAGGCTGGTAGGAGATTTCAATGTTTGCAATGTATGGAAAGAGGGGTGCAGTTTTTGAAGATTAAAACATAAAACTTTTGAGTTTTATATTTTAATGTTTGATGGAATTTGGTTTGAGTTGATTTGGTTGTCTACTTTAAAAGATAGGCAAAGTTCTATCTCCTAGAATTTAAATCGAGTCCAAAATAGAAAAGTTGTTATTGAGTTGGTTTAAATTATATTTAATTAATGTGGCTGCATATTAATCCACAAAATTAATCTAAAATAGGTGTAAGAGGTTAGGGCACCCTAGAATAGGCTCTATAAATCCTACTTGGACTAGTTTTGGGTGGATAAAATTTTTGTGATCTATTTGAGTCCAATATGTCTATAGTTTCAACTTGTGTGCTACTTAAAAATAAATAACACATGGAAACTCAATTGAGTGGGACATCATTGGCATATGTTTAGTAGGATCAAAATAGATCAAAATTATATATTGGGTCAAAAAGTTTGGATCAGGTTTGGGCCTCAAATAGAAATTGAAAAAATACATCAAAATTTGCCGAAGGATAAAATATATTTTGACCCCAAAGTTGTGCAAAAATATATGGTGCAAGAAAACATTTTTGAGTGGACATGAGATACCAAAATGAAGATGGATTCGTATAGAACACAAATATGGAACTTGTCTCCAGAAATTGGTCAATATTATGCTTCTAAAATCAAAGCTAAAAAAAGTGCTTATACAGCCATAATAAAAAAAAGATGGTTTAATATATAAAAATTATATAACAAAATATTAAAAAAATTCAAAAAATTAGGGTGCTTACAACGAGGCCATGGATTGTATATGCATATCATGTTTTCGGTGTAGATTCACACACACACACACACACACACACACACACACACACACACACGCACACGCACACACACAAAAATTAGGGTGCTTCCAAAAAAACAGTGTGCTTACAACTAGGCCATGTATTGTATATGCATATCAAGTCTAGTATTTTAAATAGATAGTGTGTCACATTTACAAGAGAGGGACAGAATTGGGACATACGACAATGGGACATCGGATCTACTCCCATAGAAGGGTGTATGGAATGAGATAAAGGTGGAGGAAATCGATAAAAGGAATAAGTATGCACTCCAAAAATACAGATCTAACCTAACTATACTGAATTATTCTATATTTTTAATTTTTGGAAATCAATGTTATTATTTTTGGAAATTATAAAATTTATTTTCCAAATTTCTTTGTGAATTAATTGCTAGTTCTAATTATTAATGTTTAATAATTAGTGAATCTTTTGTTGGATTAATATTTTTATTAATCAAATTCTTGTTAGCCTACCAAGTCTTTGACTTGGATTGTGCACTAGTCTAATTCTTGCTAGCTTACCAAGTCTTTGACTTGGATTATGGGCAAGTATAATTCTTGTTAGCCTACCAAGACTTGGGCTTGGGTTGCAGACCTATGCCTTTCCAAGCATTGGGCTTTAGAATAAGCAATTATTAATTAGCTTAATTTGTGGATTAGTTAGTAATTAGTTATGGATTAGTTGTAATTAGTTAGTGGATTCCACTATTACTCCTAAATCAATTATTATTTATATTATTGCCACTAAGGCTTGGAGAGCACTCCAATTTCTCCTATTAAAATATTGGAGACTCTCCAATATTTTATACAAACAAAATTCTGACTCCTACTCCCAGCCAGTCTTTCTTTACCTCCACCTTATGTCACTCGCCGCCGAGCTCTGCCGGTCGGACTCTGACAAAGCACTGCCGCCTTGTCGTCTACCCATGTCTCTCATCCTCCTCAACCAACCCCTCTGTCTCCTCCGCCATCACTCTGCTCACACATACCGCCATCTAGCTATGACCCAGCTATCCAACAAATTTGCCCATCTCCTTTGTCACCACTCTTCACCACTGCCTACTTCGGCAACCCCATCCCCAATCACCATCAACCAACAATGCACAACATCACTGTGATCTGCCATTCCTCCTAGACCAACTTTATCACCATAACCAAGCCCATCAACCACCATGTCCGGCAACAATCATCACTCCACAACACCACCACAAGCCCACACTATCACCAGTACCACTACTAACCACCACACTGCCACCACTCACTTGAACACCTGACCAGATCCAACCACCCAGAGGAGCTCCGTCCAGATCCAGCCATGCCACGCCCCAATACCGAAATACGGACAAACTAGGTCAGCTACCCCGTATAAGGTATGAAAACATCATACGATGATTGTGGTTGTCAAGAGACTAAGGGTGCATGCTATATTTAGGTCTTCTATGCTCTCATAGAGCATCTATGTCTCAATCAATCAACCAAGAAATAGTAATAATAATTATATAAGATAAAGCAGTAAGGAGTTCCCGACGCTTTATCAAAATGATTCACGAGTCTAACAAAATAAAATGTAGAGCTGGGACCGAGAGTCAATAGAACATAATAGTAGTCAGCTGCTGTCACGCCCCGCTCCCGTAGGAGCGATCGTCCTCGCTAAGGCGTGATGCCGCACGAGCCTAGATTGCGCTCGTGCAAGGCAGTTCCATAACGGCCGATTACAACGGCGGCGACGGGGTCTTCGCACAGATAGTCCCAAGCAGATACATTGAATATACAGCAAAAATTTAAGAACAAGAACACATGAACACAAGTCATTCAAAAGAAACTCTTTTTATTGATATTAAATACAGGATTATATTTGTGGGCGCAAGACCAAATTACAAGTCACTCGTGCTCACTTTTTTCTCATTTTTATAATTCACTATGCTCTCTCTCATCTCTTGATACAATGCTTGAATCTAGCGGAAGCTTTGGAAGGCGATGTCCATACATTATGTCCAGTATAAGTCTTCAATCCGTACTGCCGCACGCTTCGAATCGCCAAGGAACTTCGTGCCTCGACGCATCCAAGCGAGCTCCGCGCCACGAGCTTCTACTTGTGCCTGCACATGAACACTGTGTGGGTGTCAGTACTCAACTATACTGGTGGAGTGAGCTTCTCACCCACCCATACATAACCGACACGTTCATTTACTTTGTGCAGCTTAAACCCTTTCGATTGTCTTTCTAGTCTTTTCTTAGGATCAGTTTTAAGACTTGACGTCTAACCCACTCGATGTGCAACGACAGGGTCGTGTTACAATACCGACGTGTGTTCCGATCGAGGCAGTACCTCATCGCCTAGGTACTCGGGACGGCAGGGTCGTGCCACATTCTATTCGCAACTTAGACATATTCAAGACAATGCTATGTCGAAGAGCAACTTACGCAAACTCGGCCGTGCCAAGACCTTTGTTTAAACTCAAGCGCCTCTAGACCAATCCTCGTGCCAATGATTCAAGTGCCAAGAACAGCAATTGGATGACTCGTGCAGGCCGTGCCGCTAGACTTGATTCGTGCCTTAAGAACTGCTTAGACTTGTACATGCTTCAAGATTAAGGACGTGCCTCACAATTTATCAAGACTTATCCTGCTACTGCCTTACGGCCTTCCTGTTTAACTCATTTGTTAACTTAGACAAGACTTATGAACCGTAGTGACGAATCTATGAACATTTCGACACCATCTAACGTGCCAAGCACGGTGCCTATGCTGCAGCCCAGTCTTAGACCCAGACATTGTATTACAGACTAGACCAGCATTCAAGTTCTAGACTCAATCCAAAGGCATACATACGGTGTGCCGCTATCTGTCGACACATCTACATGAGGAGGTCACTAGCAATTTCAAGCTATCTTAGACATGGCTCGTGGGATATCGGCCTGTACCAATACGGATAGCTAGCCCGGTGGGGTCGAACTCTCCCATGCGATCATCCAGCATCCTAATTTGAGCCACACTCGCTTCTTCCAGGCCGAATGATCCCGGCGCCCCGGTGATCACTCGAGAAGACTACACCTTGTCGACAAGTTGTCCAATGACCATGCAAGTCTCAACTCGATCTAACCAATCTTTTCTTTACAAGACCATGCATTCCTTCTTTCTATCAAGACTTAACGAGACTCCCAAGCCGCGGGATCGATCTCGTGTGCGGGACATATCAAGACTTAGCGAGACTCCCAAGCCAGAGGACCGATCTCGTGTGTGGGATATATCAAGACTTAGCGAGACTCCCAAGCCAGGGAACCGATCTCGTGTGCGGGACATATCATGACTTAGCGAGACTCCCAAGTAGCGGGACCGATCTCGTGTGCGGGACATATCATGACTTAGCGAGACTCCCAAGTAGCGGGATGGACTTCCTTTGTTCGTGGCAAGCTTTTCACTAAACCGACCGTAGCTCGTGCCTTAGACAGACCTGGTTCTATAGGCGACGTTAACGCTCAAGTCATATACTTATACGATGAGCCTTGTTCTCAAGGGACTACGCGACTTGACAACCGCAGATAGAGCGGAACAGTGCTAGAAATGGCTTCAATGGCCCAGCACAACTCTTGTCTAACTTATTCCGGCAACGACTCGACGAGCAAAGGCTATGCCGAGCTTCGTATTGAGGGAACGTGCTACGTACGGGGTCGACTTGGACAACCAACTTTTTGGGTGCCTAGACTTAAGCCAACGAGCAGTACGAAACGACTTAACTTGCGGGACGTGCGAAGGCAATGCCAAGCCTTGCGGGACAGGACCGTGCATGCTTCGTTAGGCATACATGCGGGCGACGCCTATGACTTAGGCTAATTCGAGTGTCGGGACAAATCGACGGGACCGTGCATGCTTTACCAAGCATTCACGCAGGCGACGCCTATGACTTAGACTATTTCAAGTGTCGGGGCAACTTAGCAACATAAGCCAACTTCCTTCTCCCAAGCCACGGGATCGAAGGATCGAGTGTCATTTGAAAGCACGCTGAGCCGACTTCTATGAAGACCTTGGGACCATTTTCCATGTTCTAAGATATTTCGACGGGTCGGGATTATTCCCTTAGCTATGTGCGTTCGTAGCTTTTATATTAGCCTACTTGTGCAAGTTAAAAACATGCGCATTGTTAAGTGAAGGCTAAGATGAGGCAAGTTCACCGAAACTACCCCACCTGTGCGAGGAGTTGCCTCGGACGAGCGAGCCTTCGAGCAGCCGTTGCAAGGCTAAGTTCCAATGCCGTCGACGTTTCGATTCCTCCGATTTACTTTGTGGGACGGGGCACTACAACATACACCACTCAGAACAAGTCTCGTCCTCGAGACTTTTCTGGAGGCAAGCCATCCTACTATTTCAATGGCCAAGACTTTATCGTATACATTTCGCCTACGCGTTCCTTAATTCCGAGCCATGCTCTCATGACTATCAATACTTCCGTTAACATGATTTCAAGATCTCGACACACTCTCATCTTTCAAGTCTTGCTTGAACTCATTGTATCACTTAGCTGGATCGTACACGCATTCCAAGCGTCTCCAAAATACATGCATTCAGCCAAGTCGCATGATAGAGAATTTGCCATTCTCACTCGAGTCGCCTCGTGCACATATCCAAGCGTCCCTGAAATATATGCATGTCAGCCGAGTCTCGTGAGCAGGGTTTCCTACGTTCATGATTTATGCTATCCATTCAAACCAATCCTCAAGATCAATTCTTCGATTGATAACTCTTGCAACAGGGGCGTTTCGCCTAACCGCTAGGCCAATCTTTACGAGGCTAAGTCAATGTCAGGATTGGAATTATAGTTCCCCAACAATAATGCCAACACTGACCCCAATCCTAGGGTTAAACCAAAGTCGGTAGTACAAGGTTTTCTACCCAAGATCGCGTCACTCAGATTTCTAAACATCGAGTACGATCACCTATTCGCATCAACGCATTCGTTGCGTGTATTAGAATCCATTCAAATCACCAACTCTAACCAATTCGTGCATTCGATCATGAGGTCATCTAGCTCGATAATACGTTACGCCCTAATCTCACGCGAGTCCGATTATCTATGGTGGTTCATGAATCACCATGCAACGCACCCGCGGAATAATCATCCTCATCGGGGCGTAACTCTTGTTTGAGTTTAGACTAACTCATTCTCGATACGCAGATTGGACCTACTCAATCCTCAAATTCAACCGTCAAACACACTGATTCATTCTCGAGTCTACCTTCGCGTCAAACCACAAGTCGAAGCACACAAGTTGCCACGCCATGCTAGTTCAATCACCTCTGCTATATGAATCACCATACCAGCGCTCATGCGGAGTGATCGCCCTAACCGACGTGACGCATGTGCGAGGCTGGAGTTGCGCTCTCATAAGACAAGAACGTCAACGTTGTGGTTATCGACGAAGAAAATTCAAATTTTTTTTTTTTAATCCAATCCAAGTTCGATAGTCCGACCGTCATTCATTCAACTAAAAAATCCTCGAGCCAAGTTTTATCTTTTCTTCGACACATTTCAATATCCTGAGTATAGCATCCGTCGGAATAATGACATTTGCACGATCGTCATTCGCCGTGTCAGAGTACCCCCGAGTTATCGTATATCGATCTTTGATACGCCTCAATACCATCGACGATATGCGTAACCTGACGATCTTCCTTTGCAACCAATTTTGAGTCGTACGTTGATGCTGTTGTCCGGACTGAATATTCCACAATTTTCTCGATATTCAAGGTCAAGTTCGATCGTTATTCCGCAAGCTTGTTTCAAGATCGTAGTTCAAAACTCACGTCACATTTCATTTGCATCAATCCGATATCGTACGCACGATCCTCTAAGTTTTCTCGATCAAGACCATTCATTTTCATTTATCGTTCCGAATTATTTCGGTATCTTTTTCTAACTCGCGTTGCCTATTCGCAAGTTGTCCGAACGAGATGCTTGTTCGGGACATTCTAAGTCACGATCAACTAAGCGTGACACGTTCTAAGGCTTTACGCGATCGCATCGCCTCGCCGATATACTCGTCGTTACTCGTAATTCTCAATTTTGCTTGAATAATTTCCAAGAAAATACATACACCACTCGGATTCGAGCCATCCGATCTAGCCTATAATCACGTTCGCGTCATTCGCGTCATTCGCTAAGACATCCTTCGGATTCGTTCGACGAATCCCTAGCGTAATCGTTCGCACTATTTCCTCAAAATCCAAGTCGATCTTCCGTGTACGCCTAAGCGTTAACTCGATAGCGTTCCTATCGATAGACACTCTAAGTGTAGCTTCGTTCCCGACCGAACGATACTTGATATCACTCGCAATTCGTTTGCACCAATAAGTTGAGGTGCGTGATACGCGACGCAACTTAGCCAAAAGGCCGTGCACATGGCTATCCCGTACGGACTATATTCGAGTTTGCACGCTCAATTGCTAGGGTCAATGCATGACTAGTTAGGCACGCACGCGACTTTGCTAACTTAGCATGTGTTCTCTATCGAGTCATGTTTAACATCGTTCGGCACAAAGGCCTACAGATGCGTTCGACGATAGCCTATCGATGCGTTTGGTTGAACGCTTGTACGAGCTTTTGAAAATATTTAGACTTATTGTATGGACATGCCGAGGGACAATCGAGAGAGAGCGCACACTTATTTTCCAACGACGAGCTTTCAAAACTGAGAAATCGACGTGAAGTCCAAGGACGTAAAGCCGTGCTCTGATACCATTATGTCATGCTCCGCTCCCGTAGGAGCGATCGTCCTCGCTAATACGTGATGCCGCACGAGCCAAGATTGTGCTCGTGCAAGGCAGTTCCATAACGGCCGATTACAACGACGACGACGGAGTCGTCGCACAGATAGTCCCAAGCAGATACATTGAATATGCAGCAAAAATTTAAGAACAAGAACACATGAACACAAGTCATTCAAAAAAAACTCTTTTTATTGATATTGAATACAAGATTATATTTGTGGGCGCAAGGCCAAATTACAAGTCACTCGTGCTCACTTTTCTCTCATTTTTACAATTCACTCTGCTCTCTCTCATCTCTCGATACAATGCTTAAATCTAGCGGAAGCTTCGGAAGGCGATGTCCATACATTATGTCCTGTATAAGTCTTCAATCCGCAGGGCCGCACGTTTCGAATCGCCAAGGAACTTCGTGCCTCGACGCATCCAAGCGAGCTCCGCGCCACGAGCTTCTACCTGTGCCTGCACATGAACACTGTGTGGGTGTCAGTACTCAACTGTACTGGTGGAGTGAGCTTCTCACCCACCCATACATAACCAACACGTTCATTTACTTTGTGCAGCTTAAACCCTTTTGATTGTCTTTCTAGTCTTGCCTTAGGATCAGTTTTAAGACTTGACGTCTAACCCACTCGATGTGCAACGACAGGGTCGTGTTACAATACCGACATGTGTTCCGATCGAGGCAGTGCCTCATCGCCTAGGTACTCGGGACGGCAAGGTCGTGCCACATTCTATTCGCAACTTAGACATATTCAAGACAATGCTATGCCGAAGAGCAACTTACACAAACTCGGCCGTGCCAAGACCTTTGTTTAAACTCAAGCACCTCTAGACCAATCCTCGTGCCAACGATTTAAGTGCCAAGGACGACAATGGGACGACTCGTGCAGGCCGTGCCGCTAGACTTGATTCGTGTCTTAAGAACTGCTTAGACTTGTACATGCTTCAAGATTGAGGACGTGCCTCGCAACTTATCAAGACTTATCCTGCTACTGCCTTACGGCCTTCCTGTTTAACTCATTTGTTAACTTAGACAAGACTTATGAACCGTAGTGACGAATCCATGAACATTTCGACACCATCTAACGTGCCGAGCACGGTGCCTAAGCTGCAGCCCAGTCTTAGGCCCAAACATTGTATTACAGACTAGACTAGCATTCAAGTTTTAGACTCAATCCAAAGGCATACACGCGGTGTGCCGCTATCTGCCGACACATCTACATGAGGAGGTCACTAGCAATTTCAAGCTATCTTGGACATAGCTCGTGGGATATCGGCCAGTACCAACACGGGTAGCTAGCCCGGTGGGGTCGAACTCTCCCATACGGTCATCCAGCTTTCTACTTTGAGCCACACTCGCTTCCCCCGGGCCGAATGATCCTGGCGCCCCGATGATCACTCGAGAAGACTACACCTTGTCGACAAGTTGTCCAATGACCATACAAGTCTTAACTCGATCTAACCAATCCTTTCTTTACAAGATCATGTATTCCTTCTTTCTATTAAGACTTAACGTGACTCCCAAGCCGCGGGACCGATCTCGTGTGCGGAACATATCAAGACTTAGCGAGACTCCCAAGCCAGGGGACCGATCTCGTGTGTGGGACATATCAAGACTTAGCGAGACTCCCAAGGCAGGGGACCGATCTCGTGTGCGGGACATATCATGACTTAGCGAGACTCCCAAGTAGCGGGACCGATCTCGGCGACAACAAGTCGCATGGACTTCCTTTGTTCGTGGCAAGCTTTTCACTAAACCGACCGTAGCTCGTACCTTAGATAGGCCTGGTTCTATAGGCGACGTTAACGCTCAAGTCATATACTTATACGACGAGCCTTGTTCTCAAGGGACTGCGACTTGACAATCGCAGATAGAGCGGGACAGTGCTAGAAATGGCTTCAATGGCCCAGCACAACTCTTGTCTAACTTATTCGGGCAACGACTCGACGAGCAAAGGCTACGCCGAGCTTCGCATCGAGGGAACGTGCTAGGCACGGGGTCTACTTGGACAACCAACATTTCAGGTACCTAGACTTAAGCCAACGAGCCGTACGAAACGACTTAACTTGTGGGACGTGCGAAGGCTATGCCAAGCCTTGCGGGATAGGACCGTGCATGCTTTGTTAGGCATACATACGGGCGATGCCTATGACTTAGGCTAATTCGAGTGTCGGGACAAATCGACGGGACCGTGCATGCTTTACCAAGCATTCACGCAGGCGACGCCTATGACTTAGGCTATTTCAAGTGTCGGGGCAACTTAGCAACTTAAGCCAACTTCCTTTCCCAAGCCACGGGATCGAAGGATCGAGTGTCATTTGAAAGCACGTTGAGCCGACTTCTATGAAGACCGTGGGACCATTTTCCATGTTCTAAGACATTTCGACGGGTCGGGATTATTCCCTTAGCTATGTGCGTTCGTAGCTTTTATATTAGCCTACTCGTGCAAGTTGAAAACATGCGCGTTGTTAAGTGAAGGCTAAGATGAGGCAAGTTCACCGAAACTACCCCACCTGTGCGAGGAGTCGCCTCGGACGAGCGAGCCTTCGAACAGCCGTTGCAAGGCTAAGTTCCAATGCCGTCGGCGTTTCGATTCCTCCGATTTACTTTGCGGGATGGGGCACTACAGCTGCAGTCTGATTTAATTACAATTATGTAAAAGAAAACTAATGTCAAAAACAACCAGCTAAACATGTTTCGGTGGCTAAATGCCGAGTACAAAATAGAAGATATCACAGCGGTAAAAAAAAAATCCACTCATGGTCCCTAACGCCCATACTTCTGGTGTGCACCATTGTTCGAGTAGAAGGTTGGTTCCTCTGGCACTGCTACGATATCTGGCTAAACAAAACCAGTGGAGTCAGGCCCCGAGCAAGTACCACAAGAGAGCACATAATGAATAAGACAAAACCCAAGCATAATAGATAAGACCTGGCTCATGAGTTATAGGATTATAACTTATCATCGCGGCCATAATACACCCTTACAACCAAACAAGGACAAACGGTGCCAATATCATGACGTGATAAGATACCTCCTATAACCATGGTCAAGTTATGGGCTTTCGGTCGTAACCTCGGTCCATAGCCTCTCGCAGCACAATAGTCCAACCCAATAACCAAACAAGGACATAGGTTGGACCATGCACCACGATAGTCCATGTTCCTCAGTTACTAACACAAGAAACATATCACAAGCAAGTCACTTTACAAGCGGCCAATCAATCCTACGGCTTTCTATGATGTGCCTGGGTTATCCCAGTAATGCAAATATATAGGACTCCTCAGATCGTATAGTATCCAAGCAGAGCTAGCTAATCTATTATATATATATATATATATATATATATATATATATATATACACACACACACTACACGCAGCACATTGATTATGCACCGGTCCCCCGTAAGGCTACCGTGCTAAAACATAAAATACATAGTATGTAAGAGTCGGATATAGCCATCTACTATAGACGGATGAAACTGTATCCGTGGCGGCCAACTCGACACGTCAGAACAGGACCTGGGGTGGCTGATAACATACGATCTCGAGATTCTGTTCCCTCCCAACACTTCTACCAATTTAGGTTTCTTAGATTAACCTTATGTTGATCTTGGAATCACATGTCGTGGTCATATGATCATCCTCCTAAATGTCGTACCATAGTACGATTACCCCAATTAAGGATCCACACTAGCTCATGAAGTTATACGTAAGGATCCTTTCTTAGTGCAATACAACACGCAACACATACCACGTCATTGCTACCGACCATTTAATATGTATGCGCTGGAGACTTTGGACGTACTAACATATATCGCGTATGAACACTTAACACATGAGATAACACTTCAGTGCTCACATAGATTGTACCTTAGTACACACATTGGATTAACCAGCACACACATAGGTAGTCAGGTCGAGAATGAACGTCAATTCACAAGATGAAAGAATACTAGAAGGCACAATGCACTAGGGACACGTAGTTGTAGGCTGTGCAAAAAAGGAAGGTGTGCAGTACACTACAGGAAAGTACGCAGTACAGGAAAGTACACAATGCAGTCTGCGTAGTGCAGTACAGGAAGGTGCTTAGTGTAGGAAAGTGCATAGAGCAGTCTATGCAGTGCAGTCTGTATAGTGTAGAAAAGTGTGCAGTGCAGAAAAGTGCACAGTGCAGTCTGCGCAGTACAGTACAGGAAGGTGCGTAGTACAGTCTGTGCACTGCAGTCTGCGTAGTGCAGTGCAGTACAGGAAGGTGTGCAGGCTAAGCGCAAGTGCGCAGGTGTAGGCTGTTCATCTTCCCAAAATCAGCACCGAAGTGCTTAGGGAACCCATGAACTCAAGGAATGCCATAACTTTCTCAAAATAAGTCAAAATCAAACGGTTCAAAAGCAAAAATTGAATCAAATAAAATTCTCTATAACGTGGAATAACTAGTTTTTGAAAAAAAAAACCAAATTTGGTAGATCAAAACCACAAAATCCATAAAACCCTAGTTTTAGAAACTTAGATCTACACAAAATTAGCCATTAAAATCAAAAACTCCAAGACCTAAACTTGTAGAGATTTAAGATATAAACAATCTAGATTAATAATATCAAAAAACAACAAGAAATAAAAAATGCAAGTGGTCTCTCATTTGTGCAAAATATACTTGCCTTGGTGGGTTGGTGGAAGCAAATGAAATTGAGAATGAATCAGGAGAGAGAGAGAGAGAAAGAGAAAGAGAATATATATAGTGGGATGGGTTGGTTCAACTAAACTCTATACCTAACATGCCCTAACCATATCTAATGACGTTTAAATGTTGCATGATACAACCAATTAAATTAAATAAATAAAATCCTAACCACAACATGATCCAAAAACCTTATCATCGAAGCAGGAAGCCACACCTACAACCAGAAAAGGACAAGAGGTGGCACACTAATTCGCGACGAGATACTGTCCCATGCCATGACCAATTGTAAATACATGATACATTCAATCAAGATACAGGTGCCATATACCATATACAGGAAAAAAAGTAAAAATTTTACGTATTTTGGGAATAAGGAGTGACAAGCCAACCCTGGCGTCTTTCGACCCCTACCGTCTCCTCCATGCAGTCACCAATATTTTTCGAAGTTAGATCTGGTTCATGAACCACCGCCGCCTCTGATCTGTGTCGCCATCGATCCTGCATCCCTATATGCACCACCGATTGGATCCCGAGCACTCCGCCGTGTGCCGCTCCAGTGAGCCGCTTTCCCTCTCTTTCTTTCGATGACTCACTCTTCCCTTCTTCTTCGTCTTCCTCTTCTGTGTTCTTATCTCTCCCTTTGTTTTTTTTTGGTAATAAAGAGAATGGCTGGGCCTGAACCCAGTGGGTCGGGCTAGGCTCAGAGCCCAGTAACAGTTTTATTGGTTTTGTTTGAGTTTGTTAATTTAATTTTTGGATCGGGCCAGCCCTAAATCCAGTAGGTTTTAGGCCCAGCTATATATATAAATATATGTATATATATAATATTATTAGTATGGTATAATTAAGTATATGTATTATATACTGCTTTTATTAATATTTATATTTTGAATATCAAATAATTATATAATAATTATTCTTCCAAAATTATTTACCAATAGACTTTGAACCTATTTTGGTTTCAAAATTGGACGTGAAAATCTAAAATATTAATATAGTATTTTTTATCTACTAAAAACATAAATTTTACCTATTAGTTCCAATTATCAAATGTTAGCCTGAAAGGATTTTCTTATTATCAAAATAATTATTTCCAATATTTTGACTAGTAAAACTTAGTTTCTCAAATATTAGAAATAATTGCCAAAATAAATATATCTATTTAAATCATGCATTCCTCTTTCGATTATCAATTTAATCAATCACTAATCATGCATTTTCATCTGTGTTTCTAATTTATTATTTCTAAATCCACGAGATTATGTACTACTATTGGATTATTGGACGATGGATCAATCTTGGACTATTATTGGACGTCATGATCATTTTATAACTATGATTTGGAATGACGCAATCTTGGGATTTGTTATGGAGTTTAGACTTTGATAGTTTTCGTGTCGACACGTTCGTGTCGCGCATCGACTTCACATACCTGAGGCAAGTACATACAATGATCACTTTCATTTCCTGATAGTTACTCTATTTCATGTTTAGATGTATATTCATGGTTATTGACACGGCTATTACACGAGATTAGTGTTTATTGATTCTATTTCATTATTATCGTGTTTTTATGTTTTTGTGTTTACCTTGTTTCAAGTTATGACTCGAATCCATGATTATTAGTTTGACGCAAAATACCTTAGTATATATGTTATCAAAACACGTACTCTGCGTTACCGTGCCTGATAACTAATCATACACGACACATATGATTGACCCTGACCATGTAGATCCCTCAGTCGATCATATATAGAAGATGGTATTTCAAATACACTTAGTATAGCTATAACTTATGCATTTTATATTTATTATGTCATATGCTTTAATTTTTCTGCCATGATTATTCCTTTTCCCGTTTATATATACTTGTCAGATCATGAGTACAGTTTATTCATTTATGTTTTCTTACTCTATTTTATATATGTTATATACAGTTCCTATTATATTATGAATAGTCGATCATGTTTTGTATTTACTTCCATACTGATCGGAGAACCATATTTTTTGGCGATAACTTAGAGGTCTGGTTCCCCACTTACTATGCAAACCTGCGGCTGATCACGATATTCCTGAGGATGTAGGAGACGCAGTAGAAGACATACCCCTGGAAGATGCCTAGATTTATATTAGCATTTTTACTTACTACTGTTTAGATTCTGTTGTCAGAACATTATTGAGATGTACTCTATTTTGAGGATTCATGTATCTGACTTTCTGGATTGGATCTCTTGTGGACTTATCTTTCTATTTCATATCTATCTGTTAGCACTTGTGATTGAGTTAGAATCTTGTTATTATGATTTATATTATTTTGTTGGATTGGATGTTACTTAAGGATTAACTATCGTACTATACGGTTGACTTTACTGCGTAGGCTGGACGAATTTTTGCGTACTCGTGTCCGACCTACCAGGCACGAGTTGTGACAGGTAGACATGATTTGTGATTTTGGATTTGGAAGCTGTGGTTTTGGTTAAATAAAATATTTAAAAAAAACTCCCTTTTGTAGGACATTTTGTACTTAACTTAATAAAAAAACACATAATGCCTTTTGTTAGGGTTTTTGCCAAAAAATTATAAAATATATAAAATAAACACATAACGCCCCTTCCATGGGGGTCTTCACTTACTTTTTTGCATATAAGCTCTCCAAACATTTTTTTTACATATAGGTCCCTCCAAACTCCTTGTTATTATTGTAATATTTGTCATCATTTTAACATTGCTTTTTGCATATAGGTCTCTCCAAACACAACAAAATAAAGCATCCCCTAAAATTTGTTTTTTTTGCATTTTGTAGGACTTTCTGTTGACTTTTTGCATATAGGTCCCCCAAAATTTTGTTGTATTCCATTATTGTTAATAGGCTTAATTGCACTTTGATACCCTCAACTATTTTCATTTTTTAACTTAATATCCTAAACTTTTTTTACTCAACAACGCGATACCCTCAACTATTTTAATTTTTCAACTTAATACCTAAAACTCAAAATATCCCCAAACTACCCCTGGCTCCCTCTTTTTCTCTCCCCATGCCCCCCTCCCCCCCTCCCCCCCTCCCTCTCCGGCGATGCCCCCCCCTCCCACTCCGGTGGAGGCGAAAAGGGAGGGCGGCGGGCGGAGGGTGGGTGGCCGGAGCGGGAGGGGGGGCAGAGGCGGGGTAGGGCGGAGGCGGCTAGCGAGAGGGGGCACTCACGAAGGGGCGATCACTGACGTTGATGAAGGGGGTGCGGGCTGTGGGTCGGCGACGGATTAAGGTGGCCGGGGGCAGTGGGGGTGACGGTGATGAATTAGTCTGGAGGTGGCGGTGGCAAAAATGTGGCTATCATGTGATGGCGGTGCTGTGACAGGGGATTTCCAGTGGTGGTCCAGCATGGCCGGAGGTGGGAAGAAGCTGTGGCTATGTTTGTGTGTCACCAATGGTGGTGGCGAGAGATGGTGGTGGCGTTTGGGGGCCAGACGGTGGTAGCAGTGGTTGTGGCTGGGTGGTTGCGAAGTTTGGAGTTGGTGGTTGAGATGACGACGGTGGTGGTGGTGGTGGTTGTTGATGAATGGTGGTCGGCGGGCGGGCGGGGCGGAGGAGGGGTAGGGCGGAGGTGGCCAGCAAGAGGGGGGCCGGGGGGGGGGGGGGGGTGCAGGGGTGGGGGGGGGAGGGGTTGGGGCCGAAGGGGGGAGCAGGGATGGGGGGTGAGGGTTTGGGGGGTAGTTTTAAATTTTAGGCAGGGGCATTATTGTCCAAATAAAATTCAGGGTATCAACTTGAAAGAAAAAAAGTTGAGGTAGTAAGTTGAAAAGCGAAAATAGTTGAGGGTATCAAAGTCCAATTAAGCCTTGTTAATAAAAATAAAAAAGGTTGGAAATGTCCATACTATGGACGTTTTTATTTTGGTATTTTAAAAATAATGAAAACGCCATCGCCAAGGACGTTTTCCTTCAAATAATATTTTATTTACTTTCATTTTTAGGGAGAAATAAAAAAAGCTGATAGCGAACGTGTAGATGCTTTTTTATATCACTCTTTCAAGGACGTTATGTATTTGAAAAAAAATAAAAATAAACTGTGGATCTCGTCAGCTTTGTGCGTTTCTAAAAAAAGGGATAAGAAATGCATGTTTCCCATTTTTTTTATTTCTCCCGTAAAATGAAAGAAAAAGAGAGAAAAATAAAAATAAAAATATTATTTTAAGAAAAAATGCCCTTAGCAAACATTTTTTCACTATATACCAAAATATTATTTCCAACTTTTATTTTTTCTTTTTATTAACAATAATGGAATACATCAATGTTTGGAGGGACCTATATGCAAAAAAGTCCTACAAATACAAATAAAAATAACCATTTTTAAGGACAACTTTATTTGTTGTGTTTGGAGGGACCTATATGCAAAAAAGCAATGTTAAAATAAAACAAATAATAAAAAAATAACATAAGGTGTTTGGACGGACTTATGTGTAAAAAAATGTTGGGAGGGGGGACTAATATGCAAAAAGTCAGAAAAGACGCCCATGAGAAGCACGTTGTGTGTAATTATTTTACCTTTTTAAAGTTATTTGGCAAAAAATTATTTTCCTAATGACGTTATGTGTTTATTTTTTATTTAATTAAGTACAAAATGTTCTAAGAAAAAACTTTTTTTTAAACCAAAACGTCTTTCCTATGAATTTTATTGTGCTATATATATATTTTTTTTTTGAAAGGTTGTGCTTTTATTGAGAATTCATTAAACTAATGCTATCTACAAAAATTTCTGTCTTTTTTTAAGAAGTAGCGACCCCAACGTAGCTAGGCCTAGGTTTTCACATTAGTTACAGTTGGCATGTGTTAAGTTAACTACTACTTACATATAACTAATAAAATGTTCGTGATTAGTAGGATTTTAAGATCCACGAGGGATTTAAGTATAAAATAATATGAATTTTCGTACAGTTATACTTTTTTTTTAAAAAAATTAGTACATGCGAGTTCAATTAAATTGTGTATTTTTTGTACACGATTTCTTAGTCGATCATCATCGTGTTGTTTCTGGATTTTTACACACTTACACCAAGAAGAATATGAACGAATAGAACAAAGAGAAGACGGAACCGACCGGCTTCAGTTTTCAAGGAAAAGAAAAGGAGGATCATTTCAGAAGGCAACAACACGTAAATGTCAATTCGTTTCTGGCACACATCATATCCTGCTCCAGAATCAGCACGTCCACGTACCATTCATTCATGTACGTCAAAACCAAAGCAGGTATATATATTAATTATTAGGTTATTATAGGGGACACATGTGACTTTATTGAGTGTGTTATGGACAGAACTTTCTACATTGGTCTCCACTCCCTAAAAGCTAAGCTAGATTAATAGGGAGCTAGCTATTCCAGAGTGTCCATCCTGAAGCGGTGCTAACCCTAACCCTAACCGTGACATGCTCGAGAGGGCCCGCGCGGATGGCCATAAATGGCACGGACTGCAGGGTTTCTGGTGAGTATTAATGTCAAATGTAAAATGGAAATGAAGAAGATGAAAAATGACTGTTAGTCTCGGAATGCAATTTTTTGATAAAAAATTGAAATTATGCAACATTTTGAAAAAGGTGCAACAAAGAGATCCCGGAGGAAAATG
Source organism: Iris pallida (assembly GCA_029216955.1). Lineage (NCBI taxonomy): Eukaryota > Viridiplantae > Streptophyta > Magnoliopsida > Asparagales > Iridaceae > Iris > Iris pallida. Next base: position 2,956,921 of record JANAVB010037417.1, read on the forward strand.
AGAGAAGGAAAAATTTGAGGGAAGGAAGGAAAATGGTGACTATTTGGAAATGAAGGAAAATGGGAGGAAGGAAAATTTTTAGGAAAAAGTGGGTGAAAAATCAAAAGTTTTGATGTTTGAAAAGAGGGGAAGAAAAATGGAGGAGAAAAATTTGAGAGAAAAATTTATGTAGGTCCCACCACAAAATTTTTCTCTAAAAAATGGAAGAAAAATGAACACACAAGAGAAAATCTTGATAAATTTACCCAATTACCCTTCATTTAATTTGTTGCATTTTTCAATGTTGAGAAAATCAAAGGTTAAGTAGTATTTTTATCTATGTTCCACAAAAAAAAAAAAAAAAAAAATTCTTTACTTTCCTTTCATTACTTTTTTGTCATCCAAACAAGGAAAGATAAAATTAATTTTTCTTCCCCTCCATTTTTCTTCCTCTCAAATATTTCGTCCCCTCCATTTTTCTTCCTCTCATAGTTCCCAAACATAGTGCTAAAGCTAAGCTAGATTAATAGGGAGCTAGCTAATCCAGAGTGTTCATCCTGAAGCGGTGCTAACCCTAACACTAACCCTAACCCTGACATGCTCAAGAGGGCCCACGCTGATGGCCATAAATGGCACGAACTGCAGGATTTCTGGTGAGTATTAATGTCAAATGTACAATGGAAATGAAGAAGAAGAAGAAGAAGAAGAAGACAGATGACTGTTAGTCCCGGAATGTAATTTTTGATGAAAAACTGAAATTATGCAACACTTTGAAAAAGATGCAACAAAGATATCCCGGAGGATTTTGATAATCGAAATCGATTGTAGCACTTCAAAGAAGGTACAAACAATTTCGTAGTGGCAGCGAGGAATGTCCACTAACGTTTTCTGATTAGATCAGAAACGTTCTCGCTTAGAACGAGATAAAAGTGGATGAACAGAAATTGTGAAATGGCCTGCTGGGGTGAATGATCACCGGCGCTCAAAGCTTGATTCGTCCCACACGAACAGCTTCCAGGAACCAGCAAGTTCGACGGAGAACTTCGGAACACTCTGCTCTTCTGACTCCTCGGATGGCGCGAACTCTGGCACTAAATGGCGCTGGCGCACAGATTCTCTCCTCTCTTGAACTCTCTGAAAATTAGTAAAGAATTATTTTGAACAACACTTAAACTCTGAGAGAGAAAAGAGAGAAGCTTATATAGGCTTGTACTGTAACCGTCCAGTTAGCAAAGTGTTCGGGACGTAAAAAAAATTGCTCCGAACGTTCTGTAACTGCTCAAATCGGGCACAGAAACGATTTGAGCCAACTAGCGCACAACGCGTGCCAATTGCACACATGCGCCAATTGTGCGACCTGCACTCGCATGCACATGCGCAACACGTGCACCGTGCGTAAATCGTTCACCAACTGCAGCGCCAACTGTTGCACCATCTGGCTGTACCATCTGGCCGCGTCAACTGGCGTGCCATCTGGCCACACGATCAGGCCGTGCCATCTGGCCACGCCAACTGGCACGCCATCTGGTCGCACGATCGGGCAGCGCGTACAGGCGCACGAACGGCTGCACGAAAGGCTCATGCAACAAGCATAACTTAAGCGTACTATGCGCCTAGTGACGATGCTGACGTGCTAAGTTCAAAGTGCACCAACAAAATGCCAAATTATGCCTCATGAGCTCATGGGTTCGAGTCCGAGTCTGAGTCGCCAAGCCCCTACGGGGCTTAGCTCCAATGGAATAAATTCCAAGAGCAAAAAAGCATAAATGCTTCCTTGTTAGTTTAGCCTTTTTACTTGAAAAACACCCCACATGGCACATCCATATGCTCCTCCACACCACATGTGCATCGATCTCTAAACAAGCAAAGCTTATATATAGAGATTCTCCTCATTTGGCCTAGCCAATGTGGGACTAACTTTCATTGTAAAAAAAGGACAAATACCAACAATCCTCCATATATATAAAATATATATATATATATATATATATATATATATATATATATATATATATATATATATATATATATATGGGTTTGAGTGTTCCCCATAGTAACTGTCCATCATGCATTAGGAGAGATGTCATTAACGACTTGAATCTTCTCGTATGGGCCAAACAACATACTATAATAAGAATAGACTAAGCCTTGAATTTTGCACCATAGCTGTATTTCTTCTCACTCACATAATATAGTTACATGTACTTCTGGCTGTACATTAAAGACCCTATGCCAGCCTGGTTTCAGTGTATTATTTTAGACGTCTACAAGTTTACCCTCAAGAGACGGCCTTCTATCTCTGTCCATACACTATAGGTGAGTTCTTTATTAAAGAGACATGACATAAAACCTTGCACTTCTCTTGTGGTGCTACGCTGCTATGACATGGCCTAAAGTCGAGTCATTATCCCTACCCGGGAACCTTATCGTAGTGTCATCACTATAGAAAAAATGTGTTTTCACGACGCACAATGTGTGTCGTAAAATACTTTAGACGGTTCACATACTAACGCTATATTTGCCCATGCCGAAAAACATGGTAGTTTAGACGACTTAATCTGCATGTCGTCTAAACTCAATTTCTGCATCATCTATACGCATTCACGACATTCATTGTGTGCTGTGAAAAGGTAATTATGGCGTGTATTAGTGTGCCATTTGTACACATTAGCAACATACATATACACGTCGTTAATGAACAATCATGACATTCACATGTACGCCATTAATAAGATTTTACGACATTCCTTTGCATATCTTTATTAGTCAATTATGACATCCATTGTATGTCGTAAAAAGTATCATATTAACATCAATTAGGACATACTTTGCACGCCTCAATTTCTCTTCAATTAAAAAATATATGCTTTTTATATAATCAATTTCACTTTTTGGCATTCAATCACAAATCATATAATATACGCAATAATTATGAAGAGTAACAACTTTCATTGAAACATTAGTGTCAATCATCCAAATCTAAAGTCACTTTATAGTGTAAGCAACCATTGTTATAGGTATTAACTTTCATGAAAACCATAATAATGCCAAATCATGTGAATTCTAAATCACCAACTAAAATGTCACAAAAATGTAGCCATATACTTAGTAATATCCTAGGCCTATACAAATTATATTAATTTATGTCACTACCACTTTCTAGAATAAGAATATTTTGGTAATTATAAATTTTGATTATTTTTTATAATATTTAATTTGGTATAACGTAATTTTTGGCCTTTGCTAGTGAAACCTTAGAACAACTTAGCCTAGAGACTAACCATGACCATCAAGACCTAGCTAACTATTTTGAGTTAGTATTTAAACTCTAACCTAGCTAGGAATGACTTAAAGACTATTTGGAGAATTGAATTAAGGAGCTAGTTTGGAACTTTAGCTTAAAGGTCTTGTTTTACATCATAGAAAGAGGTAATTGGCCTTTGTAACTTAGCCTAACCCTAGCCCACTTCATAGGATTGGAGGCATTGGACCATAGGAATTTGGTGTTGAAGCTTTTGAAGGGGCTATTTCATTGAGGTTCCAACTCTCAATAAGTATTGCTATCTAAATCCTTTCAATTCCTGATTTCTTTCCATAGATGCATGAATTTAGGGTCCCCCTAGCTATTTGCAGAGTTCATCTTCGATTCATGTCCATTTGGTATACGTATCGGAGGCGTATCGTAGTATAGTGTAAGGTGTTTGATGAAATGCCTCAATAGAATGTTTATTCATGAATTTCAAAACTAATTTCTTTATTTGGTTGCTGTTTTTGTGTGGATTGGGTTTCTTGGTGACTGAGCACGATTCGACACATTTTTTGTGTCCAAATCGGACACGGGGATGCTCATTGCACACTGTGGACACTCTCCTGCTACCCGACACCCATTTTTTACTACACACCACTTGGATACGTGAGACTTGACACAGAGGTGGGGGCCATGAATGTTAGGCCCCTCCCCAAGTTTCAGGTCAATTCGTGTCGTATCGGACATGTTATCGTGTCTACATTGATTTTGAACAGACTGTGCATACACGAAATCGAGCCTCTGATACGGGCTCGACACGCGGATACGAGAGCACTTGGTCACCTTGCAAGCACTTGTACACCTAGCCCTACACCTACCCTAGCTACTGACACAAGCACGAGACATTTCGTGGTGTGTGTCGTGCCCTGGATAGGTCGACACATCAGCATGATCCTTGCTGTGCACTGGTTTCTGATACGAGTTGACACTTGGACTTGGACACAGTATTGACATGATTTTGGACACTGTTTTAACACACACCATTGCTGACACATGTGTGGACACATTATCCCCTTCATTCCTATATATATATCTACTGACACAAGCACGAGATATTTCATGGTATGTGTCGTGTCCTGGATAGGTCGACACATCGGCACGAGCCTTGCTGTGAACTGATTTCTGATACGAGTTGACACTTGGACTTGGACACAGTATTGACACGATTTGGACACTGTTTTGACACACCCCATTGCTGACACATGTGTGGACACATTATCCCCTTCTTCCATATATATATATATATATATATATATATATATATATATATATATATATATATATATATATATCTACTGACACAAGCACGAGACATTTCGTGGTGTGTGTCGTGTCCTGGATAGGTCGACACATCAGCACGAGCCTTGCTGTGCACTGGTTTCTGATACGAGTTGACACTTGGACTTGGACACAGTATTGACACGATTTGGACACTGTTTTGACACACCCTATTGCTGACACATGTGTGGATACATTATCCCCTTCTTCCCTATATATATATATATATATATATATATATATATATATATATATATATATATATATATATATATATATATATATATATACTTACATGTTTTGGTTAAGTTAGGTTTTGCAGTTTCTGAAATTGGGTTAGGCTGGGGAGATACTCAGATTTTTGAGGTTTGAGATGTGATTTCTAGTTTCTTGTTCAGTAGATATGTATTGTTAGAATATATTAGATTAGCTATATACTTTCATATATGAATCTATATACATATATCTAGTTTCTATATAAGCTCTATATATATAGTTAGTTTCTTTACCTATCTTTATACATGATGCATTGTTTGGGTTTGCCTTAGCCTAGGTGTTCCTGGGATCATCCCAGTTTAGGGGTTTTCCAGTTCCCTCTTCACAGACACAGTATACACACACACACACACACTTAATTGCCTTACACTTTTTCCCCTCTTCCTTTTTCCCCTCTTGCCTTACACTTTTTCCCCTCTTCCTTTATATATATATATATATATATATATATATATATATATATATATATATATATATATATAGGAGATATATTAGACTATTTTGACCTTAGATATTGACTAGATATGCCTATTATGACTCATAGACATGAGTTGGACTAAACCCTAGATTAGTTGACTAGTTTGACTAGAGTTGACCTAATTTGACTATATTGTTGACCAGAAGTGACCAAGAGTTGACTATACCCTAGAATGACCTAGAATCATGTAGAATGCATTATAAATTTTATTTATAACATCTTGGATACATTGTAACCTGTGTTGCTCTAAATAGGACTCAGTTACTCCTGTACGGACATCTATTCTTATCAGTTCAGGATATCAGGCGAGTACATTTTCTGATCGTTTTATACTTGCTAGGACTTATATTCTTGTTCTAGACTACTTTACTTGATGGTGAAACTTGTTATCACGGATTAGTACTATATGGATCTTTTCATGTGATGTTATCTCCTCAGCGGATACATCGGATATTTCATGTTCGTGTACTTTATCATGAGCACCATGTACTCCTTGTATTCGTGATATTCGTATACAAATTATGTGCTCTCATATACTCTCGTGTGCTCACATAAACTTCTTGTGTAAAATAATCATCGTGTACGTAACATAACTTGAATGGATCCTTGTGTATTGATTGGAGACGGGAGAGTAGAAGTGATTTTGCGATTATTTCTATTTGTTTACTCATGTGCAAACTCTGTAACTTAGTCGTGTACAACACCAAGCCGATTACATAACCGTCTTGTGCTCTAAATCACTTAGTCACTTACAGTTCTTACTCTATATATATATTTCCAGTTTATCATATATCTCTCTTACCTTTCATGTACATTTCTTACAGCATTTCATGTATCTTATTCTATTGCTAGTTTTACATTTTCTGCCATGATATGAACTGTTTGAGAGATATGTGCTCGTTTCTGTCCTGACTGGACCTGTTAAAAATATTACAGATGACACTGAGGAGTTCTGCTTTACTTACTATGGAGCCCATCTAGACGATACTTGTGAGTTGGACCCACAGGAGGATCCAGCTCTATCTGAGGACATCATCCCTATTGTCTAGGCCAGATAGCTAGGCTGTTTATCTTATTTCATTTGTGTTTCTTTGATTGTATTATGTGGATGTTGAGATGTTAGTGTCGTTTAGACACTAGGACTTATTTTTCTTCTATTTGTATCTTCATTTAAGATTTCATATCTATCTTATCATACTATTTTCATCTTAGAATTGTGATTGAGTTGTACATTCTGTATTGTCCTACGATTGGAGATTATATCTTGTATAAGTACATTTATACTGTTAGATGTTTGTGACCTAGGACAACGTTCTACCGTCGACATTACGAGGCTGGACGTACCCACTTCTCGTGCCCCTACATTGGATGCGGGTTGTGACAATTCCTCCATTCCATTCACAGTCGAGAAATAACATATACTTGAGTCATCTTCAATCATCACTACATCAAAAATGTCCAAGTCCAAAACCTCTAGCAAAAAGTAGCATCCCTTATATAACCTATCATGTACAATAACAAATCACGTCAATATAATATCAAAATGAATGGAATAACAAACAGTATACATGATGTGGAGAACAATAAAATCTGGCTCCAGGCTTAATCTCTTCATTAGCAGTAAGCATAGAATCTAAAATTGTGACCTTACATAGAATCTAAACTAATAATGATGCGGCTGCCAGAAAGTCTAAAACTTTTATGCACATTAAAGACTTGAATGTCATACTTAAAGCCAGAAAATACGAAGAAACCCTAAAAATCTTTTGAGACTCGCAAGGTCGAGAAATCCACACACTGATACATACTCTTGAAGACCGCAGTTTATATCCTTTTTGCTGCTGCATTAATGATGTAGATGCCTGCTATTGCCTAAGGCTAATCCCAAATTCTAATATATTTACTTGTTGCCACAATCGCATGTTGCTGCAATCGAATGTTGCTGCGGCAGTATTAATTCCCAACTATTGTTCCACAGAAGAAAAAAAACCCCACACCATCCCCTGCTAACACTCTACTATCAAATGCAGTATTTGGATTAGTTAAAAAGATGTCATAAAGCCAAAGAAACACTCATTTTTTGGTAGTAGTTCAGTTTCATTTTGTCCCAATTCTACTGTGATTCCCTTCATCAATCATTGACTTGTTAGCTATCCTTGTTGTTGCATATGAAGGGAACACTGAGGGATGGAACCCTTGTTGCTATAAAATCACTCTATACTGAATCGAAACAAGGAAGAAAAGAGTTTCTAATTGAGATCGATACAATATCCAATGTTAGGCATCCTAACCTTGTTCAAATTATCGGATGTGTTGAAGGCAATAATCGGATGCTAATCTATGAATATCTAGAGAATAATAGTCTAGCCATCTCCTTATTTGGTAATTCAGTTAGATTGTGCTTTGTATAATACAAGCTACATAGTATTTTCTAGTAAATTTTCATATTAACTAGATATTAACCATCTGCCATTTCAGGACCCAAGAAAATGCAAATCAGCTTGGATTGGTCCAAAAGAGCGTCTATATGTATTGGTACAGCTCGTGGTATTTTATTTCTCCATGTGTAAAAAATCCTTAAGTTACCTCAACTTTTTTTTTACTAGTTTGGACATCATAGAGTTGATACGTATATTATGAATAACGAGCCTGTGGATGTGCTGATATTTTGTATTCATATGTGCTTAAGTATTGCAAAGGACTATAAGATATTGAACAATTTGTCAATGATCCCTAAAAAGATCCATTTGGCCTCAAACCGATGATAGCAAGTGCTCAGCAAGAGGAATTAATTCTATCTTGCTACAACTTCAGTAACATGAAAAATCTCAAAGTATCAACTCTCTTCGTTATCCCTTATCTAACATTAACTTGTACAAACTATCCTCATTAACTAATTCCTTATCTAACATAAACTTGTATGAACAACTCTCCTAACTAAAACCATCAGCAAAACCTTGACTTAGATATGGAATTTAGCAACGGTCCCATCTAACTGAACTGGCTTGACCTTGAATTTATCTTAAATACCTTGTATCTTGAATATCAGTATCTTATATAGTTATACATAGAGCATAATTATCAGTGTTTCAGTAATGCTACTGATAAAAAATATCTTAAACTCAATATTTTGTGTCTTCATGTTAGTACTACAAATATTTAGATATCTATAAATTGAAATCATACATATTTACCTATTCACTGAAGGCCTTCTCACAGGACATCAAATTGGGGTAAAAGATGAGGAAAGAAACACAAGCAAATAGCCTTGAGCATAAACAAAAAGGAAATTTGCCTTTTGTGCCATCCGTCAACCACTTCTCCCATACCTGACCGCTGGTCCTACCTTCGCCATTGTTACCCTAGCAGGAATTAAATAAATGAATAATACTAAAACTTAATGCAAAGAATAAATTTTGTAATGTCATCAATATTCAAGGTTAATCTAAAATTGAATACCTTAAACTTATATATTTTTGCAGTTTGCACTCTGTATTTTACTATTCTTATGCCCTTGTTACACTTTTTTGTTTAGAGACAAAAAAGTCCAAAAGTAGGCATGTGTCGTAAGTATGAGAAGATATTAACAAAGGGTAGTTAACTGTGAGGCGTTCCTAAATCCATGGTAGCAAATTACAAATACAAATCAAGTGCATGACAGCAAGCTACAGAGGTGTGAGAGCTGAAAGTACTTTTAAGTGCAAATTAGCCCATATATATGGATACTAGTACTAAGATTTAAGTATACAGGGAAAATAGGATGCGGTTGGTTACTGATAAAGAAGTAAATTCTAAGAGGAAAATAAATAATCCAAATGATTGCACGAATTTGCCTACTAATTTAAAAGCAATGTGGTGATCTACTAGATTAACAACTTCAAAACTTTATACCCAAAATTAATTGGAAAGGTTAGCGTTGGTTACTGATCAAGAAGTAAATTCTAAGAGGAAAATAAATAATCCAAATGATTGCACGAATTTGCCTACTAATTTAAGAGCAATGTGGTGATCTACTAGATTAACAACTTCAAAACTTTATACCCAAAATTAATTGGAAAGGTAATCCTTTTGACTGTTAGCACCTGACTACATCATTTGGCATGGAAATCATGACGAAACAAGGATAACTAAAAAAAATCGGCACAGTACTCTCTGGTGTCCGGTCTAATACCAATAATATCAATCATTGAAGTCTTATATAACCACCTGATTGGTAACCTTAAAGATAACCGTGGACCTACCAGAGATGAGCATATATTCACTGAACAACGAGAAAAGAGGGAAACAATGTTAGATCAGTAATCTTCATGAATATTACAAATTCACTTGGATGATTGGCAACTTTCCTTGTTCAACTACATAGCTCAAATTAATTTCAAGATAAACATGTATGCTATCAAACAAGCATGTAGCGTCTTAGAAAAGCCAAATAGGAAAAATATGGATGCGCATTCCAAGACATGCACGCGAGTGAAGAGCAGACATTGTCAACCATGAATATATTTGAAATAATAGCATAAATACATGGCACTATCTAATTTATAACAACAGTGTAAGCAATGTTAGACCTCTAGCATGCAGTATAGCAAATATTAAAGAAACCATAATGCATGCATCTAGGATACATGCCTTATGCATGTCGAGCAAGCAAGGGCAGATCTATATTTAGAGGAGTGGTGGTTGTCCCTACTGAATTTTCGAACTGAAATAGTATTTTAGAAATACTTCCCAAAACTTATATATATAGTTGGCCCTTTGTTATGAACATTGTTAAACACTAGGTCAGTTGCTGAGCAAGTTAATTTTTGTTGGTCTTGAGTTTGAATCCTCTCACACACATTAACTTCGAATAGAAAGGATCTTCACATTTGAGTTTGAGCAAGTTAAGAGACTTGATTAACAACTGCAGGTTTGCAAAAGTGTACTTGCCTGCTAGAATAGAAAGCCTATTGATAATCTTCTTTTTCTTTTCGTCACTGCTCGAAATGGAAAAATTAGAAAGCCAAAGTTAGTTAAGTGGGAAATAACAAAGTTCTTTCCATTACGACAAAAGTCTTGAGAAACCTAGATAAGACTCTTAGATGTCCAAGAATATCAACATTTGGCCTACTAAGGATTGGCATGCTGGATAACAAAATTGTAGATAGGGCCCAAGTGCAACATGACTTCTCTATCTCCATAGTCGACATAGTGACCCTTTGCATATACAAGATGCAGGGAGAGTATAAGATGCGTGGTATGTTGTATATTCCAGGGGACAAGTCTTCTCCATTAAGACGGCACTTAGATTCCTTTACTAGCAACCTCACTAACGAAAAGTTGATTATGCATGATAAGTGAATAAACACTATCAACTCCTGCATTAAAATTACGCACAACATAGAATGGAAATTCAATAGAAAGGAATGTCAATTTTAGAAATATCAACTCAAAGGTACAAGTTAGAGGATACCTTAACCAAGTACTATGCTTTATGAAATGAATCTGGACTTGTTATGTCATACACCACGACTGCAACAACTTCACCACGATAATAAAGGGGTGCTAATGTAGCATATCTGAGCACAACACAAACAATGAAAATAGAAACTTACTGAAGAGTAATTTAGTGTGAATGTGTGTGTGTGTGTGTATCAGTCTATGCATACGAAATTCTTCATAATGTTATTACAATGGCGGATATGCAAGAGAGCAAAATGTAAGACTGTATCATGAACAAACTCAACTCTAATAGCCACACTGTAGAAAGTTTTAAATAGAGAAAGAAAATGGAATAGAAGTTCAAGTTCTGCATGCTCATCTTCTACTAAGGCAAAACAATGCATGCTAAATACCATCAGTCAACCATTGAAAGCCACATAGTAGATGAATTTTAGATGCTTTCTTCTCATATTCTTTGTTATCTAAAGTTCTTAGTGCTATGGAGGTATTAGACTAATATTTTTTACAATGTATGATCTACTACTAGTTTAGAGACTACTACAAATGTAGTTCAACTCTAAGCTTGCATTTGGTAATGATCATTGGGTTGTGTAGTTCTTCAAGCTTACATATGTTGACAAACTATCTAATTCACAAGTTGCGCCAAACAGGCTCTTAGGAGACAGGTTTGCATCTTTTTATAGTACTCTTAACACTTCTCTTATTGGAATAACATCGTACATTATTGTTGCTTCTGTATTTTTGACTTGTTGGTGACTTTTTCAAGTTTCTTTACAATTTATAGATATGGTGCATATTTAAATACAAATGATACTATCTGTTTTTAGTAATATGAATAGCACCTTATTATTTTGACTAACAAGTGAGTTTTGACTTGTTTGCATCAGAAGTAAAAACTGATAGTATCAGAACTAAAAACTGATAGTTAAAACAAGCATCATATCATTTTTGACTTGTTAGTGAATTTTTTATGTCTCTTTATTATTTATAGAAACTGATATTATCACAATTCAAATTGATAGTATCAGTTTTTACTAAAATTGACAAGCAGAGGTTCACGACATCGACGATGATAAGTAATTAGGTACAATATAAGGATAAAATCCCAACTTTGTGCTACTGTATTTACATATAACCATATAACTGTTCTATACTAGTGACATTGATGAACAAATAAAGCCTAAATTATCCAAATACTTCAATCAACCACCAATATTTGGATCAAGCGTACGAAAACTACATTCGGAGTCTCAAATTAAATCAAATATCTTAAGAAAAAGTTGGGAAAAAAATAAAATCGTACCCACAACCGGAGTCGAGTGGCAGCCGTCGGAGTCGAAGTCGAGTAGCAACCATCGGTCTTGTTGGTGTCCTGAAATTGGTACATGCAAAACCGAAAATAAATATGTATGCCCTAAAAATCAGATCCACCTAAATAATAAAGGAAAAACCCTAAATAAAAAAAAATTAGGAAAAATAAGAAAGAGAGCAGAAAATTAAAAATAAAAGGAAGAAAAATAAGAGAGATGACTATGGCCTGAGAGTAGAGAGAGAAAAAGAAGCGAGAGAGAGAACCTGACGTGAAGAAAACATGTGAAAGAGAGGGAGGTAGAAGCGAGCGAACGAGAGAGAACCTTGTCATGAGAAAGAGAAGCTAGAGAGAGAAAGAACCTGTGTCGACGAGAGTAGCTCGAGAGAGGGGAGAGGACAACACAAAGAAAGAAAACCTATCTTTGAGAAGAGCGTGAGAGGGAAATAGTCGTGGGCAAACGAAAATAAGAGCACCTTGGGCACCATTTTTTTGGGTTTATAGCACATTTTGGGCGCCCTTTTTTTGGTATGGTCATATTTGGAATTCAATGTACGCCACAAACAGACCTATTTTTTATATTCTAAATTTTTTTACGACATGCAGCGAAATGTATGTCGTAAATTGATTATTTACGGCATACTATTTAAGCACGTCTTAATTTTAACGTCGTAAAAAGTCACTGTCACTCCCCGTTCCCAGAATGCGTATTTTAATACGTGTACTGCTTGAATGTATTTATTTAATATTTATCATGCATTTATTTTGTACTTAATTCCTTTAATTTTACGCTAATTATTTTTCCTGTATTTTATTTTCTGTTTTAGCTTTATCTTGGATTCGGCTTGGGTTGGTTTGTTTTGGTTTAGGATGGTTCATCATGAACCCAACCAACCCCTACCTACCATCATCTCCATTTAAAGCCCAACCCTTTCTCTCTCTTCATTACTTCTCATTCTCTTTTACTCTTCTTCTTCCTCATAACTCTCTCCACCTACCAAGAGCTTAGGCAAGTGCATCTTGCTTCCACATGAGAACCCATTTTTATGGTTCATTTATCTTCCTCTCATGATTCTAAGATAGTTTAGAACTTGAAATTTTTTATTTTGAAAGTTTTATTTTTGTAAATCTAAAAATTTGCTATTTTCGAATTTTGGTGGTTTTGATCTACCAAACTTCCTTAAATTCGAGTTTTGATCATTTCAGGTTGTTGAGATTTGTGTTATACCCCATTTTGATCTATGGAAGTCCCATTTTTGGCTTCGATTTAAGGTTTCACAAAATTTAGAGTTCTGAAGGTTCTCTACGTCCATGTTTTACGTGCCCGCGTAATATCAAGCTCTACGCCTACGATCATTCGTGTCAGCGTGAATCTGGATTACGCAAGTCTACTCTGGCTTGATGATATTCCTTTACGCGTAACAGTATTCATTTACGCGTATTCATTCATGCGTAAACTTTAACTCTTTACACGTACAAGCTTTTACGCATAACTCGACCCTTTACGCATACAAGTTTTACGCGTAACTCTATTCTTTACGCGTACTCCCCTGGCTTGATGTTATTCCTTTACGCGTATTCATTCACGCTTAACGTTATTTCTTTACGCGTGTTCCTTCACGCATAATGTTCTTCCTTTACGCGTAACGGTACTTTCTTCACGCGTACAAGTTTACGCGTAACATGATTTCCTTTACGTGCACAAGTTCACGCGTAAATACTATCTCCTTTACGTGTACAAGTTTACGCGTAATGCTATTCCCTTTTCATGTACAAGTTCACGCGTGATGCTATTCCCTTACGCGTAATGTTATTTCTTTACGCGTATTTTTCTGGCTTGGCATATTTCATTGAGCGTACTCCTTTGGCGTACATGGATACCCAGAATGACTAGAACTTAATCCTGAGAGTTATAGACCCGACCATACTAAATGCTAGTTTAACTTTCATGCCTTATCACGAATTGACATTTATTGTCACCTCGACTAATGATTGATCATGCGTTCCTAGTTGGAACTAAGAGACCGGCTAGTCGTCTTATTGAAATTGAATGAGACACGTTCATATTAACCATGAACTATTGCAATCGACTAGCCAATCCCGAACATTGGCATATGGACACGTGCAGACTTCAACTTATTTCTATAAAAGCAGCATGTGTACCTTACAGTCAAGGCATGATTATTCCGTGACTAGGTTTGATTGTTACATTATGCTATGTAAGACCTACAACCTAACCGTACGGGCATCGTTGTAGAGTTATGCATATCGTACCCTGTACGAAAGTACTTATTCTGAATGACCATAATTCACGACATGAGATTTCAATCAACATAGGGACTATTAAGTTAAATAAAATAATGATTGCATGGAGAGAATAGATTTCTGAGTTCTTATATGGCAGCCATCTCAGGACAATTAGTGTCCCGACATGCCGGATGGTTTCCATAGATTCTACAAATCTGCCACACGGGCAGGAAGTGGTATCTGCTTATACTGTTACATTTATATTGATGACGGGCATCCCGCTGGGACTCGTCTAATTCATGATTTATGCAATTGATTATTGGGTAGACTAGCCTTGCTTGTACATAGTAAGAACTGAGGAATCCCTTATTGCATATTTTTAAGGCAACCTGGAACTTACATTTAGCAAGCCGTAGTAGTTGTATTGCCGTTTAAATTGATTTGTTTGTGTACTGTTCTTACTCTGTTAACTACTGAGATGATCAGAATGTCAGGACATGACGGGTCAACTTCTGTCCTTGTTTGGTTGGGAAGTTGGTTTGAAGTATCGTGATGTTGTGTGAATCCCAGTAGCAAGCGGAGACTTATTTATCATATTCTTAACTCTTACCACTGGTTTTAATTCTCATGTCGTGCTTCCTTGTGGTACTCACTGGCGGAGGAAGAAGAGGGCGAGGGGGGTCACATGACCCCCCTCAAAAAAAAATTTGATAGAATTTTTTATAAACAAAAGCAGCAACAAACTGAGCACACAAAGTGGATTTGCCTTCAAATTTTAACAAAGTAACGTGTAAGAAGGGTCATGTGAGCAAACAAAATGAGTTGGCTCACTCATCGCTGCTATGTTTCGGTGAGTGGGTTCATGTGAGCAAATAAAGTGAGCAAATAAAGTGGTGAGCCAGTGAGCAAACAAACAAAAGCACAATACCTCTCCCTCTTCCCTCCTTTTGATCTCTTCCGTAGGTGGCTTAAAAATAGTTGGCTCTTTCCATTGCATTTGCAACAGTTAAATATTATTTTCGGTGATGAAAGTTATCAAGAATATACTTCGTAACCGAATGTGAGATAAATTTATGAATAATTTTTTGTGACATACATAAGCAAGACATTTTCGTAAGTTAAAAAGGATGACATCGATCTTCCATAAATTTCAAAATATGAAGCTCCGTAGGAGATTATTGTAAACAATTATTATCGGTTATGATGTAATACAATTTCATATATCTTTGCAATCAAAAAATTTTGCGACTAGTTTATGTTACTTTTTTTGTATTTTTATATTTTTTTTGGGTAATAAATTTATTAGTCGATTTTGACCCCGCTCTATCTAAATCCTAGCTACGCCACTGGTGGTACTTGCTGTTAGAGGTCTAACCTCTCTAGTTTTGCATGGCCAGATTTAGAGCCAGTTCCCGAGGACTCAGCTTACTTTCACCTCCAAGATGGTCAATACTAGAGGGATGATCGCAGGAGGACACGAGTGGGTTCCTTACTTCCCTGCTCGTTTTGCTACTTACTTTACAGTTTACCGCTTGGCACCGACATGTTAGTCGGATATTCTTGCACTTACTTTTACATTATTGTAACCAGGTCAGACTGCAGTTGATAACAATTGTGTATACCTTGTTATATCATCTGGCTATGTTTTGTAAAGCCAGACCTCAAAAATATTTTGACTGAGCGTTTGGGACACCTTACTGCTTTATCTCACATGTTCTCTATTACTGCTTCTTGATTGAATGATTGAGACAATAAATGTTGAGTAACCCTAGTGAGACTTTCATGTAGTATGCACCCCTTCGTCTTTTAGACAGCATTGATCGTATTATACGGTATTCATCTACCCGTAATACGTAGCTGGCTGAGTCATTCCCCCTCTCTCCGGTATTCTGGTTCTAGGGCGTGACAGTCACTTTTCTTGTAGTGTATACTACTGTAGCATGAGGTCACAAGCCTCTTTGTAGTGCCAAACTACCCAGCATAAAGCCTTAGGCTTCCTTGCGGTGTTACGCCGCAACGACATGGCTTGCAAGGTCGAGGTTTTACCCTTATCTGGGTACCTCATCGTGGTGTCGTACCACTATAACATGAGGACATCCTCCCCTTTGTAGTACTGTCTACAACTCTTTAATTTTATCATACAACATTAGGCTACCTGCCTATTTGTTTTGCTACGCTACTGTGACTTGGCTTGCAAAGCCGAGTCATTACCCCTACCAGGGAACCACCTGATGGACTCACCCCACAGTAGCATAGAGTTACACTCCTTGTAGTGCTGTGCTACCATGCTTCCTATAAAGTACACCAGGCATTCACTCTGCTTGAGAACTCATTAAGGCGTTTAAGCTATCCTCATCACGGGAACCTTTTTCACAGAAAACATATAGTAGACAACAGTGGTTGTAGGTCCGTAATATTTCCATGCCACAGAGGTCATTTACCTACTATTTCTGATATTTTTACAGTTACTGGTCCTCTTTTGAACCAAAAGCTAGATGCCTAATAGATTTTTCTTTGAACTAATAGCGTAAAATTTTATGGTAGGATTGTAATAATATAATATCAGAATGTCTTCAAGCCCATTTCACAAGCTGTGTCATCGACCAGCTGGCGCTTGAGGCCCTTTGGGAATGGATCTGTCAGGTTCTCCTGAATTCGAACATCAATCACTGTAATGACACCTCTCTTGATGAGATCGTGCACTGCTCTGTGTTTTAACGGCACAGTTCTCTTCTTTTCGTTGAAGAGATAATTTGATGCCACCGTCGTAGTCTCCTTGTTGTCGCAGTATATCGAAATCACCGATATTTGCACCCCAACCACTGAAAGATTATACACGAGCTTCCGAAGCCATTATGCTTCCTCCGTTGTGGTATCAAATACAAAGAACTCAGATTACATGTAAGAATGAGAGAGCATAGTCTGCTTCTTCAAATTCCATGATATA
Source organism: Iris pallida (assembly GCA_029216955.1). NCBI lineage: Eukaryota > Viridiplantae > Streptophyta > Magnoliopsida > Asparagales > Iridaceae > Iris > Iris pallida. The sequence continues at coordinate 2,974,184 of JANAVB010037417.1, forward strand.
GCAACTCCACCCATTGTGAAAATGAATCCACCTACGGACCTTTCGCTCTCCAACTCTGAGCACCAGCTGGAATTACTGAAGCCTTCTACTATCGACGGATCTCCACTGTAGTACAGTGCATATGTCTGAGTCTTCTTGAGATATCTCATTATTCGTTTTACAGCTTTCTAGTGCTCAATGCCTGTTTTGCTCGTGAAACGACTCAGAATTTCTACGATAAAAGCTATGTCAGGCCTTGTGGCAGTAGAAGCATACATCAAACTTCTGATGACACTTGCATACTCCAGCTGCCTGACGCTTTCTCTCGAATTAGACTTCAGCTTCAGGTCACTCCTGTAAGGCGTATCGATCACTGGAAGATCCTAATACCCGTAACGTGTGATCATCTTCTCAATATAACGAGACTGTAACAGCGCCAGTCCTGTGTTTGTCCGGTTGATCTTTATCCCTAAGATTATATCAGCTTTCCCCAAGTCCTTCATACTGAATTTAGTCGAGATGAACTTATTTGTCTCTGTAACACAGTCCATATCCGTACCTAGGATTAGCATACCATCCACGTACAGACAAACGATTACACCTCTTCCATCATCGAAGTTTATGTAAATACACTTGTCTGTCTCACTGACCCTGTAGCCATTTGACCTTATAACCTTGTCAAACTTCTCATGCCACATCTTGGGAGCCAGATTAAGACCGTACAAGGATTTTATCAACTTGCAGACTTTGTCTTTAAGATGCTTGACGACAAATCCCATTAGTTGTTGCATGTAAATCTCTTTGGTCAGCTCGCCATTTAGGAAAGTTATTTTTACATCCATCTGATGTATCACGAACTTATGTATTGCTGCGAGAGCAATTAACATTCAGATGGTGGTCATCCGGGCTACTGGAACATACGTGTCAAAGTAGTCGATCTCCTGCTTCTGAGAAAATTCCTTGGCTACTAGCCTAGCCTTGAATTTGTCAATAGTTCCATCTGCTTTCATCTTCTTCTTGAAGATCTATTTGCATCTGATGGGTTTTGCTCCTTCAGGACGATCAACCAACACCCAAGTGTTATTAGAGGTGACTAAAGCAATTTCATTGTCTATCACCTTCTTCCAGAAAATAGCGTCTCTAGTGTTAATCTTTTCATCATAGGTAAGCAAATCTGCTTCCACATGATAGGTGACAAAGACCCACCTCTAGCTCGGAAAAGTCCACCACATGGCTCGGGTCCAGAATGTAGCATCGAAGCTGAGACACGTGAAAAACATCGTGCACTCCCTCCAAGCTAGCTGGAAGCGCTAGTCGATATGCCACCTCACCAATCCGCGCACTCACGTCGAAAGGCCCGATGAATCTCGGACTGAGCTTCCGGCCTCTACCAAATCTGATGACACCCATAGTCGGCGAGATCTTCAGGAACCTCTGCCAAATCTGATAAGACCTGCATGGGCCACCACTAAAAACATGTCACGATCCGCTCCCGAATAATCGGACACGAGTCAGACACGCCCATCCTTCATCGTTAGACACGACGAAGTAAGCTCTACTAATCTAGGGAAATCTAACCAGATAATCATGAACAAGTATGAAATCACAGCATCAATAAATGTATCCCAAATCCAGAGTAAAGTACAAGTCTCAAAATTTATTACATTCCAGCAAAATGAAAGATAGAGTCTACTAGTCTCAAAATACAAAAAAAAATGTAAAGTGCTAAGGATAAAGCTCTAGGCTTATGCAGCCTCTAAGTCGAGAGCAACTCCAGTTGGCTTTCCTGCATCTACCGACTCTCGGCCATAATATGTGTCGCAAAGGGCCTCCAACTCACCAGCAACATATCTTATTCAGGAGCGGAGCAAAGTACAGTTCTAGGTAATGAACAAGACATCATGATATGAAAGTACAAGGAAACATGGTAGTAAAGCACAAGAAAGAACATGGTGTATAAGCACATAAAAGAACATGGTATGTAAGAACATGAAAGAACATGGTATCTCACGAATCACAGGAACTAAGTACATGATATATCTCCTGAACATGTGTGTACAATATTTGAAATATAACTAAGTATGTGACCGGCTAGGGGTAAGGACATAAAAGCACATGAAACACATGAAAGCACATGAATGGTAGGCTTAGGACCCGCATGCACGATGCGGGGTCTAAGCTAAACACACCTGAGTTGTTTCTTGGGTTTGGTCACATAAATAGTATATTTACCCACCCCAGGTACAAGTAATAAGAACAAGGAACATGAGCACCAGAAAAACATGTCATGTCGCAGTGTGTCAATCAAGAAAGCACATGATATAATGAAATGTACAAGACCATAGAGTGTACTTGCCTTGCTCCAGGAAAGTACGGGTGAAGATCGGAGCTAGATGTCCTTCTGTATTTAATAATGTGTATAAGTTGGTCAAGTTATATACAATTATTACTAGTTATCTTGAAAACTCCTTAACCTTTGTCTAAAGACAAGTAAAACTAAGATTTAGGTTTATAACTTACTTATAAAATAAATTAAATTCTTGTAACTAACATAAAACAGTCTACTTGTAGTTGACATATGAGAGGTTACCTACTCAACTATATAGGCAAACATATGCTTCTAAGATGACAATTATTTACCTAGGATCACTTGAAACAGATAATTGAAATGAACTCTTAGGAAAGTTTACTACTCAGCCTTATCAAACCTTTAATTCAAAATGAATGTACTTGATAAGTACAACCAATGATTCATATGGAAATGAATAGCTGGTGTTGAAACAGGAAAAGCAAAAAGGGTTTGGATTAAAATCACTTATCATTCAGTCCTTAACTGTTTTGTTACTACAGAGTTATAGATGACTAATGTTTCCAATGAAGGGTTCTTACCCATTCTCAGGTTCAACTCTTGGATACTAATACAAGAATTTCTAGTGTAAAGTACAATCTGAAACTGGTTTATCTAATACTTAACATGTCTATCTGCCTGAAAAATGGAGAAAACAGTCTAATCTTCTAGACTAGACATGGGGACTGATCTTTCAGTCAAGCCCAACATCTGGCTGTTATCAAAACCAAAATACAACATTGCATATGCAGGTCAAGTATTCAGGTTCTCAGTTTCAACAATCAGAGCACAGTCTCAGGTTTTTGGATTGAACTAAATACTGCAGTTGAAATATATACTGCAGTCAAAAGAATTCGAGACTGAATTAAACATTGAGATGCTATCTAAAGTTGAACTAAGTCCAGACTTCTGAATCTCAGGTTTCGACTGAGATTCACTTCTCAGTTCACCCAATAGACCCGGACCAAGAATAAGCCCCAATACTGTACCCAAGGTTCCATGTAATACATCATCAAGAATCAATCCCCAATGCATCACATTAAATGTGTTATCAGGACAGCATAAGCCCCTGGTTAAATCTGAAATTGATCTCAGTTTGACTGAGATCCATCTCTCCCAGGTTCCCATGGAAATGAATGAGCCAAAAACTGAACTGAGATCCCAGGTTATTAATTGAACCAATCTAACTTGAATCTTAGATTCAATAAATGAGTCAAAGATTAATATGGGTCTCAGGTTTTTAATTAAAGTAGAAACTGCAGTTTAAAAGAAATCCCAGGCTCATATCAATGCCCTTATTGCGAATAGCAAATTTTAAACTGGACTGGACCAGACTGATATTCTTAGGCCATGGTTCAGTCATTCCTAGCCACAGCCACAACCGTTCTTGATCAAAAATGGCCTATTCAAGTATATCATCTCACATGACTCACTGTTCAGCTTAGTTTAGTCCAAACATCACAAAACCCATTTCCCCAATATATCTAAATAGAACAGGATTCAACAATTTATGTCCTGCTAATAAGCAGGACTGAACAAGACACAATCACTACTGCTACCTAAATTTCACCTGATAATTTAAGTAACACATCGTAGAACCCATAAATGGTTCGACAACTAATTAGAGTGATAATCAGTTCACAAGTACTGATCTAAACCAGTGATCTCAGAACTCAACAAGGCAGTATTCGAAATTTAAACAACAAAGCAAATTATGCCTAATCTATCACACTGATTCTAATACACTGCCTTCTCCTATTATTCACATATGAATAGATAATCTAAGTTTTGAAATTACCTGATGGAGATAGGTTTTGATTTGTACTTGGTGTCAAAATTCGAACATCCAACTGCTTCCCAAACTTCTGAAACGATAGATCGAACATGTGCAGGAGTAAAAACAGGGAAACACATCACTAAATTCGAATAAATCCACAACAATATCAATTCAATTTTTTTTATTTAAAGAACTTCGATTAGGACTCACCAGAGTCGATTTTGAATCGTAGATCGGAGAAAGATCTTCGAATCCTCTGCAATTGTCTGGATCCAAACCTCTCGATCTGAATTTGATCGGAACAACAACTAACACGAGATGTAAAGAATGAGTTCAAGAGGAGTGAAATCAAATTATCAGGAGTTGAAGTACAGGATATCGAGATCGAGACTTACTGGTGATCGCCGGAGAAATAAGTCGAAGCTGTGCTGAGCGAGCGTCGACGCTGGGTGGTCGATCGGTTCAGTCGCCAAGGACCGTTGCGCGCGCCACTGCCTTCATCGCCATCATCCGTGGTCTTCCTTCCAGGAACTTAGTTTAGAATGTCTTGAATCAATGGAGGATGAATTGGGAGGGACTCAAGCTCAGTGAGCTGAATAAAAACTTAGAGGAGGAGGTGGTCTTAAGTAGGTGGTTAGGGAGGATTTCTTGGTGGGAAAAGGAGAGTGCTACAGGAATAGTTTGTTAGAAGAGCACGTGGCTCTGCAACAATCAGTTGAGGAAGAAAATGGAGGTTCAAAAATTCAGTCTTCCATTGGAAAGAATAAATAAGGAGAAGAAGAATTTATATTAACACTCTATGGGCCTTAGCCCATCAGGATAGTCCATGGGCCATTCATTAAGAAAATTTGATAAACAAATTAAACCAAATCTATTTAGTTAAACCAATTTAATAATTATAGATAAAATCTATAAACATTTTATATAAAAAAAATAGTACCAATTTGAAATGGTGGAGTTACAGTAAGTGATGGATAGGACATAACTGCTAATATAATACATGTTAGAGGACTAGGCAGTTATTAGAGGTATTATGCCGTGGATACAACATGGATAGGACATTTGGTGAGGAGTACGACTGTCACAACCCACACCCACTGTGAGGGTACGAGTACGTAACGACGCCCAGCCTACGCCGTAGTGTCGGCGGTAGAACGTTGTTCTAGGTCACTATCTAATCAATCAACTCACACAATTATATAATGTACTTGTCAAAATCTCAACTCCGAACGGAGGACAAGTATAGATATAATATAATCTCAATCACAGTCTAAGCACGTTATGATAACACAGAATATTATAACTAAGACTAAATACAACAATAAAACCAACTACTAAAATAATATAATCTCCAACAATCTCAAATTAACATATCTCAACTTATTTACAATTCAAGTTCTAACGGTCAATTGGTCACATTTAGACTCAATGTTGACTTTTGGTCAACTCTAGTCAATCCTAAACTATTGAGTCAAACCTTGTCAATTCTAGGGTAAATGTTGACTTTTTGTTGACTTTTAATCAAAACAGTCAACCACAGTCAAATGGGTCAATCCTAAGTCAATTACCCTATTCCTAACCATTACCAACCAAGCTATCCTAATTATAGCTATATCTTATTATGCTATCTACAATATCTTAGTTATAAGGTATTACCTTAACCCTTGCTCCATTACCTTAGCCTCTACCTTACCTTACCCTTACCTTAACCCACTTCATGAGACTCTAGTACCTTGCTAGGGTACTCTAACCACTTACCCTCGTATCTCGATACTGTAACTTGGTATCTTGATACCTCTCCTAGGTAATAAGGTAAATTATCTATTTACCTTGAAGGTAAAGGTAAATACACTATTACCTTATTATGATAACTTGGTATCATGAGATACCAAGAATCAAACTCTAACTAAACCTATCTATACAATATCTAACTAAACATCTCAATACTCTAACTCTAACTAGTACCTAACACTAACATATTAACATATAACCTCAATACCTCACTCTAACATAAAACCTTATCACTACAACAAAAAATCCTTTTAATGACGGCTAAAAATCGTCATTAATGACAAACTATGACGCTTTTTTTTTCAAAGCAATCGTTATGAAAACGGGTGTTATAAATGTTTTTTAAAAGCGTCATAAAAAAACTGTCATGAATAGTTTCTATAAAAACGTTATGAATAGTTAATATATATTGCACAATTCAGAACAATTTTAAAACGTCATGAATAGATAATATGTATAGGCTCAATACATCACATTTATAACACTTTATACTATTCAAATTAGCATATTTATAATGCTCTATACTGCACAGTATATATTATATTCCAAAAACTTAACATTATATATCACCATCTTTATTACATTTCTCAAAATAGAGTACATATCAACATCTTCATTACATTGAATATCCAAATACATATATATATATATATATATATATATATATATATATATATATATATATTTACAACTACCAAAATTGTTCACATCAAAACTTGGCCACATCAAAAATGTCCACAGAACATGTAGTAAAACCCTGAAAAAGATAAAAACAAGCAAATATAAGGAATTAGCTTCCAAGATTATAATACTTCCAACTACACAAGTAGCAAAAGCCTGATACTTATTGGGAACAATTCAAATTCATACTACATATTTAATATCCAAATGCTGAACTGCATAAATTCTTCATGAGAAAGGAGTTAACATAAAGAATGCCTACATTGAGGTAATGCTCTTCGTACGAGTGTGATGGCATGACGAATTACCTGCAAGGCCATACTTCTGGAGAAAAGAGAATGTAGTAGCAGCATTCCAATCATATCTAACATAAGTAGATCACATCAAATAAATAAAAAAATAAAATCACACTTAAAAATTAAAATAAATCAACTTGTGACACACTACTGGTGCTTAGTAGGTTCTTGTGGTTTAGGTTCGATCAGTAGAGTCCCTGAAAAAACAAAACAAGGAAGCAAAAGACTCAAAAAATAACACCAACCATGTAGTTCTGGATATTTGTCAAACTCAACATGATACACAACACACACAAAGAGGAGATTTATCCACAATTAAGTTGCAAATTCAGTTTGCCTATTACATAGCTTCTGTAGCGGTAAATTATATTCTTTCATGGCCAAACCATATAAATATGGAAAATCATTATCACCATCATCACCTTGTACCAGTAGTAGAGTACACAACAACAAACAACTGTAAGGAGTCATGTAGTTATAAAGAGAAGGTTAAATGTCTCCTAACAAATCCTTTCAAAGCATGTATCAGTTCTAAATCTTACAATCAATGTTCAAAAGAAGTGGGGGGCCTGGGGCATACAATGAAGAGCTCCACAAACAGTGTAAGTTTTGAAGGGATGCCATGTCACTAGCATAAAAATAGACGAATATAAAAATAATAAAATGACTTGGAACCCTGGTAAAGTACAGAGTATAGGAATTAGATCAATGCTCAGGATAATCAAATCCTAATCTGTTACCAACTCAGGTACAAGTTCAAACAGCCTTCCAATTCACTATTAGAACAAGTCTGGCTTTGGAAAAGAATAGTGTATCAAATGAAACGGAAACAACAAATGAGTGTAGACTCAAAATTTCCAGTTTTATTTCAGTTCTTAAAGAGTGTCTCAAGAATGCTGCCACCATTCGTAAGATTCTCTCAAATTGTGGTACGCCACTTGCCATCTAAGGGTGCATATATAGGATATAATGGTCATTTCCACTTTCTTTCTCATGAAGACAGATACAAATGTATGCGACGAGGTTATTATACAAAAACAGGGAAACAAAACACACAAGCAAACTTGCACCCAGTAAAATACCCAGTAAATTTTGATACATCTTCACAAGCATGCCAAAATACCCAGTAAAATAGCAAACACTTGTAAATGCATGTTTTCTAATTCATGTTCTCTTAATAATTAAAAGTGAACTTACACCTTTGAATCCAATTTTCTTCTTCCAGTCAACAGCTGCTTGGAGAAACTTGGCCTGAAAATGCAAATGTCACACCTTAATATTCACAATAATCATATCATTCACATATCAAAACAAATGCCTGAAAATGAAAATGCAAATGCAAATGCCTGAAAATAAAAATGCAAATGCAAATGCCTGAAAATGCAATTATCTTCTTTCAGCCATTTGACTATGCTATCATGAACTCTACATACTCTGTGACATATGATCGATTAATGGTTACACTATTCTTTCACTGTCAGTGGAACTTCCTAAAATTTGAGCATATTTCCAAACTAGTGCATATATGAAAAAAATTTGTTGACACTTAATTAGACTGATCTCATGTTCTTATGATAATAGAAATTGTATGATCTTAAATTTTGAAAAAAGAAGGAGTAAATAAGAGGAATTTGGCCTATACCACCTTGAAGAATTGTCCCACAGTCCATATTGGCTAGCTCCCTCATTCACTACTGGTTATCCATGTTGAGTTGACGAATGCGATCCGATATAGACCATACTGGCTAGCTCCTGCTTCCAATTTCAGGATTCTCAACTTTTCCAAGTTACAGTTCTCGCAAATTAACTGTTGAAAATCACAATACTAGTAGAAATCCATGTCAAGATTTGTTTCAAGACATTCACCTCTCTTTGTAGAGCCTCGCTGAGTCATACTCGTTCAGTTGAGTCATACGGTTCCATGTCCTGAAGCAACGTTTTGAGTATGATGTTAAAGTTAGGTAGTTGTGCGGAAAAGAGAGAGTACCACAAAATAATTTATCAAACACCTTGTGTGCTTCTGAAGGAGGGATCTTTGGACCCACCGAGTCGGATGTGCGGTCAGTACCAGATCTTCTAAAGGAGGGCCCCCTCGATGTCGGAACTTCACGATGCAGCGGGTGTCATCGGGATTGCCCTCGTCGATCTGCATCACGACCTTGATCTCTTCCATGGCTGCCTCTGATATTGTACCCTCTTCTGCACCTTCAGAGCGACAAGGGCGATCCAAATGGTGCAGAAGACCTCCAAGAGTCCATGGGGGCATACTGTCGAGCTCATAGTTCCCTTTGGAGAGGAAAAAAATTTAGATAGCTTTATTCTAGAGCTGAGGATTTTGGAGGAATATAGATGAAAATTTGGGCGGCTTTGGAGAGAACCAAAAATTTGGGCGGCTAATCAAAAAATTTGGGCGGCTGACCAAAAAAATTTGGAGCTCGGTCAACGACTTCTTCGACTTCTTTCTCACGATAGGCGGGGCGGACTTCTTCGACGTGGCGGGCTTCTCGGTGCTGGAGTTGAGGCTGTTGGGGTCGTTGCCCCGCTTGCCGGGTTTCAGCTTGGGGGAGATGGGAGGGGAGTAGGGCTTGGAGGTGGTGATGTTGGTGGCGGTGGTACTTAAGGAGATGGTGATGGAAGAGGACAGGGACCTCTGGAGGGACTTCTTGAGCCATCGAGCCGCCATTGGGAGGGAGAGGACGAAGAGGGGTCGGGAAGAAGCGCGAGAATGGGAAAGAGGAAGGAGAGGGAGAGCGCGGAGAAGAGGATGAGCAGAACCCTAACGCTCCTCCTTCGTGTTCTTGTCGATCGCGTGCGCGGCGGCCTCGAGCTTGTCCTGGAGGGCGACGAGGAGCGTGAGGCCCTCCTCGAAGATTTTGGATCTAGGGTTAGGGTTTTGGAGTTGGGGGAGAGGATGGAGAAGAAATGAGGAGAAGGAGAAGACCAGAATATTTTGGGGGAGAGGCGGGCTATAGCAAGAATTTTGCCAACAATTAAACTTAAAAAATATTACAAGTTTGCCACCGCTCTAAATTAATAATAACGCTTTGTTTTATAAACATTATAAAGAGCCCAGAATTAGCCTAAACCGTCATAGAAAAAAGGTATTTCGAACTTTGATGACGCTTCTTTATCAGTCATCATGAAATCCACTTATCAAGCGTCATTAATAGGTCTTTTTGTTGTAGTGTATCCTCAACATATCCAAATACCTTACTAATATGGACTCAAACATGCACACTAACATGTCACTAACATAGACTAACATTACTCTAATCTATCACTCAACTCTAACTCTAATAAGCTAGATATCAAAACTCTAACCTAGACTAAAATCTAACATATTTAAATCCTAACATAAACTTATTCCCTCTTTGAACCTCACTTTAAGACACCCACACACACACACATATAACCATATATAGGGGTATATATAGTGGCTAATGGGGGTCAAGTGTGGGGCCAACATGGGGCTGTACAGCAGCCCCCAAGCTGCTGCTATCAGCATTAGGCTGTTGCTGCCTGCTGTGGTCTTTTCTTCTTCTACTCTCTTCTATTCATCATCCATTCAATTCATCCACTCATAATTTCATTCATTCACTCATGAATCTATACATTCAATTTCATTCATCTCAAAACCTGAGAATCTAATCCCCATACTCTCAGTTCTCATTTCAGATTTACATATATACATATCTAAAGCTAGCACCCCTCCTATCACATATCCTAATATGTATAAATCAGACTACTCCCCAAATACATTCTATAGCCTATACTAAAACTTGATAACAGATTCATCACAACTCTATCAACCATGAATACCAAACTAATATCATCCTATACGATCATAAATATATATACCTATCTAACCCACACTCTTTAAATCTCAGAAAAATAGGGCTAAAACTCACACATATATAAAATAACATATGACGTGAATATAGAGATCAAATCTACTCAACTGTAAATAAGAGGGGTGTTGTGTGTGCATAAGACAGGGTTCAGTCAATACATGTGTGTAGAGAGTGTCATAAGTGTCGAGTGACATACTGTATCAGAGTGTGTGTGTGTCGAGCAAGTGTGCGTGTGCCATCATGTGACAATAGAGTGTCAGGACATGGCAACATGTCAACCGGTATCTAAGTGACAACCATGTGTGTGTATGTGTATATATACTCAGTAAATCAGAAATTCAAGGTTCAAAGACAGTTCCAATTGACAGTTCTATGTGATTCGAACTAATGATTAACACCAATCATGAACCCTAAATGTGGATAAATCTAGATACACATAGGTGATCCATTCATGGTAACTAATCCTCAATAATTTAGTTAAAATACAAATGAAACTCAGCAGAAATCAATCAGTGAACAAGTATCAGGAAAACCCCCCTTTTAAACTAAACTAAATCGAAAACCCAACCAAACATTTGTGTGTCGGGGGGTACAGGCATGGGGACATGTCATGCACATCCATGTGTCCCAATGTGTCCAGCAATCGGGACACGAAGTGTCCAAGAATTCTAAAAACTGAAATTTCAGAAAACAACATCAGAGTGTCCTCGTGCAGCGAGGACACGGCCTCGTGCACGCGATACAGGGCACGACACGACTCGTGCTCGTGCCCACGTGTTCGCTCCATATAGGTCTATACTCGTGTCACCCTACATAGTGTCAACGTGTCCCCGTGTCGTGTCAAAACGTGCGTATCAGTACACGTTTTCACGTGCGTGCAGCACAGGCAAGGACCAGTACGATCGAGTTTTCTCTCGATCCACTCGATCATTTTGCCTCAAATTTCGTATGGGTGATGGCAGATAGTGCCCCCACGTGTCCACCAAAAATCAGGTTACGAGAGGCCGTATCGTGTCCTGTGTCGAGCCCATACAGCAGGAGACTGCACGGGCATAGTGCTGTGTCTCGTGCGCATGATGCGTGTCCAATTTGGACACAAAAATCCACCAAAATTTGACTCGGTCCTCACAAAAGTCATTATACACATATAGATCTATGAATCCATGCAATTAGTTTTACAAAAATCGAAAATAAAATCCTAAGGGGCATTATATCAAACACATACACTTACACATTGACACGTGTCCGATACGGACACCAAACGGACACGATTTCTAACCAAATTCTAGGGACACCTAGGGGACACCTAGATCTAGCCTAATATGCAAAGAAATTAGAATTAAAATGCATTTTAAAGGGTTTTACCTATAGGTGCAAATGATCAAGAAAAGCCCCAAATCGGTTGATTCCCGATGCTAGCCAAATCCTCCAAATTGCACTCAAACTGAAATTACTCTCCATGAACATCAAATAGAGGGTTATTAGAATATATTACAAAAGATTTGGATAAAAAAGGAATTAAAATGGAATTAATATGAATTAGGGAAGATGGGGATTTACCTTTCCTTTTTCTAAGTGTTGGAATGATACAAAAGAGGCAAGAACTAAATGAGAAGAATATTTATAGGGAGGGGAGCCCTAATGGCTGGTCATAAAAGAAGGAATTAGGGTTTGGGTTTAAGTCATGGGCCATGGGCCAAGTTTCATAAGTCATGGATTTAAATCCTTAAGTCATAAGTCATTGTACGTATCATTATTTCTCCTATTTCAAACTAGTTCCTAAATGAATAAAATGAGGTTGACTTAAGTTAGACTAGGGTCTCACCATGCTAACCAAGTCACCATAGCTAGGGTTAGCTTCTAGGTTAGTCTCTTAAGTCACAGCTAGCAAAAAGTCAAAATTAACAATCACCAATGCAATAAATCATAAAATAATTCAAAGAGGCCAAATGACCAAAATACCCTCATGCTCAAAAGTAAAAATAAATCATCCTAATGACATGGTTAGGCTCTAGGTCAGACAGTCTCTCGGGTTTCACTAGCAGCACATCGAAATCACAAGTCATGACTTAAAACAAATTTAAATTGATTAAAAATCACCAAAATCATAATATGATATAAATATCAATAAACAATAATAAAATTTCAAAAGTTCAAAATTACCCTCATTTGGAAAATTGGATGTTACAACGACTGTACGTTGACTACCACATATATCTATCATAGACTCGCTTACTACTGAGGAACGATAGATAGGCTATATGTTATAGACTCGCTACTGAGACATGGTACTATAGAATTAGATTCACGATGGAGATACTTTAATTTATTCGACTTGACATGGTAGTCACGCGGCCATGCACTGTTCTCAATTTGTATTTACGCATAGAATAGTTAGGAGACCTTTCAATTGTTTGTTTACATTCAGCATATCATGCACGTATACAGTGTATCTTGTTACGTCCCTCTGAGGACCTAGTGATCTCTCTAGGTCAGACGATCAGGACTATCTACGAACCAGAATTAGATTCTTTGTTCTCTGTCGATGAGGTTTTACCTTCCGATCACATTTGATTTGGTTAGTTATAATGGATTATTTAGTTGCTATTTTTCTTCATTTATTTTATGAGGTCGAACTCCATTTTCTTTCTAGTTGATTTAGTCGCTTGGTAGTGGATTTGTTTCCACCCAACTATTATTTGTTATTTTGTACTTGACTCAGTTAATATATTATTTCTTTTACTTTCCGTGGATGAGATATAGTGTAGCCTTGACTCAGATTTATCTACTATAAGATGTAATCATAATACAGCTTATGTATGTATATGTAGGCTCTATACATTGGAGTAGTTTTCGTATACACACTACACCAAAATGACAAATTAGGAACACTATGCATTTTTCAATCTGGAATGCTTAATTTTCGTACCTAGGTTCTAGAACAGAACAAAAGTGTTCCGGATTAGAAAAGCGTTCCAAATATATTTTATTTTACTTTTTAGAAAAATTATTTATGTAGGTATGCTTTAATACCGTTCTAGTAGACATTGGAAAAAAATATTATTTACCAAAATTTCACTTTCCCCCTTTAGTTTCACTTTCCCTCCTTTAGTTTCCCCCTCCTATAATAATTTTTTTAACAAAGCAGAAGTTATCCTTTGCCATGTCTCTCATGTCTCAACCATCCCGAGCTAGGGTTACTCTCTTCTTGCTTCCACTATCAACATCACCTTGCAGCCATCCCGATTCGGGCCTCTGCCGCCACCACCCTCATCGGTGCCATTACCACGGTCGCTCGCTACTCCCCGATTTGGAGCGCTGAGCCCTGGAGTCGGAAGAGGAATGGCACGAGTGCGTCAAAGAAGATCCGACCTGGAGGTCTTCCGTCTCCAGGGGTCTGACAGGTCTAGCAGCCGCATCCTTCGCATCATGGGGAAGTTCTTCTTAGGTCCCCAAATCGATCTTTCTTTCTTGATTATTTTTATAATTATCGAGTTCTTTTGGTTGCTGGTTTTCTTAACATGTACTTGATCTACACTATTTGGTAGAATAATTTAGTGCTAAAATTTGTATATTTGGTATATAATTTGCTTTTATTGAATATATGTGGAGGAATCTGTATGGCAAAGGGATGTGAAACCACTTCTAGAGGAGGCTATGCTACAAGTATCAAATTAGGGTTTCAATCTGGATGACCTTCAGGTACAGAAGAATAACAATAGAGGAGGGTTTTTTTTCCTCTGGCTCAAATCCATGTTTAGTCCAGCTGAAGAGAGTATACATGATTTGTTGACTACGCCTTATTTTGATTCTGCATAATTACGTCTTATTTCCTCTGGCTCAAATCAATTCAGTATCTGCATAATTACGTCTTATTTTGATTCATGTCTGGTAATTTTTCTTTGGTGTGACATTCTCTTATGTTGCATTATTTATATTTGTAGGTCTCACGATAGCTGAATACTTTCGACTATAGGATACAATGTAAACATGATGGATGACTCTACCTCCCGCTGGGTTGAAGCCATTTGTGAAATATCTGGTGGATTGGTACTTTATTCGATACCATCTTTATATATTCATATTCTTATACCATACTTTATATGTAAATGATTTATTTAGTTTGAAATGAGATATTATTCAGCATTGTTTAATATTATATGATGGAAAACCAGTAAAGATCAATCTTAGAATTGATTGCTTCATACCAAAGAAAGCTTCTCATATTCTTGATTGTATTCATTTGATTGATACTAATGTGGTGATGCATTTAACAGCCAGCACTGCTCAAGGAATAATGTTTTCAACTTTCAAGTTTTACCTGTAACGAGTCAAACATGACAAAAGACACGTAGTTCTGTTTCTATAATCTTCGAGCATTATTTACCTGTAATGAGTCTAACCTGGAAGTTTATTTGGCTTGCAGTGGTGAGGAGTTATGATACCTAACTTGTAAATGTGTGCAAAAAAAATGTTTCCTAATTTTTTGTTCTCTACCCAGGTCCCGATAACTTAGATAACTTGAGGAGGCTTGTGGAGCGGTTCCATAAGCAAGCACCTAGTGCAGCTGCTAAACAATTGGGTGGTCTAAGTTAGTGCAAAGGACTGGTGCTTTCACCATAGGATGCATAAGGCTAAGAGTACCCACTGATCGGCAAAAAATATATCAATATGACATCTTGTAAGAGTTATTCATGTTTTAGACTATGCAGTCCATATTGATACATCAATGTTCACTATTTTTGCAATAGAACTGTCCATGAAGAATGCCCATCTGAGGTGTGCCTCGTGCATATAAGGACTGCAGTGAAGTTGGGCATATTGATACATCAATGTTCACTATATATATATATATATATATATATATATATATATATATATATATATATACAAAAATGCCCAACTTCATTGCACCTGAGTCATAAAAAATATGTATATATATATTTCAATTCTACAAAGTCCGGACTCATCTTAGACCGGTGAGTTGAACCGACACTAATAGTTAGATTAACCAAGTCTAGCCAATAGTTAGCTTTCCAGATAAGATACCAAGTAACTTGTTGAATAAAAAACTGCTCGTTCTTACTTGTTTGCCTTATATGCACGTAGGAGTTGGTGAATTCCTTGTGTGGCCCAAATCGCACATCAGATTCATGGAAGAGTAACTTGTGAGTAATTTTTATATCAAACTTTTCTAATGATTAACAATACATGAATTGATTTCCTTTCATACTTTTCCAATGATTAATAGTCCATAAATTAATTAAAAATGATGTACCACACATGACACATACATGTATCAGATGTACATGAATTGGTTTCCTTCCATACTGTTACTGATACTGATAAATGAATTAATTTCCTTTTGTATAACAGTTGGTTTGTTTTACAAATCGTCTTTTTTACCACTTTGGATATGTGATCACGTTGATAACATACAGGTAAGACTCCTTATCTCCCAACTTTAAGCCTGCATGCTGTGGAGTGCATTGCTTTGCTCTGATCTGTTGGTTGTGGACCTTAATTTGCTTTGTTTTGATTTAATTTGGTTACTTGTCGGCAACTCCTGCCTCCATTTCTGTTTAATTGTTTATGGGTGATGTTACCTCTACCAGTTGGATCCAAGTATTGAATTACCTTTTAATACGGGGGAGGGAGAAACAAAGAAAATAAGGAGGAGGGAGAAAGCAGGTCCTCTGCATTTCTTGTTCTCTCAATTTCTCTACCCAGAATTTGATTGTTTAACTTCCAAGTATAAGCAAGCAGCAAAATAAAATTTAAGTTAGGATATCCTCCTCCTTACTCCTCCACTTGAGCTTCGTCAATAGTGATGTCCCCTCTCCTCTCCCTAGCTAGTAGGCTACTAGCGGAACACCCGAATTTCTTATTTGTCAGTCAGCTAGGAATCGTATGCTTTATGTAATGGCAGTCGCTCTCGTTCCGATGAGGATTCTCTGGTGTCATATGGAGTCTACATCTCAAACTTTTGAACTGATTAATTAAGACTTCCTACATAAGTTGATATTGTGTGACAATTTATTATTCTCTCTATAAAATTATTTAGAGAATAACAGGATTTGATGTCATAGGTACCTAACATCTTGAATAAAAATCTTACATTTAGAGAATCTGTATCCTTATTCTACAAATAACAAACATTTTGACAGTTGAGTTGGATGACTTAGAATCTGTATCCTTATTCGATGTCATAGCTACCAAACATCATGAATTAAAATCTTACATTTATTTTTTGTATACATATCCAAATTCTAGCGGAAAGAAGAACTGATGTCAATGGAAGAAGAACTGATATGCATCTGTAAATTACTTTGATACTATGATAGTTTTATTTTTTGTATACATTGCCTTTTTCTATGCATATGTAAATTACTTTGATAGTTTTGTTGTTCGATATGCACAATTTAGGATTGTCACATTGTACGATGTCTTCGAGTGTTGTCGACACATCTAACCAGCGGGAAGAAGAACCGATGTCAATGGAAGTCAACCAAAATCCAACATCTAAGAAGATCATCGAATTTAATCATCTTGGACAAGTAGTTGGACCCAATGCAACTTACTTTAAGAGTCAAGTTGGTAAATACGTGAAGACATATGTACCTATCAGGTATATAAGCTGGCTAAAGGTACCAAAGATCTACAAGGATGATGTTTGGAATGAGATATTGGTAAGAATAACGAGCATTCATTTAATTTTCTGTCACTTTATCACTTTTCTGTCACTTTGCATTTTTATATTTTTAACTGGCTATGAAATTGAGATTTTCATACCTGTATGAGAATTCTAATATTATGAGGATTCTAAGTTCCTACAGTATATTGTATCTAATCAGTTATGATATCATATCAAATATTATGTCCACTGACAGACGCAATTAAGAAATTCCACATATGCTTTGATTATGATAACTTTAACAAAGATACGCAAGAAGTATTCAAAATATATCGTATTAGTCCACCTAAATGGCAACTTTCACAGTAATAAATACCACTCTGTCTTGTTTGAATCTGTCATGTTTTCCACCACCAAGAGATTTTGAACTTTACCTCTCTACCCACGTAGATGCCTATAGTATGAGTACATGCAATTTGATCCTCAGATTCTTTATCAACTAGAAAATGCTTGGCATCAATTGAATCTGTTTTCAGTACTTGCTTTACATTATAATGGGCTGTATAGACAAGTCTACAATGCTAAGAAGCATGGGCACTCAAAAAATCTGGGCCATGTAATGCCAGACGCGTATCAGACATGTATCAAACACATAGGCAATCCAAAATAAGCTAGGACAAATAGGATCTAGGAAGCACGGACACTCCAAAAATTGCACCGTGTCATGTCAGACGCGTATCAGACATGTATCTCCACAGACACTCCAAAATATGCTAGAACACAACAAAATAGGTGTCGTATCCGTGTCACCCTGTAGAGTCCTATCTATGTCTGCGCAACATAGATTGGATCTAGATATGTTCACCTGGATATGAAGGAAACACCTTTATGCTTGTAGGATTCAAATCCTAACAATACCCATGTATGTACTATTACGGTCCTTCCTCACCACTAGAGAGAAGTTACACAGTACTCTTGTGTTTAAGCACTCAGGATATCAGTCACGTAGTAAAGGTGGCATAACAAAACCATATTAGAAGAGCAGTTGTATCAGATGGATGAAAGGAGTCAATAAAGGAAGCACTAAGAAAAGCAAATTAAAAATTAATAAAAACCCAACAAAGAGGCCTTTGAGTAATGTAACTTGTTGGAAAAACCAACTTGATAGCCAAGCCAACTATACTATCAGAACTAACAGGTAGAAAAAAAGGGTTTGTGATCCAGATAAGAATTAGCTTACCATAGATATATATCCACTAGAATAATAAAAACTGGAAAATATGACTATAAAAATTGTCTGGGTGCAAGTGGTCTGGTGGACCGAAGTTTGGCCTACATTATCTAGTATTAGACTGGAACCACGAGTCATACAATGATGAATGATCCATAACAAGAGCAGAACTTCCAATAGGGTATGGCATAGATGATCTGGTCAATCAAAAACCAAAGGATCCAAAGGCACTCCATGAGACTAAGTTCAGCATATCAATTTAGCATGTAGGGGTACAAATTTATCATAGAGAGAACCTAGAACAAAAGGAGGACCAATCATCTGAACCCGACAAAACATAACATATGGGTTGAATCTGAGTCTTAATTATGGGCCCAAAGGCTAATAAAGGGATCTGTTTTGAGCTAGAGCTGAACATATCCAGATACGAATCATCCTTAAGGAGTTACAACATAAAGGGAAATGCCAAACAGGGGTACTAGGCAAGTGTCCAGCACCTAAAAGGCTAAAAAAAAATCTATAAGATTGATGTAGAACTTGTATGTTATCTGGAAGTTTTGAAAGATAATTTCAAACTTGTATGTAAAATCCATTCTGACTTGTACAAAATTGGCCTCACTAGGTCACAATAACACTCCAGTTAATGAATATACTACAGATATGGGTTGTTCCATTTGGCTTTCAATTGCAGGACTTGGGTTGGATTTAGGATTACCTATCATTGCTACTTCTGCTCTTTTTTTTTTTGAGAATCAGGCCTGATAAAGAGTCAGGATTATGATTCAAGTAATATGTCAAGACTTGCAAATATATCAAATTAAGCATCACGCAGAAAATACTCACCAATCTTCATGGCGAACAACCTTCCCAATCTTTAATTGTCAGTTTGATAAGTGATATGACAAGTCTTCTAAAAATTACATATATTTCAATTCATCAGTGTTATTTGAGTCAGTGAGGTTACTGCATTATGAAGGAGGACTTATGATGTGTCAATTTTTTCTCCTGTTCATAGGCGACGAGCTATCTCAAAGCTTTAGCCAAGTAAATGTGCGGTTCCAAGGTGCATTGCCTGTACTTATGACAATAATGTTGAGAAAAAGCCAAGCTTAATGTTTGGTGAAGAAATGCTACTGCGGTTGTACAGAAAATGACAAGTAATGACTGGGTTATATATACAGAGTTAATTCAAAAGGGCCAAATGAAGGGGGTAAGTGCAAACCTAGATTGCTTCAGAGGTAGTTGGTGGGCCAAGCTCTGTGTATGACACGTACACGTTTAGTTCAATTTGTTTATCGAGGATTTGAGATTCCCTCTAAATTAGTAAAATAAGATATGCATATTTAAATTTTAAACATCCTGTTCATGTTAAATATATGTACATTTACTGAAGTATAAATAGATACATGTGTTAAGTGTTCTTGCGTACCTAGTTTATATATTTGATTGGCTTTCTTATAATATTGTATTTTTATTGCAGGCAGAATTTGAAGTTCCAAGTTATCTTAGAAAAGATGTTGAAAGAACAATGCCAGATGCATACAGGAAGCTAAAGCATACCCTAAGAAAGATTCATTTGGATAAGCAACCAAATTTGGAGGCAAAAATGTTGGCTATTCCAAA
The DNA here is from genome assembly GCA_029216955.1 of Iris pallida. Lineage (NCBI taxonomy): Eukaryota > Viridiplantae > Streptophyta > Magnoliopsida > Asparagales > Iridaceae > Iris > Iris pallida. The sequence continues at coordinate 2,994,394 of JANAVB010037417.1, forward strand.
CGGAATGAAAAAGAAAGATTGGGAGCAATTTTGTATTAATGAGTGTGAGCCCCTGAATTTCAAATTCATTTTTAATTAGTGTTAATTAAATTTTTTTGTCATTTATAGCCTTAACTAATTATTAGAAATTTTTAGGAATTTTTCTAGAATTTTTAAATAAATTTAAATGAGTTTTTAAATACAAAAATATTGATTTGTAATTTTCTAAAATGTTTTAATATCGATTTGCAATTATTAGAATTATTTTAATTATAGTTTGTAATAATTAGAATTGATTGTATATCAGTTTGTAATAAATGGTTTGTTTTTAAATAAGGAATGCAAATTATATTTGCATTTATTATCTGTGGGGACCTATATGCAATTCCTAAATCTATGGGGGCTTTTTGGCTAAACTACCTAACCCCCCCCCCCCGACCGAACTCACTCTCTCTCCTCTGACTCTCACCCACCCCCGACGACTGCCCCGACCGCCACGACCGGCTGCCCCCGCCAAACCCGGCTGCCCCGACCGCCTTAACTCTCCCTATAAAACCCCCCTCTCTCCCATGATCTAAACCCTAACCCTAAATTCTCCCCACAGCCACCGACGACCCCCCTTCTTCCCCAAAACACTTCGCCGGAACCCTAACCCCGACAAAGTCTCGATCTCACAATCCCGACACCCTTATCGACCACCACCACCACCCGCAGCTTCGCCCCGACGAGACGAATCGATCGCCACCGGAGCGCCGCCGTCTCGACGCCTTCTCCGCCGTCGAGCACTCGAAACCCCCCCCGATCAACTGGACACGTGAGTGTCAGTGTTCCCTTGTGTCGTGCGTGTCTCGTATTGGGTCGGAAGTGTTCGCCGTGTCCTGGCAAACACGAACGTGGACAAGGACACGTAAGACTCGTGTCGTACGTATCGTGCTAAGCGAGGACACAAGAAATCCTGTGTCCTTAACTGTCAGGACACAGGACAGTTTTTATTTTTTTTATATAAATGCTAATCTAAACTAAATAAATGAATCAAAACCCTAACCCTTAACAAAGCCAACGGGCTGACCCCCTGGCCAGCCCGACTCGACCTAACCCCCCCCCCCCCCCGTGCGCTGTGTTGGCTCGGGTTCGAGCCCTGCCACTGCTATCTTTTCCTTTTCTTTTTCTTTTCCTTTTTCCTTTTTCTTTTATATATATATCTATTTATATATATATATATATATGTATACATATATTTGTATATATATGTGTATTAATATAAATACTATATTTATGTATATATAGTTGCTGTTATATATATATATATATATATATATATATATATATATATATATATATATATATATATATATATATATATATATATATATATATGTACTTCATTATTTTATGTATGTATATATATATATATATATATATATATATATATATATATATATATATATATATATATATATATATATATATATATGTCTTATGTATACATATATATTTATGTATATATATTTCCTTGTGTATATATATTATCATATATATACTATTATATGTATATGTATACATTTATTTTGTATAAATATATATATATATATATATATATATATATATATATATATATATATATATATATATATATATATATATATATATATATATTATATAGTTGAGTATTTTTCTTACATGTATATATATATATATGTAATTTTTACATATATATATCCATTATGTAAATATCCCTATATTAATGTATATATATATATTATCTTATATATGTATTTTACTTAGCTTAGTGTAAATTATCTTTATAAGATAATATTCATACTTTTATAGTTACTATGTAAAATTTTACCTTATTAAAATAATAATATTTATTTTGACTATTACCAAATTGTATTTTTATTGTATTTAAAATTACTGCAACCATTTTTTGTCCAAGCCTAGCATGGGTATTTGGGCCTAAATGTGTTTTCACACATTCAAGACCTATACAAGTCATATTGGACTTGATTCATGGCCTTGGATCCTGTATTTGAACTCTGGTTCAAATTATATACATGGACAAAATACGCAGATAATTAATTATTGTGTGCAATGCTGTTTTTGATTTTCTAAAAAAACTTAAAGTACTGCTAAAATTATGGAAAAATAGTATTTAGATACTATGTTAAGTTGGCTAATTTAGTATAATTTTTGTAGTATTTAATTTACTGTTTTGCCACTAGTTTGGCATATGAAACCAAAATTCATTTTCTGTATACTTAGGAAACCTGATTTTTATTAAATACTTGTACTGGCTAATAAATTTCAGAAAAATTATAATAAATTTTTATGATTAACAAGGATCACCTTGGTACTTTACTTTAAGAAAAAGTAGGCTTTTTGTCTATCTCTAAAATTGTTAGAACATAATGATCTTTTGATTTATTTATTGATTAATTATGACTTGTAGCTTTTTGTGTTATTTGGAGTTTTAGCCGTGTTGAGCCCCATCCCTCACTAGTGTAAAGACCCTAGAAAGTTAGTTAACATAGTGTGTCACCCCACATTGGCCTCCTATGCCAGAGTCATCATTTTGGCTAGGTGCCCAATCACAAGTCGTATTTTACCAATTAGTGTCCTAGTATTTTAGCTTAGTATAAAAACTAAGTTATTGTATTTACTTCTACAGCGACGAGTTACCGGACAACCATAACACTGTTATCGTAGCTTGTTTTGTTTTGCTTTGCTAGAGGCAAGTACCTTCTACGAACTTTACATATTGTCACATAAATGAACTGCAAATCCCACCATGTTAAATGCTGATCCTTAGGGTAGCAAGTTAGATCTCTACATGTTGTACTTCCAGTTACTACCATGCTTAGAACAGTCTTGATGTATCTCTCACATGATTAGAATATGAGTTATGGAGAAACTGATAGTATTGTACGTGATCACGACCCCCTTATAGTAGCGAGCGAGGTCGCATTTTATATGCATACCTTGCCGTAGGCCATTATCCCGTATTTCTGTACGGATGTACACCTATGCCTATTGACTTGTACGTATGTACATTTTATTTACATGTACCACAGTACATTGTACATCTATTGACCGATCACGTACTTGCTACAGTTTTAAACACTACATGTACATCTGTCTCTAAGACATATGTATCCTTGCCATGATAGATTGGGTGATGCCATGTTTCCAGTTATTTTCCTCTCATGTTCATTTCCATGTTTCGTATGCTAGTTTGCTAGATTTAGTACTTGCTCCCGTCCTGACAGGATAACGTTGTAGGTGTCCTTACTGAGGAGGAGTTACTCTGTGACACATACTATAGAGATACTGTCGAGGACCCGGCTCTGCTTTACGAGGATGTTCCTGCAGGGAACCTCGCCTAGTTGTCTTTTGTATTATTAGACTTTTGAGAGTAGTCATGTATTAGACTATATCTTTTTGTAACTGGACATGTATCCAGTTTTACATTTCAGTTCACTTGTACTTGGACATTTTACTATATACGACGACTTCTGTGTTTGGAGCATTTATGATTCTTCTTCACTTATAGAACTGTTAGCACATTTAGTCTTATCCTGTTGTCTTTAGAACAGCTTACTACGTTTTATCTCAACGTAGGCTGGGCATGACTCGGCCTGGCCCAACAATTTGGGTAGCGGGTCGTGACATGTTTTTAGTGGTGGCCTACGCAGGTCCTGACTAAACTTTTTGGTTACGTTATTGTACCAAGCATGCCTGCAATTAGGAACTTAAGGTAATTAGACAACATTAGGAAAGACGCTTAGAACACTTAGAGGAATGCTAGGATTGCAACATAGGAAATATATCACATGTTTGCTATTATAATTAGATTTTCTTGCATATGATTGCTTGCTTTAAACAAGTCCTTATAAGTCTTTTTATGTGTAATTTAGATGGTGCTTACTCGTTTATCCCAGTATGTTACCCCCGAGAATGGGGCCCTCCATATCCAGTCAGCTGACCAGTTGACTGATACACCTCCACCTACCACATTCCCCCACTCCACAGATCCACAGACCCAGATACCACCTTCCACATCCCAGTCCCAGCAGGCCCCGATACTTCCACCACCCCCTATCACTATACCCACCCAGGCTTCCGTCACACTCGACGGGAACCAGCTGCTCACACTGATTCAAGGGTTCCTAACAACCCATCAGGAGCAGACTACCATACTCCGCCAGAGCATGGAGCGTTCTGAGGGACGTCCCGTGGTCCCACCACATGTAGAGCCACGACAGAGAGCGGGAACGGTCAAGGACTTCATGGGTCTGAATCCCAAGGAGTTCTCAGGGACTGAGGGCATAGTAGTAGCTGATGACTGGCTAGATTCGGTAGAGAGGAAGCTTCTGGGAGTTAGGATGCCGGATGACCTCCAGGTCGAGGCAGCGGGATTTCTGCTGATAGACTTAGCAGGAGTCTGGTTCCGGAATGAGCCATTGTTTGCGAGAGGGAGAGCCACCTGGGACCAGTTCAAGACCCAGTTCAAGAAGAAATTCTTCTCGACCACTGCTAGAGTAGCCATGGGGCTACGATTCCAGAACATCCAGCAGGGGAACCGTTCTGTTGACGAGTATACGGCAGAGTTTAGTCGCCTGAGCCGTTTCGCTCCTAGTCTGGTTGCTGATCCAGAGGAGATGACCCGTAGGTTTTGCCATGGTCTAGTTCCAAACATTGGCATTCTTATAGTGGCGAACGGTACGACTGACTACTACCAGAGCCTAGAGTTGGTCCGGAGTATTGAGGAGCGTCTTCTGTCTAGCAAAAGGCCGGCTCCTGTACATCATGAGAGACCGTCCAAGCGTCAGGCTTTCCAGCAGAGAGCGCCGACGCTACCCCAGCAGACTTATCGTCCCCCTACACCACATCATCAGACCCCGCCAGTTAGAGCCCCGGGATCCCGACAGCAGCAGAAGGGAGCTATATGTTCTTTCTGCGGAAGACCAGGGCACGACAGGTCCATTTGCAGGAAGAGATTGGGGCAGTGTTTAGTTTGTGGGTCTACCACCCATCAGATTCGGGACTGCCCAGCAGCGAAGCCTAGAGGACCGCTTCTGACTCAGCAACAGAGGTTTGGGCAGCATCTGCAGCAGCAGAAGGGACCTCAGGGGAAGGTTTATAGCCTATCCCTTGAGCCGGAGCCGGAGCAGGTTTCAGAGCCCGATTACTTAGCTGACGTCATTACAGGTCATGTTTATTTCCATACTTTTCTAGCTCTATGTTTGTTTGATTCTGGTGCATCTCATAGCTTCCTATCATTAGAGTTTATGCAAGAACATCACTTAGTATCTACACCTACTACGGAGATTAGTAGAGTAATGATGGAAGGAGGACCAGTGCCTATTAGAGCTAGCTATAGATGCTCTATTATGATAGTCAGGAGAGAGTTCGAGGGGCGATTCTTTATGATGCCACTCCCCGGTTATGATATCATATTGGGGATGGACTGACTTAGCTATGCCTATGCATCTATAGATTGCCATGAGGGTAGTATTTTGTTCAGTCCTCCAGGCACAGCACCATTAAGTGTCAGGAGGACAGGGCCGAAGATCAGCCTAGAGCCGAACTGTTGTACGACAGTCGGGGACGCAGCACCGCCACACCCTATCATTAGAGAGTTTATGGATGTATTCCCAGAGGATCTTCCAGGACTTCCGCCTGACAGAGATGTGGAGTTCACTATAGATTTAGTGCCGGGTTCATCACCAGTATCCCGGGATTGCTATAGAGTGAATCGGCCATAGAGATGAAAGAGCAGATTGATGACCTATTGAAAAAGGGTTTCATTCGATCCCGTGCTTCTCCATGGGGAGCGCCAGTGCTCTTTGTGCCTAAGAAGGATGGTACAGTCCGGTTGTGTATTGACTACCGGGCTTTGAATGCCATCACTATCAAGAACAAATATCCTCTGCCCAGGATAGATGATTTGTTCGACCAGTTGAGCGGGGCGAAGGTGTTTTCCAGGATAGATTTGAGATCCGGGTACCACCAGGTGAAGGTTAGGCCAGCAGACATCCAGAAGACGGTGTTCAACACAAAGTACGGGCAGTACGAGTTTCTGGTGATGCCATTTGGTCTCACAAATGCGCCAGCTGTCTTTATGAACTTGATGAATAAGACATTTCACCAGTATCTGGATAAGTTCGTCGTGGTGTTTATCGACGACATCCTGATATACTCGAAGACGCCGGAGGAGCATGCAGAGCACTTGCGGATAGTTTTGGGGATTCTGAGGCAGGAGAGATTGTTTGCCAAATTGCCGAAGTGCGAGTTCTTTTTAGACCGAGTAGAGTTTCTCGGCCATGTAGTCACTGGAGATGGAATCTCGGTGGATCCCAAGAAGATTGCTGCAGTTGAGACGTGGAAGGCTCCGACGTCAGTTTCAGAGATCAGGAGCTTTCTGGGTTTAGCAGGCTATTATAGAAAGTTCGTCCAGGACTTTGCTAGGATAGCTGAACCCATGACGAAGCTGACGCGGAAGGACGCAGAGTATATTTGGTCAGAGGACTGCCAGGCAGCGTTCGAGGAGCTGAAGAGGAGGCTGACGACCGCTCCAGTTCTGACTTTACCTTCAGGTTCTGGAGGTTTCACCATTTACAGTGATGCTTCTGGAAAGAGGCTAGGATGTGTCCTACAGCAGCATGGAAAAGTAATTGCTTATGCATCTAGGCAATTGCGGACTCATGAGAGGAATTATCCTACCCATGACCTAGAGTTAGCTGCGGTGATCTTTGCACTCAAGTTATGGAAACATTACTTATACGGAGAGCGTGTGGAAATCTTTACTGACCACAAAAGCTTGAAGTATGTGTTCACGCAAAAAGAGCTGAACATGAGGCAAAGACGATAGTTGGAGTTGATGAAGGACTTCGACATCGATTTACAGTATCACCCCGGGAAGGCAAATATGGTGGCGGATGCGCTGAGCAGGCATCCGATGGTATGGTACCTGATGATTGATCGGCATTTGCGGGAGGATCTGGAGAAGCTCGGTATCGAGCTAGTTTGGCCAGGATCAATGATACAGATGATGGCGCTTGATATTCAGTCAGGTTTGATGGAGCAGATCCGGGAGGCACAGTCTACAGATGAGAGCCTTCGCAGACTTCGACCCCAGGCATTAGCTGGATTGCTGGAGGACTTCACTATAGCAGAGGGTGGATCCCTGAGGCATGGCAGCCGATTGTGCGTGCCGAAGGGAGAGCTAGTAGAGGCAGTCTTGCAGGAGGCACACCGATCGAGATATTCTATTCACCCTGGTGCTAACAAGATGTACCGTGACTTGCAGGAACATCTTTGTTGGCACGGGATGAAGAGGGATGTGTCGCATTTTATCTCGAGATGTCTAGTTTGCCAGCAGGTCAAGGCAGAGCGCCAGAGGCCAGCTGGTTTGTTGCAGCCGTTACCCATTCCCGAGTGGAAGTGGGAACATATTACGATGGACTTCGTTTCAGGGCTTCCTCGTTCCCAAGGAGGGAAGGATGTCATCTGGGTCATCGTAGATAGGCTAACGAAGTGTGCGTACTTCATACCCTTCAAGGTGGGGCTTTCCACCGAGAAGTTGGCAGAGCTATACATGCAGCAGATAGTTCGCCTACACGGAGTGCCGGTGAGCATCGTGTCAGACAGAGACAGCAGATTCGCATCCCACTACTGGAGGAGCTTACAGGAGGAGTTGGGCAATAGGCTCAAGTTCAGTACGGCGTACCACCCGCAGACAGATGGGCAGTCTGAGAGGACGATACAGACACTGGAGGATATGCTGAGGACCTGCGTGCTGGACTTCGGAGGATCATGGGAGAGCCATCTGTACTTGGTAGAGTTTTCATACAACAACAGCTACCAGGCCAGTATTGGTATGTCTCCTTTCGAGGCGCTATATGGACGACGATGCCGCACACCGCTCTTTTGGGATAATGTCGGAGACAGAGTTATGCTTGGGCCAGAGATGATCACGGATGCAGCAGAAAAAGTCGGGATGATCATAGACAGGCTCAGAGTAGCTCAGGATAGGCAGAAACACTGGGCTGATGCTAGTCGCAGGCCGATGGAGTTTGCAGACGGTGATATGGTGCTAGTGAAGATATCACCTACTCGAGGGACGATCCGGTTCGGACGAGGAGGGAAGCTGAGCCCCAGATACATCGGGCCGTTTGAGGTACTTGGCAGGATCGGAGAGGTAGCTTACAGGGTTGCACTTCCACCCAACCTAGCAGGAGTTCACGATATCTTTCACGTATCTCAGCTGAGGAGATATGTTCCAGACCCCAGTCATGTGCTAGATCATTCAGAGTTGGAGGTCGGACCGAGCCTTACAGTTTCTGAGCAGCCAGTGGAGATATTAGACCGGAGAGAGAAGAGGCTGAGGAACAAGGTTATACCCCTAGTACGAGTAGCTTGGAGCCGTCACTCTCCAGGTGAATCTACTTGGGAGAGGGAGTCGGACATGAGGGAGAGATACCCTTACTTGTTCGATCCAACCGCTGCGAGGGAACCACCCGTTCCCGCTTGATACCTTAGAGGTTAGTTTCGATCGCAGCCTTAGTCATTTTGTTGCATTACTTGCTATGTTAGAATACTGTCGGGTCTTCAATCCTTGTGAATTTCGAGGACAAAATTTTTCAAGGAGGGAAGACTTGTGAGCCCCTGATTTTCAAATTCATTTTTAATTAGTGTCAATTAAATTTTTATGTCATTTATAGCCTTAACTAATTATTAGGAATTTTTATGAATTTTTCTAGAATTTTTAAATAATTTTAAATAAGTTTTTAAATACGAAAATATTGATTTATAATTTTCTAAAATATTTTAATATCGATTTACAATTATTAGAATTGTTTTAATTATAGTTTGTAATAATTAGAATTGGTTGTATATCAGTTTGTAATAAATGGTTTGTTTTTAAATAAGGAATGCAAATTATATTTGCATTTATTATCTGTGGGGACCTATATGCAATTCTTAAATCTATGGGGGCTTTTTGGCTAAACTACCTAACCCCTCCCGACCGAACTCACTCTCTCTCCTTTGACTCTCACCCACCCCCGACGACTGCCCCGACCGCCATGACCGGCTGCCCCCGCCAAACCCGGCTGCCCCGACCGCCTTAACTCCCCCAATAAAACCCCCCTCTCTCCCCTGATCTAAACCCTAACCCTAAATTCTCCCCACAGCCACCGACGACCCCCCTTCTTCTCCAAAACACTTCGCCGGAACCCTAACCCCGACGAAGTCTCGATCTCACAATCCCAACACCCTCATCGACCACCACCACCACCCGCAGCTTCGCCCCGACGAGACGAATCGATCGCCACCGGAGCACCGCCGTCTCGACGCCTTCTCCGCCGTCGAGCACTCGAAAACCCCCCCGATCAACCGGACACATGAGTGTCAGTGTTCCCTTGTGTCGTGCGTGTCTCGTATTGGGTCGGAAGTGTTCGCCGTGTCCTGGCAAACACGAACGTGGACAAGGACACGTAAGACTCGTGTCGTACGTATCGTGCTAAGCGAGGACACGAGAAATCCTGTGTCCTTAACTGTCAGGACACAGGACAGTTTTTTTTTTTATATAAATGCTAATCTAAACTAAATAAATGAATCAAAACCCTAACCCTTAACAAAGCCAACGGGCTGACCCCCTGGCCAGACCGACTCGACCTAAACCCCCCCCCCCCCCCACCCGGGCGCTGTGTTGGCTCGGGTTCGAGCCCTGCCACTGCTGTCTTTTTCCTTTTCTTTTTCTTTTCCTTTTTCCTTTTTCTTTTATATATATATCTATTTATATATATATATATATATATATATATATATATATGTATATACATATATTTGTATATATATGTGTATTAATATAAATACTATATTTATGTATATATAGTTGCTATTTTTTTATATATATATATATATGTACTTTATTATTTTATGTATGTATATACATATATATATGTCTTATGTATACATGTATATTTATGTATATATATTTCCTTGTGTATATATATTATCATATATATACTATTATATGTATATGTATACATTAATTTTGTATATATATATATATATATATTATATAGTTGAGTATTTTTCTTACATGTATATATATATATATATATATATATATATATATATATATATATATATATATATATATATATGTAATTTTTACATATATATATATCCATTATGTAAATATCCCTATATTAATGTATATATATATTATCTTATATATGTATTTTACTTAGCTTAGTGTAAATTATCTTTATAAGATAATATTCATACTTTTATAGTTACTATGTAAAATTTTACCTTATTAAAATAATAATATTTATTTTGACTATTACCAAATTGTATTTTTATTGTATTTAAAATTACTGCAACCATTTTGTGTCCAAGCCTAGCATGGGTATTTGGGCCCAAATGTGTTTTCACACATTCAATACCTGTACAAGTCATATTGGACTTGATTCATGGCCTTGGGTCCTGTATTTGAACTGTGGTTCAAATTATATACATGGACAAAATACGCAGATAATTAATTATTGTGTGCAATGCTGTTTTTGATTTTCTAAAAATAATTAAAGTACTGCTAAAATTATGGAAAAATAGTATTTAGATACTATGTTAAGTTGGCTAATTTAATATAATTTTTGTAGTATTTAATTTACTGTTTTGCCACTAGTTTGGCATATGAAACCAAAACTCATTTTCTGTATACTAAGGAAACCTGATTTTTATTAAATACTTGTACTGGTTAATAAATTCCAGAAAAATTATAATAAATTTCTATGATTAACAAGGATCACCTTGGTACTTTACTTTAAGAAAAACTAGGCTTTTTGTCTATCTCTAAAATTGTTAGAACACAATGATCTTTTGATTTATTTATTGATTAATTACGACTTATAGCTTTTTGTGTTATTTGGAGTTTTAGCCGTGTTGAACCCCATCCCTCACTAGTGTAAAGACCCTGGAAAGTTAGTTAACATAGTGTGTCACCCCACATTGGCCTCCTATGCCAGAGTCATCATTTTGGCTAGGTGTCCAATCACAAGTCGTGTTTCACCAATTAGTGTCCTAGTGTTTTAGCTTAGTGTAAAAACTAAGTTATTGTATTTACTTCTACAGCGACGAGTTACCGGACATCCATAGCACTGTTATCGCAACTTGTTTTGTTTTGCTTTGCAAGAGGCAAGTACCTTCTACGAACTTTACATATTGTCACATAAATGAACTGCAAACCCCACCATGTTAAATGCTGATCCTTGGGGTAGCAAGTTAGATCTCTACATGTTGTACTTTCAGTTACTACCATGCTTAAAACAGTCTTGATGTATCTCTCACATGATTAGAATATGGGTTATAGGGAAACTGATAGTATTGTACGTGATCACGACCCCCCTACAGTAGCGAGCGAGGTCGCATTTTATATGCATACCTTGCCGTAGGCCATTATCCCGCATTTCTGTACGGATGTACACCTATGCCTGTTGACTTGTACGTATGTACATTTTATTTACATGTACCACAGTACATTGTACATCTATTGACCGATCACGTACTTGCTACAGTTTTAAACACTACATGTACATCTGTCTCTATGACATATGTATCCTTGCCATGATAGATTAGGTGATGCCATGTTTCCAGTTATTTTCCTCTCATGTTTATTTCCATGTTTCATATGCTAGTTTGCTAGATTTGGTACTTGCTCCCGTCCTGACAGGATAACGTTGTAGGTGTCCTTACTGAGGAGGAGTTACTCTGTGACACATACTATGGAGATACTGCCGCGGACCCGGCTCTGCTTTACGTGGATGTTCCTGCAGGGAACCTCGCCTAGTTGTCTTTTGTATTATTAGACTTTTGAGAGTAGTCGTGTATTAGACTATATCTTTTTGTAACTGGACATGTATCCAGTTTTACATTTCAGTTCACTTGTACTTGGACATTTTACTATATACGACGATTTCTGTGTTTGGAGCATTTATGATTCTTCTTCACTTATAGAACTGTTTGCACATTTAGTCTTATCCTGTTGTCTTTAGAACAGCTTACTACATTTTATCTCAACGTAGGCTGGGCATGACTCGACCTGGCCCAACAATTTGGGTAGCGGGTCGTGACAATGAGGCTGATGAAAAACAAATAAAAATAAGAGCTACAGCCGTTGAAAGCAGAAAGTATAGTGTGTACGGTCATACCGGGGGTCGGAAGAGCAGTGCAATGATAGAGCATGAGATGGTAATTTTTCTCTAGAACCAAAATTTTAAATTTGTATTCCCAAAACTAATCCATGAATATCTAGAAGACAAAGCGGAAAGATCCTACTATCCCTATCACAAGGACGGAAGTGTGGATAGAAACCCATACGAGAAAGGATAGGACTACGCTTGCTAGTGCTGAACCATTTATGGTGAGTCAATAAAACTTTGGTATCACCTTACATTTAATTTAATGTTAGCTTTCTTACAAATATAATATTACAAAAATTAGTCAAAGGGAAACTTGTTGAATCCAAACAAAGTGAAAGCGACAATAGTAGTGTTCACCATCTATCAATTGATAATGATCCCTTGACTAAAGTGTTTGGCAAGAAAGCAAAGGGGCTACCAGGCATTGGGAGCTATGTTTCCATGAGAAGGTATGATGTTGCCCTTCATTCTCATATAATGTACACAGAGGAAAGAGGCGAGAGGGAGGATTTGAAAAATAAGGTCGAAGAGATGCAGACAAAGGTTAACTTTATTTTGATTATTGTAAGGTGATCAACCAACTTCTTATATGAATGATTGAAAGATCATAACTACGTGACAGTCAAAATAACCTTTATATAATTAAGTTTGTGTCTTGTACCACAGTCACAAAATGGTGGGTCATCAACACCGATTCCTCAGTCAGCCGGTGGGTCATCAACACCCATTCCCCGGACAACTGGTGGCTCTTCATCAACACACATGCTCCAAGCACTCCAGGCAACTGTTAGGCAATCAACACCCATGCCCCCAATAATGAACAAAGAACATGGGCCAACTTCGGGCGAAAGGGATTCAATAACATCGGCAAGGATTGAACAAAATCCTACAGCCAGGTTGTGTAAATTGTTTGATTGGAATTGGAATTGTGTTGCAATTGCAAAAGAAGTAATTGATCCAATGCATCAAGAAAATTGTCATAATTATCAACTAGACCTTCAATATGAAATGAAGGTAAGCATGTGTGTTCAAAAGATTTTTTACGCCAAGCTCTACAAGGAAACTCCCGACGCAAAAACAATTAAAGAAATAGTAGTTGGTGAGTTCTTTGTGTGGCCCAAATCACACATCAAATTTATGGAGCATTGACTTGTGAGTATTTTTCTTATCATACTTTTCAAGTTATCCTTGGTATTTTTATGCTAATGTGCTTTCTTCTTTCTTCTTCTTTTTACATGGACAGGCCCATTACTCCTCCTGAAACTCCTTTGTTCATGTCCTCTATTGCCAAGGAAAGTGATAAGCAAAGTCTACTATCCTCAACACCAAAGTCCAGTATCAAATACGCGACCTTCAAGGGTAAGTGTCATCATTTCATTTGAAACTTCACCCACAAGCTCATCAACTTCACCATCCGGTCCATCCGTAACAACAATGTGTTCACTAACATATAAGGCTGTATATCTCCTTAAAGATAGGAACACATATTATTGTTAAGCACATATTCCCAGAAGAATCGTAAAACATACAAAACAAACTTTTAGTTCAATCTATTGACTGTGGCAAAAGAAACTGAAAATGTGACCAGCTTTAAGAGTATATCTGTGGTACAAGATAAGATGAATGAATATTGTAGCTTCACCTCTATCGGAACCTACCACCTTTTTATTGTTTTAAATGGTTTGTCATAGATGTACCAGTCACCCCATACAAGCTCGACATAAGTCGAGTCTAATGTTATGATTTCAAGGCAGCAGATACGTTTCCTTCATGTAATTTCTTGTCAGTACTTATACGGACATAAATGCTGCTACTGGATTTCTTCTATCAACTATGCAGGACTATTTTTGCTCTATTTCTTGAATATGAATATATCCAGTTTTATACTTACAGATTTTCATAATAATATATAACAGAGTACTGTAAATCGAGCAGACTGAGTCCAATTTGACTTCTATATCTCCCAAACATAATCCATCCCTACCTGATCTAAGGTGAGGATTACTCCAGCACAAAGGAACCGATAGCGCAGGCTAACTTCAGGCACAAAATTTAACGTTTGGGTTGTCAACCCATTCAAACTGCATTTGATGTTTGGTTTTAAGTTGATGTTTGGGTTATTGCTTTAGCTGTACTTATGGTTTCAGAGAGTAAGGGTAAGTGTACTTGATTTATTTAGAATGAAATGGATGAAGATTATATAATCTTTGTTTGATTGGTTGGTTTATTATGAAAATGTTGTATAGGAATCTACTTTTTATGATTTTAACTTAAGCAGGTTACACACTCTGACAATTGAGCTTTGAATGTTTGTTAACCTAGGAAGCACGGGCACTTAAAAAACCAGTGTCGTGTCCAGGTCGGACATGTATCGGATATGACATGGACACTCCAAAATACGGACACAACATCGGTGTCGTGACCTTGTTGCTGTGAATAGTGCTATATCCTTGTCCGTGCAACATTTTTGTTTAAAACTTTGTAACGAGGTCGAAGAATGTAATAGAAATGTCCAAAAAAAACATAGAGTAGCAAATCTTATAAACCTGTTATGTATTTTTCATGGATTACTTTAAAAGCCATTTGAAACCTACTTATCTGTTCTTTCTTCTTCTTTTTAACAAAATTAGATATTCTCCCTTGTTAACAAACTTAGATCTTTCATTAGTTTGCTCCTCATGGATGAAATGTCAGCTTCCTAAAATAGGAGAAACTTCAAACAGTTACAACTGATTGTTACTATAAGCCCATGCTTGCATTCTATAAATCTTCTGTACTTGGCTGAATGATCAATATCAGAGGAGCTTCCCAGTTCTTGTATTCAAATTATTTTGTACGGTTTTAAACACACTTTGAAATGTCTACAGGTGGTACATTTTGCTTTCTCAGATGTCATCTCTCCAGGAACTAAGAAGAACGTCAAGCTTCAGAGAAGCGATAGTCTCGGCTACGTACTCAAATTATTTTCACAGCTCTCCGTTATTTGTTCAGCATGATAGTTAGTAAAGATGTATTAAACATACGGTGTTTATGTAAGCCATTGACTTTATTATTGTATGTGGCTTTGACATGACCTATATATTCTTCATGATCTTGTGCTATGGAAGTGTTTACTTTCATTTATATTTTAATAAATTTTACTTTCATAAAATCTCATGATGATTACAAGTTGCCATTTTGTTACATACTTTCTTACACTTAGGAATGCGACATGTTTTGTAATTCATGGCATATATATATATATATATATATATATATATATATATATATATATATATATATATATATATATGTTGTAATGTGTTGTCTGTATATTATTTCAAGCCACACGTTTGCAATTTCAAATGATGTGGGCAACCAAATAGGACTTTTATACTGTTAAAAAATAGAATATTTGTAGACATTCAAGTAAGTGTCATAAAAATTAATTTGAAACACTATTGTTAGGAACGTGTTTATGGTGTTCCAAAACTAGAACACTTTTAGCAAAAGAGTAATTTGAAATGCTTTGTTAGGAACAGTTTGTTGGTGTTCCAAAAGTCTAGTCTGGAACTCTTTATAGGCACGCTTTATTGGTGTTCCAAAACTGGAACACATATAAAGCGTTCCAACAAACATTTATTGGAACACTTAATTTTCGTTCCAAGCAATTTGGCAGCCCAAAAATAGGCACGCAATATAGGCGTTCCTGAAATTATTTGGAACATAATTTTGCCGTTCCAAAATGACCATTTTGGTGTAGTACATACAATTGGCATGCTACGTATTCGAAGTCCTATGTACATTGGGACTGGAAATACAAATAGGGAAAGCCAACCCCTGCACGGTCAACACTTTGTTGTTCCAACCTGCTGCAGCTCTCTCTCGCACAGTACATACTCTGTCTTTCCACCTCTTAAAAATAAGAACACTGGAATACACATAGAGGGAGTCAACCCTTGAGTAGCCCATTACTCCACAATGTTAGTAAATTTGGAGTTAACCACCTATTAAGTGGGCAGTTACTACTATAACTCCCCCATTAAGTTGGCAATTACACTCCTAGAGCAACCCAAGAAGCACGCGAAGGAATGCACGCTGGCGTACGTACAAGAACGCGTGCCGGAATACGCACATAACCATGCACAGAACCCACCATAAGAATCGTGTTCGAACTGTACGTGCAAAGTGCAGAGTGCCCCCAAAGTGCCACTGTGTGCCCTTCGTCCGAGTCCGAGCCGCTAAGCCCCTACGTGGCTTAGCTCCTAAGAGAAATTGCAAAGAGAGTGATAAAAAACAATAAATGTTTATTTGATGATTTGAACCTTGGACACTCAGAAAATAGACCAACCTGTGTACCTGATATTTTTCTAGTCAATGATCCTTCATTGAACCAAAAGTAAGATGCCTCATAGATTTTTTTTGAACTAATAGCATAATAAATTATGGTGGAAAAAGACTTAACATCATAATTCCTTCAAGCCCATTTTTTTGTTATATTCCCGACCAACTAGCGCTTGAGACCTTTGGTGACCGAATCCGCCAGATTATTCTGTTTCTGAACATCAACTACTGCAATGATGTCATTTTTGATGCGCTAATCAAGATTGTATGACAAAGTCGCACAGTCCTTTTATTCCCATTGAAAAGATACTTTCATGCCACTACTACAGTCGTCTGGTTGTCGTAATATATCGGTATTGTCAGAATCTAGGCACCAACTAGAAAAAGATCATACTTGAGCTCTCAAAGCTATTCTATTTCATCTGTTGCAGGTGCCAAATCATAGAAATCACTCTATAGATGAGAAAGAGAGAGAGCAAAGTATGCTTCTTCGACTTCCATGATATAGCAGCCCCACCCATAGAGAAGATCTATCCTGCTATGGATCTTTCGCTCTCTTTTTATGAGCACCAATTTGCATTAGAGAAGCCTTTCACTACAGCTGCATAACCGCTACAATAAAAGCAAAATTTTGAGTCATCTTAAGATATCTCATAACTCTCTTTACAACTTTTCAGTATTTTACACCTGGATTGCTAGTAAACTGACTAAGCATCCCCATGGCAAAAGCAAATATCAGACCTAGTTACACTCGTAGCATACATAAAGCTTTCGATCACACTTGAGTATTCCAACTGCCTGACACTTTTTTCTAGATTTGGTTTCAGCTTCTTGTCACACCTGTATGGAGTAGATCCTCAGAAGATCCTAATATCCATAACTTGGGCGATATCTTCTACGTAGTGAGCTATAGAGCAAGCCTATCTTTCGTCCGGGTGATCTTTTTTTTAAAGATAACATCAATGTATCTCATATCCTTTATACTGAACTTGGATGAGTGGAATTTTTCGTCTTTATGTCTCATTCTAGATCCATACCTAAGATTATCATGTCGTCGACATAAAAATAAATGATCACCTCTCTGCCATCAGTGAACTGTATGTCTCGATGACCCTGTAGCTATTTGATTTAATAACCTGGTAAAAATTCTCATGCCACATCTTGGGAGCTTGCTTCAGCCCTAGGTAAATTTCTTTGGTCAAATCTCCACTCAGAAATGTTATTTTTATATCCATCTAATGAATTACCAGCTTGTGAATAGCACCTAGAGCAATCAGCATTATGATAGTTGTCATTCGTGCAACTGGAGCGTAAGTGTAAAAGTAGTCAATCCCATGCTTATGAGAAAACCTCTTGGCTACTATTATAGCCTTGAGCTTATCAAAAGTTTCGTCGACCTTCATTTTCTTCTTAAAGATCCATTGTCATTCGATAGATTTTGCTTCTTCAGGCATATTGACCAACACCCGAGTGTTACTAGATGTTATGGAGTCAATCTCATCATTGATCGTTCCTTCTAGAAAGTAGTATCTCTGGTCTTCATCGCCTCATCATAGGTAAGTGGATAAACTTCCACATGATAGGTAACAAAGTCTTCGCCGAAGTCATTTGGCCTCCTCACTTGTTTTCATGACAGCTCTGCGAGTTCTTGTTGATTATTTTACTACAAGAAAAATAACATTTCTTGACGGTTTATTTCTCGACGATCATGAAAAACTATCAAAGAAATAGGTTATCTTGACCGTTTTAGCCTTACATCAAGAAATGCCTTATTTTATGTTAATTTGGCAATCTTACAGCATATGTAGCACCCAGTTTCTCAAATGAGGGTAATTTTGAAATTTTATGTTTATAATTATTTTAATAATAATATTTAATTCATGATATGATTTTTGGTGATTTTAAATTATTTTAAAATTATTTAAATCAATGACTTGTGGTTTTGACGTTTTGCTAGTGAAACCCTAGAGACTGTTTGACCTAGAGCCTAACCATGTGATTATGATATTTTTATGTCATTTTTGGTCTAAGGATATTTTTTTGCATTTGACCTCTTTGAATTATTTTGATATTATTTTATTATTTATGATATTGTTTTTGGGTTATTTGAGTCGGGTTCGAATTTCAACTCAATCCGACTTGAAACAGGGACCCGGGGGTAGTTTGACTCTAGTGGGACCCACACACTAGTTAGGCATGGCCCACATGATATTAATTTTAGTCCACATGATAGAAATATTTTAGTTAGAGGTTAGACTAATTATTATGGATAAGGTTAGTGTGATTAGAGACTTTAGAATGACTAATTTAGCCCCAACCAATTAGCCCTTTCCAAATACTCATAGAATAGGTGAGTGGAGGCATTTTGGACCTTACCATAATAGGACAAATAGCCCCATATGGCCAGCCACTTTGGGAGAGGATAGGCTCAAGTTCATTTCATTATTCTCATCCACACTCTCTCTCTTGTTCTTCCCCAAATTCCTAGAGAGCAATCCCTAGCAATTTCTCCACCAAATCCTTCCATTTCACCACCAAATCTTCTTCTTTCCTTCGCCATTCTAGCCAAGGAGGAAGCTCCCCAAGTTTGGGAGGATTCGGAGCTCGTTCGTGTCCTTTTGGAATCTCTACGTGTCGGTGTCGCTCCGGAAAGGTTTTTCTTCGATTCGATCTACCGGGAGATATAAATTCCTTCTCCTTTTCATTTCCTCATGCATATAGGTCTATTTTGAACCCATAGGAATGACCCCCATGGTTGTGTCTCCATTTGTGTCCATTTCGTGTCCATTTGGAGGTCATAGGAGTGTCCCTTGTGTTGTGGTTGTGTCCATGTGGGAAAATCCCAAATTTGGACACACTATGTGTTGTTGTTATGTATGAATGAATTATTACATGTTTAATCTCATATTTTTGTATTGGAGATGTGTTCTATAGTGTCTCATATATATATATATTAGTGTAGAGAGTGAGTTCTTGATATATTATGTTATATACTTGTGTTCTTTTGTCTCAAACTACCTAAATCTGTCATGATTTTTATCCACGTTTTTAATTTCAGCCCTAACTTAGAAATGTCATAACTTCTAGCTCAAAGCTCGGTTTAATCTTCCGTTTTTTTAAAAGAAGCGTATTGAAGTTAGCTTTCCAAAAACATGTATTAATATGCCTAATTCTTTATGTAACTTTCTGGAGAATTATTTGAGTGTCAGCTGTACGAAAGACAAATGCGTTCTCGGTGTTTTTGCGATTCCGGGAGTTTTCGAAAACGAAAATGCGATCCGTTTGAAGTTTCGGAAAGCTAACACATAGATCTATAACATACTTTAATCCTAGATTTTAATTCATGCTGAGATGGTACAGTATTGATTATTAGTAGGAGTTACTATTCGGCATATGCATTTTGTGCACCCTTGTATGTATAATGTTCTATTTGATTTTAACCCATGTTAATGCATATACATTATGTAATTAAATAGAGAATACAAGCATGAGTAAATGGTTAAATAAATGATGTATGAGGTGTAAGTATCCTATCTAATGTAAGCATGTATAAGTATGGCTTGTAATGAATATGTAGGTTCCATAGTATGTAATGTATGGTGCATATAGTAGTGCAAGAGAATAAATGAATGATGAATGAATACAAGCATGAATGTAATGTAATGATAGATGTAATGTATACAATATACAAGTTAATGAGATGTAATATTCTATGTTAACACAAATCCTATATTACCTCATGTACCCTTACACTATGTTGACACTATCACACTTGACACTTTGTTCACTTACACTTTGACACTCTTTGATATGTATACACTATGTATGCCCATTTAACCCTCACTTGCCCCTTTGCCATGTTCACATACACACACATAGCCTCTTAAATAAGTATTTATGAATATAGTTAACTTAGCTATGTATGTATATTATATATATGTTAGCATATTGTGTTGTAATATATAAGTTTATATAACCATTTGAAATGCCATGATTATAGACCTAATGTTGAATACCAATATATGCATGTGTATATATGTGTAGACATATATATCTTAAAGTAATAGATTACCTAGTGTATATCCAATGTGAATTCTTGCCTATTTGAGTATTGAATAATTGCATGCTATATAGAGTTGGGTGTATGTTGGCTTGTATAGCCTTGTATTGATGTGTGCTTGCTAGGATAGTCTTGGTTAGGCCTAGTAAGACTTACTGGGTTAGGACATGACCTAGTTTGACCTAGTTTGACTATTGCAGTTGACCAGAGTTGACCAAGGGTTGACTTTGGCCTAGTTTGACCTAGATTCATGTAGAATGTATTGTAGTACTTTATATTACCCTTCTGGACATGTTGTGACTTGTGCTATTCTAATTAGGAGCCAGACACCCCTCCTCGGACAGTATCTTTACCTTAGACATTCAGATATCAGGCGAGTACATTCTCTGATCATTTTATATCCTGTTTAGAATTATTTTTCTGCTTTAAATTACTTTACTTGATACTGTCACGTTGGTCACACGGATTGGTACTATATGGATCTTTTCATGAGATGTTATCCCCCTCGGAGCATCGGATACTGCATGTTTTGTGCGTTTCACGAATCATCACGTATCTCTATGCTTCCTCTGATTCACGAATCGCTTGTGACACATGTACTCTCATGTTTATAGAGCTATCATGAATCACCTTCACGTATCACTCATTTTATGAGCCATGTGAAGTTTTACGAATCTTAACAAAATTTAACAGATCCTTATGTATTGATTGGGGATGGGGGAGTAGAAATAGACATGTGAATATTATCCAAGTAGCTGTAGTCATGAATCACTCTCTTAGCTGTAGTCATGAATCTCCTATGCCATTCACATGTTTATATTTTACTCTGACTCACTAGTCACTGTTAGTTCTCTATGTATAGTAGATATTTCTATTACAGTTCTCTTTCTCTGTTTACATACTGTATTTCCTTCAGATCATGTATCTTACTTTACTGCATGATTATATTTTCTAACCTGCTATGATCTGTTGAGATGTACTGTGCTCGCTCCAGTCCTGACTGGACCCGTTGATAAATTTTACAGATAGCCTGGAGGTTGCCTGCTAGCCTAGAGGAGACAGTAGAGATTGCATGGATAGCTAGGGTTTTTGCTTATAGTTTATTTTCAGTCATCTTGAGTTGTATTTATGGATTACTGTATTTGAGTTTTGAGATGTATTCTGAGTTTGTATCTTAGACACTTAGACTTCTATCTGTTGTATCTCTTTTCGATTTCATGTTTTATCTATCTTCCTTTATGCTCTACCTTAGATGTGATTGAGTTTACATTCTGCTATGTCACCCCCATTCGGGGAGTATAAACTGTTTAGTCTTATACTGTTAGATGCATTGAGACCTAGGACAGCATTCTACCGTCGACACTGCGGCGTAGGCTGGACGTTGTTACGTTCTCGTGCCCTAACTCTAGGGTGCGGGTCGTGACACGATTTTAGTGGTGGCCCATGCAGGTCGAGATTCGCATTAGTACGATTTTGTAGTAGCGCAACGACTTAGTTGTACTACTACGAGCCTGCTATAGGATATATAAATTAAGATGTTAGGATGAGAGGATACTCAATCACTGTTAGGATTCCTTGAGAGATTCCTGGGATGACCCTTGAGAATCTCATTTTGAATTCCGATTTAAACTCCTTTTCCTTGTTTTGATTCACCTTTTTCCTTGATTTGAATTTGATTTTGTGGATTCATTGTAGAACTTTGAATCCTGGTATTAGTTGATGATTTTGATAAAATTTTGTAGTTGTTGATCTAATTTTGTATTTAGATTAATATTTTCAAATCCAAGGTACTCAATCACACTTAGGATTCTTTGAGAGATTTCTGGGACGACCCCTGAGAAACTCATTTTGAACTTCAATTGGAATTCCTTTTCCTCTTGTTTGGATTCACCCTCATTCCTTGCTATTGAATTTAAGCTTGATGGGTTCCTCTCGTTTGAACCGATGAGAAGGAACATATCTTCATTATTCTTTCTCGCCATTATTCCCTTGCATTCTTATTTACCTCTTATCTTAAACTCCGTCTCATTACATTAATTACCCATATCATATCGTCCCTACCAGATGCACTTCGAAACCCTTGAATCTTCGTATCTTTTGCATGGGGAAGGCTAAGGAAGTGACGTAAATTATGTAGCTCAGAGAAGACGTAACTGGTTATCAGATGACTAACTCGATCTTTATTATTTTTGTGCATTAATTACCACCTCTTGAACTCCCACTTTCTAATTGAGATCCTTGACGTTCCTTATCGTGACTTTGATATTCGGAATGTAATACTAGCTGTTACCCTCCAACAAATCTTATATGCAAGACGTAGACGAGCTCACCTTCGTGTAGGTATATCATGTCCCACTAAAACCCGTCTTCTTGTACTCTATTTTCTTGATATGATTTTCTGGTCAACTGGCTAAACTATAACCTCTACCATTATACTAAATTTCTTCTTATTTCAATTAGAAATCCAGCCTTGACTCAATCCTTTCGATCCGACATGTAATGGTGTTCTGCTTGTTTCCTTAGATGCTTAACCTTGTACCTCATCTGATTACTTGACCCGTTTGTTAAGAAACTTGGACTATGTAATTCCTTACATCATTACCACCCTTATATCTTGTGCTGCTAAATTAGCCTTAGTTTTGCAAGCTTATCTATTTTCGAGCTTGGTCATGACATATTTTATTGGGTGGCCACCCACTAACATATTGTCTAATCAGAACCGGTACATGATGGTCTGATCAACCTATTGCACTTTGGTTCGCTTTTTCATGTATCAATCTACGAGAATGGAGACATAGTTAAACTTGACCCTAGAGTCTCATTCGCGACAGCCTTGATAATTCTCCTTGAAATCTTTTCATCGCCTATGAACCTCGTATTCGTACTCAGTCGAATTAAATTTAATCATGACCTGAACCTCCATCATTGGATGCTCGTGCTCATACTTTGATTTCATTGATTTCCCTTCTTGCCCAAGTCTCGTTTTATCCCGAAATTGATCAACTTAGATCGTGTCAAGACAAAAATCTATTTGTGATTTGTTGTGCCTAAATTTTCAATTTTTGCTATTTTATGGAATAGTAACCTTTTAATAATTTCTTAGTTGCTTGTTAATGACAAATTTTCATATAGGATGGTAGGCAGCCCTACAACCTTGATGATTGTTGTTCCCTTACCTTCCCAATTAGGACACCCTAGATTGTTTGTGTGTTGATACCATAGTACTGTTTTGACCTAGAATGATTAGTGTACCTAGGTGAGACTTCCAACTGCTACGGTATGCCCTGACCATGTATACTATTCCTTCAAATTGCATGATTTAGATCAATTTATTTTAGACCTTGATTGTTGGGAAATAGGGACGTCACTCCATTAGTATCAGTTGTAGATATATATGGATTAGTCCTTGATGTGGGGATGTGTGTCTATAAACATGTAGCTTAGGAGATTTAGGAGAGATTATAGTATCAGCCTTGATAGGATGTACTAGTCTTTTGGTGAGTATAAATGTGTTATGAGAGATAGGGGCCTATATGTCTTAGTAATGCATCGTTCCTATGGTAACAGAATGTATTAATAGATGGTTAATAGAAAGATAATAGTTTGAGCATACCTATAGCCTATGATCAGTTCCTTTTCATCCTTAGTTAAGACCACTTTAAAATAGGTCCAGTCCCTTGGATATAGGTTCCAGTCCATATTCTATTGAAGTTCCATTACCGTCGTACAGCAGAGCAGTATTGGAGGTATTCCTAGATTGACACTTTTTAGATGTTCGTTTATTATTCCAGTGTTAGGAAGTGTTACCTTAGATATTGGGTAGGTTAGAGGCTCTAGAAGGAGTACTATCGATCTTAAATTTCGAGGACGAAATTTTTCTAAGGTGGTTAGAGTTGTAGCACCCAGTTTCTCAAATGAGGATAATTTTGAAATTTCGTGTTTATAATTATTTTAATAATGATATTTAATTCATGATATGATTTTTGGTGATTTTAAATTATTTTAAAATTATTTAAATCAATGACTTGTGGTTTTGACGTTTTGCTAGTGAAATCCTAGAGACTGTTTGACCTAGAGCCTAACCATGTGATTATGATATTTTAATATCATTTTTGGCCTAAGGATATTTTTTTACATTTGACCTCTTTGAATTATTTTGATATTATTTTATTATTTATGATATTGTTTTTGGGTTATTTGAGTCGGGTTCAAATTTCAACTCAATCCGACTTGAAACAGGGACCCAGGGGTAGTTTGACTCTAGTGGGACCCACACACTAGTTAGGCATGGCCCACATGATATTAATTTTAGTCCACATGATAGAAATATTATAGTTAGAGGTTAGACTAATTATTATGGATAAGGTTAGTGTGATTAGAGACTTTAGAATGACTAATTTAGCCCCAACCAATTAGCCCTTTCCTAATACTCATAGAATAGGTGAGTGGGGGCATTTTGGACCTTACCATAATAGGACAAATAGTCCTATATGGCCAGCCACTTTGGGAGAGGATAGGCTCAAGTTCATTTCATTATTCTCATCCACACTCTCTCTCTTATTCTTCCCCAAATTCCTAGAGAGCAATCCCTAGCAATTTCTCCACCAAATCCTTCTATTTTACCACCAAATCTTCTTCTTTCCTTCTCCATTCTAGCCAAGGAGGAAGCTACCCAAGTTTGGGAGGATTCGGAGCTCGTTCGTGTCCTTTTGGAATCTCTACGTGTCGGTGTCGCTCCGGGAAGGCTTTTCTTCGATTCGATCTACCGGGAGATATAAATCCCTTCTCCTTTTCATTTCCTCATGCATATAGGTCTATTTTGAACCCATAGGAATGACCCCCATGGTTGTGTCTCCATTTGTGTCTATTTCGTGTCCATTTGGAGGTCATAGGAGTGTCCCTTGTGTTGTGGTTGTGTCCATGTGGAAAAATCCCAAATTTGGACACACTATGTGTTGTTGTTATGTATGAATGAATTATTACATGTTTAATCTCATATTTTTGTATTGGAGATGTGTTCTATAGTGTCTCATATATATATATTAGTGTAGAGAGTGAGTTCTTGATATATTATGTTATATACTTGTGTTCTTTTGTCTCAAACTACCTAAATCCGTCATGATTTTTATCCACGTTTTTAATTTCAGCCCTAACTTAGAAATGTCATAACTTCTAGCTCAAAGCTCGGTTCCGTTTTTTTAAAAGAAGTGTATTGAAGTTAGCTTTCCAAAAACATGTAGTAATAGGCCTAATTCTTTCTGTAACTTTCTAGAAAATTATTTGAGTGTCAGCTGTACGAAAGACAAACGCGTTCTCGGTGTTTTTGCGATTTCGGGAGTTTCCGGAAACGAAAACGCGATCCGTTTAAAGTTTCGAAAAGATAACACATAGATCTATAACATACTTTAATCCTAGTTTTTAATTCATGTTGAGATGGTACAGTATTGATTATTAGTAGGAGTTACTATTCGGCATATGTATTTTGTGCACCCTTGTGTGTAATATAATGTTATATTTGATTTTAACCCATGTTAATGCATATACATTATGTAATTAAATAGAGAATGCAAGCATGAGTAAATGGTTAAATAAATGATGTATGAGGTATAAGTATCCTATCTAATGTAAGCATGTATAAGTATGGCTTGTAATGAATATGTAGGTTCCATAGTATGTAATGTATGGTGCATATAGTAGTGCAAGAGAATAAATGAATGATGAATGAATGCAAGCATGAATGTAATGTAATGTATGCAATATACAAGTTAATGAGATGTAATGTTCTATGTTAACACAAATCCTATATTACCTCATGTACCCTTACACTATGTTGACACTATCATACTTGACACTTTGTTCACTTACACTTTGACACTCTTTGATATGTATACACTATGTATGCCCATTTAACCCTCACTTGCCCCTTTGCCATGTTTACATACACACACATAGCCTCTTAAATAAGTATTTATGAATATAGTTAACTTAGCTATGTATGTATATTATATATATGTTAGCATATTGTGTTGTAACATATAAGTTTATATAACCATTTGAAATGCCATGATTATAGACCTAATGTTGAATACCAATATATGCATGTGTATATATGTGTAGACATATATAGCTTAAAGTAATAGATTATCTAGTGTATATCCAATGTGAATTCTTGCCTATTTGAGTGTTGAATAATTGCATGCTATAGAGTTGGGTGTATATTGGCTTCTATAGCCTTGTATTGATGTGTGCTTGCTAGAATAGTCTTGGTTAGGCCTAGTAAGACTTACTGGGTTAGGACATGACCTAGTTTGACCTAGTTTGACTAGTGCAGTTGACCAGAGTTGACCAAGGGTTGACTTTGGCCTAGTTTGACCTAGATTCATGTAGAATGCATTGTAGTACTTTATATTACCCTTCTGGACATGTTGTGACTTGTGCTGTTCAAATTAGGAGCCAAACACCCCTCCTCGGACAGTATCTTTACCTTAGACATTCAGATATCAGGCGAGTACATTCTCTGATCATTTCATATCCTGTTTAGAATTATTTTCCTGCTTTAAATTAGTTTACTTGATACTGTCACGTTGGTCACACGGATTGGTACTATATAGATCTTTTCATGAGATGTTATCCCCCTCGGAGCATCGGATACTGCATGTTTTGTGCGTTTCACGAATCATCAAGTATCTCTATGCTTCCTCTGATTCACGAATCGCTTGTGA
Source organism: Iris pallida (assembly GCA_029216955.1). Lineage (NCBI taxonomy): Eukaryota > Viridiplantae > Streptophyta > Magnoliopsida > Asparagales > Iridaceae > Iris > Iris pallida. The sequence goes on from JANAVB010037417.1 coordinate 3,021,687, forward strand.
CACATGTACTCTCATGTTCACAGAGCCATCATGAATCACCTTCACGTATCACTCATTTTATGAGCCATGTGAAGTTTTACGAATCTTAACAAAACTTGAACAGATCCTTGTGTATTGATTGGGGATGGAGGAGTAAAAATAGACATGTGAATATTATCCAAGTAGCTGTAGTCATGAATCACTCTCTTAGCTGTATTCATGAATCTCCTATGCCATTCACATGTTTATATTTTACTCTGACTCACTAGTCACTGTTAGTTCTCCATGTATAGTAGATATTTCTATTACAGTTCTCTTTCTCTATTTACATACTGTATTTCCTTCAGATCATGTATCTTACTTTACTGCATGATTATATTTTCTAACCTGCTATGATCTGTTGAAATATACTGTGCTCGCTCCAGTCCTGACTGGACCCGTTGATAAATTTTACAGATAGCCTGGAGGTTGTCTGCTAGCCTAGAGGAGACAGTAGAGATTGCATAGATAGCTAGGGTTTTTGCTTATAGTTTATTTTCAGTCATCTTGAGTTGTATTTATGGATTACTGTATTTGAGTTTTGAGATGTATTCTGAGTTTGTATCTTAGACACTTAGACTTCTATCTGTTGTATCTCTTTTCGATTTCATGTTTTATCTATCTTCCTTCATGCTCTACCTTAGATGTGATTGAGTTTACATTCTGCTATGTTACCCCCATTCGGGGAGTATAAACTGTTTAGTCTTATACTGTTAGATGTATTGAGACCTAGGACAGCGTTCTACCGTCGACACTGCGGCGTAGGCTGGGCGTTGTTACGTTCTCGTGCCCTAACTCTAGGGTGCGGGTCGTGACAGCATAATAGTTGACGGTTTTAGAGAATTCGTCAAGAAACATTATTTTATTTAGTGACGGTTCGGTAATAACCGTCAACTAATATATGCCTTAAAAAAATGGCACGATTTTTTCATCTGCCATTTTGGTATTTTTTTTGAATTTTTTTTATTGTAGATCTATATTGACGTTTGTCAGTCCATTCTATTTTATTTATTTTTTGATCCTTTCCTCCTCTCTCTATTTCTCCATCTCTCTCATCTACCAGTCGATGGTGAAGGAGAGCTCAAATCTTTATCTCTCTTCTCCTCTTCCTCCTCTACATCTCCATTCTCCTCCTCTTTCTCTTCCTCCTCTTTTCTTCTCCTATAGACCCAAAATCCTAATTCCTAAATCTACCTAATCTCGTCTCCAAACCATAACCTTAGATCCATCGGAGAGGAGCATCGGGATAGTCATCATGACCAGTTTGATGGTAGTAGCCGGAGTGGTCGAAAAGAAGCGGCATGACTCATGTTGGGTGAACGGAGGTAAGGATGCGGCATAACCACTATCAGCAATTTGGCTCGTGCCGTTGCTGATACTGATGGGAATTGGAAGGCTTTCAACGCATTCGGGCATTTTCTTTCCCGACAACTACTCGAGAAGTCGAAAACAGGAGACCGTTTAGAGAAAACATGGTTGTGGCTGTGGTTTGGTCGAGAAATGGGTCGAGGATGACCAGAAACATGACATAAGGAGTTTAGGGATTGCGACAAAGTCGTTAGGATGGAGATGAGGTGACATCGGTGGAGCTCGGTGTTCTACTATGGAAGAGTCTGAAGGAGGTTGCAAAGAAGTTAGTCAAGGATGGGGGATTCGAGAGTTCTGGAAGAGCTACTCTTCATGGCCCACTCCTACTCTGGCCGTCTCTCCGCCACCGTCATTTCAAAGTCTACCATCGTTGACACCATCCCCTTCAACGACAAAGACGGAATCCTCAAGTATGCGCTCCACCCGTTTGTATTAATGCCCACTCCATTTTTTTATGTAAGTTAAAATATTGTCATTCCACAAATGCCCTATTTCAAAATTAGGTTGGATTGTACATAATTTATATATAGAAAAGGGACCCAAACTTAAGTATGGAAACTGATATATACATAGTGAACATTAAGTAAGAAATGATCATTCCATATCAAAACATACTCATATAGACACTTTACACATTCAGATCATGAGGAGGAGGGAAGAAGAGCCCATCACTGTACAATCTTACTATCCGTTTAGCATTTTTCTTCTTTGAGAGGATTTTTTTTTATTGTTTCTCGAAGTATCCACAATCCACATACTGACTGCAGAATCAGGAATTGTTAACATAGCGAATGGAGAAACAAACCATCCCAATTCAATAGTGAAACATAAATTCTTCAGTGAACAATAAACTGCTTCCTAGCTAGCCACCTTCAACAACAGTGTAACACCACTGATGCTCTGCACTTACGTTTGGAGGTAAAACTGAACTCATGAATTCTCTAATTTTGGCAAAATAAAGACTTAAGGACAGTAGTGAATCAAAGTTTCAATTATCATTTTCAATCATGAAATAGCCGCTAATACGATGTTACATGGATATAGGTCCAAAAATCAGGTACTGATTCTAGATCGTGTGAAATTATTATAAGTGAACATTGCTTCCCACACAAACCCTTTATAGATGAGTTCATAGCAAAGCTCCTCCAAATTAAACCTCGACGTATTCTATGAATTTAAAAACATCCACCATAATAATACATCATGCAGTATCTCATAATTTGGGAGAATTCCAAGAGAAACAACTTAAAATAGACAAACAGTTGCATTCACATCAATTGGATGCCAATTACAAGTCTTAGTTCTCAAAAGCTCTTTAAAAACAGAGTCCAGAGGCCAAATGATAGGCTATGATGGGCATGATACACAAAGGACCAAAATTATGGATTTGATGTCCCTCTAAGATATGATGGAATGTTCATTGGTGCTTTCTCCCTATTTAGATATGATGGAATGTTCATTTGTGCCCACTGCTGGCCTGATTGCTCAACCAAATCTCTGTGACAGTGGCTGATTACATGATATAGGTGTGACTGCCAGGAGTATCTTGGTGCCGAGCTCCTCTCCAAATAGGTAGAAATATAGATATTTCTTAGATGCTTGAGAATCAGAATTACATATTTTGGGTACTATTTTAATGTTCATTGGGTACCTGTGTTCTCCATTCTTATACTAGGGGGTATATAGGGAAACCAAATCCCCTATCTTGAGTCATCAGAGTCATCTGGAAGTATCCTTTATGTTTATGCAAATTAACTAATGGTCATCTCATCTATTATATTGGTTCAGTTTGTTCGGTAATACACTGCAGTTGGTTCAGTCTTCTGAGCCCTTTGTAGGAAGATAACAGCCTGGGCTATGATGAGGATATATATTTGCTCAATGATACATTCTTCATTTTGAGTATCAATTTTTAATGATACACTGAGCTGTATTGTTCGGTCTTCTGAGCCCTTTGTGGGAAGGTGGTTGACTTGGCTACAAGAGGACATATATTTGCTCAATGATACATTCTTCATTTTGAGTATCAGTTTTTTAATGATGCACTGGGCTACGTGGCTTCAGTCTTTTGAGCCCTTTGTAAGAAAGTGATAGGCCTGGTTGTGTATTAGTCTTCATAATATATTCTTTATTTTAAATATCACTCTTTTTCAAGTATCAGTCTTAATGAAACAGTGGACTATGTATGATACACTACAGTTTATTTTGAGTTTCAATTTCCTATGGTCAAACACTAGGCTATGATGAGAAAGTATATGTGCTCAATGATACATCCTTCATATTGAGTATCAGTTTTGTGGCTATGTTGGTTCAATTTGTGACTATATTCTCAATGATACATTTTTCATATTTTTAGTATCATTTATGTGAAGGAGCTTCTTTTTGGGGATTGTTTATTTCGTACACATTGTGGTTGGAAATATTTTCTAAGAAGCATTTGCTTAACTCTGAGCCCATACATTACCTAATCACTCTTTTGAGCCCTTTGTAGGGTTGCTTTATAATCTTCTTTATGTGAATATTACTTGTAATAAATTATGTATTTTTAATTTTTGTTAGCTCCTAATTTATGTTCTTCTTTGGGTACTCTCTCTAGCGTTATAAACACATAATCTATAAGCACGTATGTGATAACATGCCACTACCCCCAACTTTGTGTGTCAGTGTGTAGGCTTCTTGCCTATATAACAAATTAAGTTATATCATTTCTTCCATATTCTGGTAGACAGTCCAAAAGATTGCATTTCAATGTTTTCAATATTGTTATTACTGTAGAGTAGAAACCACTCTAGTACTGCATACTATGATGCTAGTGCCTCAACTGCATCTCCCCAACTCTTGCTCTTGTTCTTAGTGTAACTACACAAATTTTCTTGGTTTTGAGTATCAGAGAGTGGTCATGTTAGTTCATCTCTTTACTACTATGACTTTATTGACTTTATTTATACTGTTCATAGAAATTCATAGACTAAGGTTTTTAATCAGGGTTATGCTTTTGGTACTTATGTTTCACTTAACAAAATGCCAGGAAAATTTGGCTTTTGAAAATAAAACGAGAAAAAGTACAAGAAGTATAAATTTGATTCTGGAAAAGTATTGCTATGGAAGTCTGATCTGTAAATGATCACTTTGTTCCTTGGACCATACGATGATGATGAAGGTTACTGCTTGAAGATGAACAGTTGGAAGAACTAAGTCACCAGAAAGGTATCGACGCACTTGGGCACTGATGGCGAGGCCGAATGCTTTCCTGCTTTGTTTCACTCTGTTCTGAAAGAAAGGTTGAAGAAGAATGCTCTGGAGAATCAAAGTCTCTGAGTTCTAATCTCTCTGTTTTCTCTGCTTCTGTCTCTGTCTGTGTCCCATTATGTGAGAAAAATAAGTCTTTTCATAGACTTGGGCTCTTATGCGTAAAAACTCAGTAAAAGTTCTGTCTTTACACTAACAACTGCCACCCACGACCAAAGTCATCCTCTATATACGTTGAGACGTGTCCCATCATTTCATTAAGAATAGGATGCACGTACACACGTTCTTCGGGATGTGTAGCATGAAAGCCATGTAGGCAAACCACGTTCCAAATTGGTCAGAAATAATAGGGCGTAAAAATAGCCCCAATGTACTCTGAGCGTATAGCAGTAGACTAGGCATAAAATAGCCCTGACATGGACTTCCCGCGTAAAGTGGTTATTAAATAACCTTGAGCGTAAAGTAGCCCAAATAAACTTTATGCACACGTCGACTTTTGAGCGTAAAAACTCGTATAGTCTCCATGCATAAAAGAAGCCATACTGTGAGCGTAAAAAATAGCTCAGTCCACATACTAAATGACAACATTGGTCTCTGTGTAAAACAAATCCCTTCGAATTCTGTGGTATATGCCATCATTAATATCTTCATGTCAGGCTTTGCATTAAATGCAAGACTTGACAGCTTTGTCCAGCGTAAAAGTGGCTAGCCTGTCCTAGGCGTAAAACCCTTGGCTTGACCCTGGCATAAAATGGTTAGCCTGCTTTAGGCGTAAAGTGATTAGCCTCTCCTTGGCGTAAAATAGATCATCTTGAGTGGAATGATCCGTCTCTTTGACTCAATCTATGAAGCACTTTTTACGCTCCTACAACTTAATCGTCACATAAGTTCATATATTATTGGGTGTTGTCCTCGTAATCAATTATAAAAATATTAGAAGCCATAAGTAACATTGTCGGGATGGATTCTTGAGATTTTTATAGAACTCCGTCTATGTCTCCATGTGATGTGAGGACATCATTATTCATGATTTTTTGTCTATTTGATGCTTCCACGATTGTGGAAAAGGTAGAGATCGAGGAAATTACTATTTTAGTGTGTTATAATTTTTTTCGTATTAGATCGAGTGCTATTGCATAGATACTGGTTAAGTTCAGAAGCAAATAAACATAAGAAGTACTGTTATCTGTAATGGATCCATAATATATTTGAAATACATATCCGAAAAGATCAGTAGATAGTTGTGCAGTCTCTTGCAACTAATTCTTCTTACTGTATACACAGTAAGTCAAGGTGTAGTTATTCTAGTGAAGCAAATTGAGTTTATTTTGGTTCTAAAATGCAAACATAAAGATTGTCCTAATTTATATTTAATCTAGGATTGTATAGTAGATGCATAAAATACATATGGCGATAGCCATGAAAGCACATTGGCATCTTCTTAACACCTTCTGCCAACTTTAATTCTTTTTATTATCATTTCATTCTATGATGGTGACACAGTCTATTTTGCCTGAGTAGAAATAGATGAGTATTTTGCTAGGAATAGAAGCGAAAACTATTGTCCAAGATAGACATCCGTAACGAACAGACACCCACAACACTGAACACTGTGATCGGCTCTTGTAGAAAATAAAAATCACAATATACAAGACAAATACACAAGAATAATAAGTGAAACATCCTAACCATTAAAAACCAATAGGAGGCGAGATCACTACTAAATAAAGTTATTTACAAGATCACAACAACTTTGTAAGCCCCAATGCTTTGGTGGATGATGTAGGATGTTGAAAATCTATATTTATCTGCATAGTTTCTGTGGATGGTAAATTTTTTCTTTTGGATATCTGATCTATTAAAGAGTGATGTTCACAATATTATCCATGATGTTATCCTTTTGTTTCAAGGACATCAAGATATAAGATTGCACCTGTGAATATAAGTGGCAGAATTTCTTCATTTCATTTTGTTTAATGTGTTGACTTGTAGGCCTTGTGGTCATTAAATTTATTTTGGTCTCAGTTGTTATAAGTTTATACAAACATGTACTCATAAATAATGAAATATATTTCTCTTGTTCTCTTAGGAACTACATGGAAAATGAAGGTACTGTGAATATGGGAGGGATGTGCTGCGGGTTCGCTACATATTCTAATTTTACTTATGTAAATATAGGTTTTTGATATTAAGATGTACTAAAAATATATACTTTAGTTGGATATATTTGTGGTTGGACGTGTGTTGAATATTTGTAGTTGGATGTATTAAAAGTTTGTAGTGTATGAACAATACAGTTTGTTAATATATAAATTGAATATTATAGTTATTAGATTTCTTCTGGATTATTGATATTATGTGTGTGTTCAATTTATAGTATATAATTATAAATAAAATTTTGGCTATACAAAATTTAGCCTCTTGACGGTTATAAAATGTCAACAATTAACGCTATTCTGCTGCAAAAGGGCTTTTCATTTACGATTTCTTGACGGGTAATAACCGTCATCTAGGTCGGAGTCAAGAAATTTTTTTACCTATATTGACGGTTTCTCGAAACTGTTATCTTGACGGCTAAAAACGGTAAAAATGCTTTAATATGGCGGCCAAAAATTATCAAAAAAAACCTACCAGCTGTAGTGCCCCACTTTCGATAGGCGACAGACTTCATAATATGCTTGAGCAGAGTCGGATCGGCCGGGAACCTAGATGGCCATCCGACTCGATCGCTTGGCTTGGTAAACGATAACACCTTACGGCATCGATCAAATCGATTTGGACGGACGTTACGAGAATCGATCCAACTAATGGAATGACTTCTGTTGGAATAAATCCTAGATGCAGCGGGCTGCGTCTCGCCGAGTGAGCTCTATATAAGAGTCCCTTCGACGGGCCGGACCGCTGTATGGTTTTCTTGGAGCTTTTGCCGCTAGATTTTGATGATGTGCTTTCGCGTCGTTTTCATGGATGCAATTACAAATTTCGATGCAAGGGCAAAAGAAGGAATTCTAACAAAGCGTTGGTGCTATTGCAGGAGCTCACGTAACTAAGGATTGACGTTGCGTAGCGCTTCGATGACCGACACGAAGCAAAGTAATCGGTGGATGATTCGGCCCCTTCTTTTTTACTCTGTCCCGCAAACTTATTCCTTGCCTCGAATTCATTCAAATCGAACGATGCCAAGTTAATTGCATGCCAATCCACTAAGTTCAAGAACTCGGGAAAAATGTATCGATTTAGAGTAATTCACTCTGAAAATACAAGTCTATCACATAAACCAGAAAGTTTAAGGTTCTAGTAAAAAGATGGACTATTTTACGTGCTGCAAAATATTATGAAACGTCGATCGTGGGTTATGATGCCTCAGACAATTTGGTGCCTATGGGACGCTAAATCGGGAGTATGACTTGGGGAAAAATGAATCGTTGCATAAGTTGGGGGAAATGATAATGCCGTTTAATACTGTCCGCGCTATACAAAACTGTTACATATGTTAAACTATTCACGCATTGGCATGGTCATGGACAGCTTGTGCATAAGTTGATATTTTTCCTCAAATCGATATCCGGGGCATCGAAATCGAATCGACCCAGGGGGAATGAATAATCGTGCTTCGGCACTGATACATTGCGGGACCGTCAGTCAGGCTTGCAACCTAGACTGAGCGGGCCGAAATACCGTTGAGATAGTCCCACGTGATGTGCAACATCAATGACCGCATAAAAGATAGTAGCATGCTCACCTATTATCTTTTGACGGTGTAAATATTATCTCTGTTTTCATTTAGGGACGAGCACGACAGTGGTAAGAAATATGATAAACTGCTATGTTTCACTGTATGCTTTATTACTTAAAGATGGCTATCGAATATGAACTGAATTCATTTAGTTCTAATAGAAAGACAACTCTAAAGCATGCCTACCGTAACAATCAGAGTCGGTTTAGATGAGTGGGTTCATCTCGTCCACTTAGCAAGTGTGCTAATACCATTCCCCTAATTTCCCCAGGTGCGACGGGCGCTCCCAACTAAACTGAAGCTGAAGTACGGAGAGGCGTTTTGAAGCTCTTCCTATGCTGAAGTATTTTGAAGCCAATTCAAGTCGACGACTTATGTATAAAGGGGCGAATGTATGGGACGGCAAGCGTAGTTTAGGCAACTTGTCGAATGTATTTTCTTTCTGTTTTCAATCAATGTAGCTGCAACGGCATCCAATATAATTACGACTTGCACTTCATTGCAAGCTATAAATGAAAAGCATTTCTATCTTCCTATACTGCATCTTAAATTCTGATGTGATTTGTGAAGTTTCAACTTGGCGTATTAATACAAAAAGCAACGTAACGTTCTTACCTTGTACGAGTGCAATTCCAGACTCGTACGGCATCACGCCTTAGCGAGGACGATCGAATCGACAAAGTAACACCGGGGACGAACGGTTTGTCGACTCGGGGTGTGACAAATTGGTATCAGAGCTCAGTTATGTTTCCTCGGATTTTCGAAAGATGTTTCATTGTTGGAATGTCCATTGCGATGGCTCGATTGAATGCTTGTCGACATGCTGCATGAAATAAAAGTTCCAAACAGGTAAGCCCGTAGATATTTTTGAAAAATACTAACGGGTTTACTCTGTTTTGTAGGAATGATTAAGAAAAAAACAATTCTGGCACAACAACCCAAACAGTAGATAGTACGTCGAGTACAAAAAGTACTGGCCCTAGCGAGACGACTATAGAGAAGATGCTACAGTTGATGGAACTGCAGCAACAACAGCTTCAGATACAATTCAAAGCCCAATTTGATGCGCAGCAGAAACAGATGAACGCTTTGACTCAGATAGTGAGCAGAATGGCAGGCAATACCAAAACGATGGATGAAGGACCCGAGAAGAAGCAAGGCGATCAAGAAGAAAATGAGGAAGAAGAAGCTCAACCGCAAATGATAAATTCTTCTTCCTTGTTCAAGGCAAAGGAGTTCCGCAAGATGAATCCACCAAAATTCAACGGCCGAGCAGAGCCTGATGTGATCGTGGGATGGCTCGCGGAGATGGAGGACCTGTTTAATCTGCTTAGCATTGAAGGGTCCCAGAGGGTAACTTATGCAGCGTTACAGCTGCAACTAAGGGCGTACGACTGGTGGGCAGCTAAGAAGCAGGAAATCTACGAAGTCGATACAGACGCCACAATTTCCTAGAAAATATTCAAGGAAGCTTTTCTCGAACAGTACGTTCTTCGTGCCGTCCGTCAACAAAAAGAAGACGAGTTCATGACACTGCAACAGGGAAATATGTCTGTCGACGATTATGATTCGAGCTTATAAAAGCTGGCAAAGTTTGCCGGCGCCTTCCTGTCCAACAACGAAGCCTGGTGTGAACGCTTCCAACAAGGCCTAAATGACGAACTGCGAAGGGACATCATGAATCAAAGGTGCCGAACATACCGTGAATCCTATAATACCGCTCTTGAAAGTGAGCGTATCTTTGGCCGTATGTCGAGTAGAGGCATCCGTAGCCACTTCAACAAGCGTCCTAACGACGCCAGCACCGGAGGATCGGGAATAGCAAAACGTCCGAACAGGTTCGATGACCGAGGCCATGGCATTCAATACTGTACCAGATACGGTAGGCGTGGACACCGAACCATCGACTGCGTCACGAGATCTTGCTACAAGTGAGGCGAGGTAGGCCATATAGTTACATATTGCCCGCATAAAGGTCCGAATCAAGCCAACCCACCAAAAAACGTTCCGAATCCGCATACAGCGCCGATACTGCAAGGCAAAAATGCGGTGCCCGTCAACCAGCAGAACCAACGGCACGGAGCTCAAGGCCGAGTTTATGCCTTAACTCGGGACGAGACGTTTGCATCCGATACTGTTGCAACAGGTATATTACTCTACAAAAATATACCTGCTCGAGTACTATTCGATTCGGGTGCGACGGATAGCTTTATATCTGCTGATTATGCAAAAGAAAATAAAATAATCATGCAATCACTAGATATATATGTTAGCGTTAGCACTCCGTCGGGAGTCGATATGTCTGCAAACTTTATTTGTAGGGACGGCCACATTTGCATCGGAGGAAGATATCTATCCTTGGATGCCGTCGTACTAGACATCAAGGATTATGACATAATCCTGGGCATGGATTGGTTGGGCGCTTGTCGTGAAACGATCTAGTACGTGGATAAGAGAGTGGTGTTTCGTCTTCCTGGCGAGACAGAGTTCTCATATTCGTGCGGTACGGTCTCGAAGATGGCAATGATGGTATCGGTAATATCGGCGAGGCGTATGCTGCGTTCCGGCTGCTTGGGATACTTGGCATCAGTTTGAGATACGCGGAAGGATAATACAAACGCAATGCAGACTGATGTTGTGGCAGATTTTCTCGACATTTTTCCTGACAAGATGCCCGAGATGCCGCCGAATCGAGAGATAGAATTCAGTATCGACACCTTTTCGGATACACGGCCGATATCAAAGGCGCCTTACCAAATGGCTCCAGCAGAACTGAAGGAGCTGAAGGTGCAATTATAAGAGTTGCTAGACCGTGGATTTATTCGCCCTAGCGTCTCTCCGTGGGTAGCTTCCGTATTGTTCATGAAGAAGAAGGATGGATCGATGCGGCTATGCATCGACTATCCGGAACTCAACAAGGTGACCGTGCGGAACAAGTATCCTTTGCCATGAATCGACGACTTGTTTGACCAACTGCAAGGCGCGTCAGTATTTTTGAAAATCGATCTTCTTTCAGGCTATCATCAATTGAAGATCAAGTCCGACGACATATCGAAGTCTGCCTTCTGCACTCGATATGGTTATTACGAATTCCTCGTCATGCTGTTTGGTTTGACGAATGCCCCAGCCGCTTTCATGGATCTGATGAACCGAGTCTTCCGACCTCAAATTAATAAATTTGTAGTCGTGTTCATCGACGATATCCTTATCTACTTAAGGGACCGAGAAGAGCATGCAGAACACTTGAAGACGGTACTATAGAATCTACATAAAAACAAATCATATGCCAAGCAGAGTAAGTACGAGTTCTGGATGAGTAGCGTGACATTCCTCGGACATGTAATCACTGCTGAAGGTGTCGCGGTGTGTAATGCCCCGCTTCGCACGGTGCATTATGATGAGTCGTTGACTCGAAGAGTTTCGTTGACCGGATAAAGTATCGATACGAATCGATGCAAAGGATAAGTCCCGTTTGAGCAAGTGCGGACTTTAGTTGATCTGGTGTGCAGGCTATACTTTTAAGCTGGACGATAAGAGGTCGGCATTTTGCCTTATGCTGTGAAGTGTCTACGAAACCAAATCATGGTCTTGCAACGGATTGTGGCATGGGCACGATAGGCCAAATCAATCAAGTAGTTCAAAGGAACGGCTAAGTCCAAGAGTTAGCTATGCGACCAAGTTATGGAAGTGAGCCGCTTCAATTGGCGAGACGGCAAGGCGTATCGGCTTAAGGTGGGCGGTTTCTTGACTCTCTCTCTCTATTCCTTCACGTCTAATAAAAGATATCATTGTATGTGTAAGATGTTATCGAGTTAGCGAGCGTTGCTCGACGACGAAAGGTCGAAGTATGAGTCAAACACTAAGATAGAACATTGAACAATCGAATAATTGAAGCGACGTGGATCAAGTGTACGAGTCGTGGTAGGGCGATGATGGTAGAACATTGAAAGACAATATCGAGATGTGCATCATGTGCACGCCTCCGAGAACATTGAATACTAGGCGTAGAACATTGATTACGGCGCTGAGCGTGCCTCGTGCATGGAAGCTAAGGAATAAGTAAGTAACTACGGAACTAGGTTTTGAGAATGACTTACGAATGGTACGCGTTGAATATGAGTATGAGATGACTAAGCTGTTGGGGCGTCGTGCATCAATATGGATGTGTTGGGGCATAACGTCGACGGAGCTTGAGATAGGGATGGTGGACTATGTTTATGGAACGTAAATATGTTTATGCACCGAGACTATGTTTATGGAACACAAGATGGATTGGAATGTATGACTTGTATGCTATGGCACTTATTGTATGGTCAATGGACTCGGATGGCCTGTGCACGGGTGCGGCTTCCCTCCGACGGTTACGACCGGGGCACCGGGACTGTTCGGCCTAAGAGGGAATTATGTGTGGTATTTATGGTGCATATCATTCGGACGGATTACGAACGTCCAGTGCTGTGATAAGCTATGATATCCGTAAGTTTAGGATCCTTCGGATACTGGGCTAGCAACCCGTATCGAAGTGATCATAGGCTTACACATAAGAGATGCCAAGTCCATTACGGTGCGAAACACCGTGACCTTCATATAGATAGGGCCGGTGGGCTGAGATGAGAGTTGGGTGCATACGCATGGCCTACGACCCTTATGCATTGTCTAAGCTTATGATTGGAATGTTGCATGAATTATACGATTTCTTACGTAAGTTCTACCCAGTGCAGGCTAAGGAAATGGGACAAGGATGAGCACGAAACACTATGTTATGTTCATATTATGGCTAACTGTATCTGCTGCAGGAACATGGTATGGGATACATTTATGATATGTTGCTATATATGAAGATTGCCATAAAACTGATCCTAAGTCTAAGTAGAAAGATCACCAATAAAGATGCTGCATGTTTCACTAAAATTACTTAGTGTTTGGTTTGGGTGCAAGCGGGTCTTGATCAGTACGAAGCGAGGACGAAAGCACTAATCCCCCACTAGTTTATGTGCAGGTTCAGGTTATGATCGGCGTAGGGCGGAGCTTGGCTTGGACGTGCCGAGGCATGGAGTCCTTGGCGTTCAAGAGGAGCTACAGCATAAGCGTTCGGACTTACAACATGGAGATTTTCGGCCGAAGACAACTTGGTGGCTAAACAGAGGCATATTGTATGGAACAATATAATCCTTTGTGAGCTAGAGAGATCATGAGCGTTGTAGCCACTTGGCATAATATGTTGGGCTTTTTAGAGCCTTGTAACCTTCAGTTCATTATGAATAAAAAGAGATTCTTATTGTATTCTTTGTTTCCTTCCGCTGCTTATGTTACGAATTTGAGATATTCACTATGTGAACCGTTATCTTGCCGTGCACGAGCGCAACTCCAGGCTCGTGCGACATCACGCCACAGTGAGGACGATGATTCGGGTGAAATCTAGCGAGGATGAGTGTTTTCCCGGATCGGGGCGTGACAAGTTGGTATCAGAGCAGTTCCATCCTTTGGACTGTGCGTGAATCTCTTTGACCCTCAGTTGTTTCGCTATCGTATTCAGTTGACTCTAAGTTGTTTCCGCAACCGCATGGCTCATGGATCTGCTCGACGCTACATTGGATGTTCCATACAATAAGTCTATACTAAGTGCGTACGTCTGCCACAAGTATGTCGTGACTATCATGCCGTCTCCGAGTGCCATCGGAGAATGTTGGTTGCACGAAGTGCAACGAGTTATGGAATGTTGGTCGTATGAAGTACGAAGAGATACGTGTTGTCGGTTGCACGAAGTGCAATGAGTCGATATATGACACGATACGTGTTATGTGGCTATAGGAATGGTTATGTGTTGTCGGTTGCATGGAGTGCAGCAAGTCGTGAATCTTTCGTTGCATCGGTGTAACAAGTCGACATGGTATGATGCGTGTTGTATGGCTATACGGACGGATAGCGATATATTAGACGAGATTGAGAAATGACCCTAAGTATCGAGAGTAAATTGTTGTACGAGTTGCAACGTGTAAGATTTGGAAAATCGTGGTTGCGATGGTAACGAGTCGAGTTGGTCGCTAAGTCGAGTTGAGTAGGCGAACATGTATGTTGGCCGAATGTCGCGTTGAGCTTTGAATAAGCGAATGTTGCGGGTGTGATCGATATGATCGCCAAAGTATGGTTAGATTGAATGTATGTCGAACTTGAGCGAACGATAGGGCATATTGGTTCAGTTGTTGTTCCAACTCGAGTAAGCAAACGCTAGAGCTGGGATCGAAAAGATCGCCATACGGGATAGTTGATTGAAAAATAGATGTCAGACCTATGCGAAGTGTGATGTCAAGTAATGACTCGATTTCGAGTGGTATATGCAATACCAATTATGAGAGCAAGTATAGCGAAGTATTATATTGATAATGATAGGCTCGATCCTGAGTGGTATATGGAATGCCACTTAGCGATAGTTATGTTAAGTCGCTTGGTGACTTGCAATAGACTGCATCGAGACGAATGTGTCAGTTATGATATGTTTGTCCTCAACGGGCGGAGTAGTAACGAGACTCGAGAAGAGAATGACTCGATAGAAGTCGATACAAGTATGCCTTGATGAATTGAGTTGAACGATTATGTGCGAAGTCATACCTTCAGATAATACGTCGGATGAGGATTCGTTAAGTGTAAGTCGAACGATAGGCTGAGCATAGCAAAGAAATATTGCGTCGAGGAAATAATTAACTCGGTCGAATTTGCTTGAGTTAAGATAGTACGAAGACTTATTCGGAACGAGTTGAGTAGGTGCAAAGAAATCGTACGAACGAATTTGAGTTAGTGCGATAAGTCGGTAGCACGATTTGGAAGTGCGAGTTAGGGATATGAGAATGGATATGTGAATTTGAAATTGTGTCGCGATGATGTTAAGTAGTTACAACTGGATGGATCTTGATAAGTGCAAGACTTGATTCGTATTCGAGTTCGGATGATAACGGTGATTGCAACGAATTGGAGCTTATGAGAAAGAAAAATGTTCAAGTTATGCATATCGACGATGGTATTGAGGCGTATCAAAGACGATATACAATAACTCGGGGATACTCTGATCGAATGAACGAAAATTGTGTTAAGCATTGTTGCTGGATGATTAAGATATAAGTTAAGTTATGGCAATTGGGATGATAACGGTAGGAGTGCTTCGGAGAATTTAAGAGTGATAGATGTTACTCGGATGAAATCGAAAGTGTCTGGATTGATTCGTGGATAATCACTTTGTTGACATTCTTGTCTTATGCGAGTGCAACTCCACCATCGTACATGCGTCACGCCAAATTAGGGCAATCATTTCACATGAGCGCTGGTATGGTGATTCATCCAGCGGGGATGATCGAACTTGTAAGACGTGGCAAATTGGATTTGACTAGTGGTTTGATGCGAAAGTCATTCAAGGATGGTTTTAATGATTATGGAAGGTGTCGGAACTATGATCACGAATAGGTAAACTTGGTTTTGAGGCGAGTAGATGTCATACGACTAGCGAAAATAGTCGACGGTAATGTATGAGTGGTTCGAGTAGTAACGGCGCTCAAGCGCATGAGTCATTCGAGTAGCAACGGTGCATCAGTTGCGCGGGAGTAGAGAAATTGTGGATTGGTAAATTTTGTCGGATTGGATGAAGTCTCATAGGAATTTTTGGAAATTGATTTGGCTCCGCGATAGGATATAGCATGGTTTGTTGTAACTGTCCCTCATTGATGATCTTCAATTATCGAGCGTAGTTTCGGGGCAGATGACCGTGGAAGACTTGACCGCCAAATCAAGTGAATGTTGAAGTTCCATAGGATGACCCTAAAGAAGTCGTATAAGAAATTTTATCGAGGATAAGGAATGATGTAGTGCATGTTGAGGATAAGTCTAAGCGTGTGAGTATCGTACTTCGAAAGTTAGCGAGTAGCCTTCGACTAGATCGATATGGTTAGAAAGTTTATGATCGATCGAATGGATACGCAGATAAGACTTGGTTAGTCGATGATCGAGTATATGTTGAGGAACGTGCCTAGTATAGTGATGCGGTAAGGCGATTACAAAGATTCTGTAATGCACAAAAGCGACGAATAGTAGAACGACCCTAAGAGTTGTGTCGTAGATCGGTTTGAGTAACGGTTAGGCTATGTGTGTAAAAGCGTGCCATCTATGTTACGAAATAAACTAGTCGGGATTGATTCAAAAATTGAGTAAAGGATTGTACTCGGTCGAGAAAAGGAGATGGGCATATCGTAAGAGACCTTGGGTCGAAAAGATTGTTGCCTTTGAGCATCGTAGACTCAAGTTGACCTCTTGTGTGGGGAGAGCGCGAGCATGATGTCTGGATAAGTTACCTAGCGGGGGTAGCCCTAGACTCGATGTGCAGGTAGTTCGAGAACGTGGATCGTGTTAGAATAGTTGTGCACTATGTATAGTACAGATTGTAGGCAAAGAAAGTTGGACATGTTGGACTTAGTCCATGTCGTTAAGGCTAATTCTATGAATGACTAGATGAAAGACTTGCGTTATATGAGAGATAGAAAACGGTTGGGCGAATAGGCATTGTGGGACTTTGTTGCGATCGGATGCGCAATGACTTGATGCAATGCATGCGTTAGGTGGCCGACGAGAAACTTATGGGATCGAAGTAACGGTTTGGAGTTATGTTATATGCAGAGATGTTTGGTAGATGATCGCATGTTATGGAATAATGCATACGAGAAGTATTTTGAGAATAGGTGCTAAGATTTGACTAAGTCGAGTACGGATTGATTGGTGCTTGAGGATTAAGTTGAGCTTGTTAGTTGTCCCGATATCCTACAACTGAGCTTGGCTGAAATGCATATATTGGTGGGACACCTAAAATATGTGTATGATCCAAACTAAGTTGTATGATCCCAATGATAGTAGCACGAGATCATAAAACGTTCTATACGGGGCACTTGGAATAAGTGTTGATTTCGATTCGAGGACGAACCTTGTTTTGAGTGGTATATTATGTAATGCCCCACTCCGTACGGTACATTATGATGAGTCGTTGACTCGAAGAGTTTCGTTGACCCGATGAAGTATCGATACGAATCGATGCAAAAGATAAGTTCCGTTTGAGCAAGTGCTGACTTTAGTTGATCTGGTGTGCAGGCTATGCTTTTATGATGGACGATAAGAGGTCGGCATTTTGCCTTACGCAGTGAAGTGTCCACGAAACCAAATCATGGTCTTACAACGGATTTTGGCATGGGCACGATAGGCCAAATCAATCGAGTAGTTCAAAGGAATGGCTAAGTCCGAGAGTTAGCTATGCGATCAAGTTATGGAAGCGAGCCGCTTCAATCGGCGAGGCGACAAGGCGTATCGGCTTAAGGTGGGCGGGTTCTTGACTCTCTCTTCCGATTCCTTTACGTCTAATAAAAGATATCATTGTATGCGTAAGATGTTATCGAGTTAGCGAGCGTTGCTCGGCGGCGAAAGGTCCAAGTATGAGTCGCACACTAAGATAGAACATTGAACAATCGAACAATTGAAGCGACATGCATCAAGTGTACGAGTCGCGATAGGGCGATGATGGTAGAACATTGAAAGACAATATCGAGATGTGCATCATGTGCACGCCTCCGAGAACATTGAACACTAGGCGTAGAACATTGATTACGGCGCTGAGCGTGCCTTCATGCACGGAAGCTAAGGAATAACTAAGTAACTACGGAACTAGGCTTTGAGAATGAATTACGAATGGTTCGCGTTGAATATGAGTATGAGATGACTAAGTTGTTGGGGCGTCGTGCATCAATATGGATGTGTTGGGGCATAACGCCGACGGAGCTTGAGATAGGGATAGTGGACTATGTTTATGGAACGTGAATATGTTTATGGACCGAGACTATGTTTATGGAACACGAGATGTATTGGAATGTATGACTTGTATGCTATGGCACGTATTGCATGGTCAATGGACTCGGATGGCCCGTGCACGGGTGTGGCTTCCCTCGGACGGTTACGACCGGGGCACCGGACCGTTCGGCCTAGGAGGGAATTATGTGTGGTATTTATGGTGCATATCATTCGAACGGATTGCGACCGTCCAGTTCTGTGATAAGCTATGATATCCGTAAGTTTGGGATCCTTCGAATACTGGGCTAGCAACCCGTATCGAAGTGATCATAGGCTTACACATAAGAGATGCCAAGTCCTTTACGGTACAAAATACCGTGACCTTCATATAGATAGGGCCGGTGGACTGAGATGAGAGTTGGGTGCAGGCGCAAGGCCTGCGACCCTTATACATTGTCTAAGCTTATGATTGGAATTTTGCGTGAATTATATGATTTCTTACGTAAGTTCTAACCAGTGTAGGCTAAGGAAATGAGATGAGGATGAGCACGAAATACTATGTTATGTTCATATTATGGCTAACTGTATCTGCTGCAGGAATACGGTTTGGGACACATTTATGATAAGGGTGCATATATAGGATATAATGGTTATTTCTACTTTCTTTCTCATGAAGACAGATACAAATGTATCCGACGAGGTTATTATACAAAAATAGGGAGACAAAACACACAAGCAAACTTGCACCCAGTAAAATACTAAGTAAATTTTGATATATCTTCACAAGCATGCCAAAATACCCAGTAAAATAGCAAACACTTGTAAATGCATGTTTTCTAATTCATGTTCTCTTAATATTTAAAAGTGAACTTATACCTTTGAATCCAATTTTCTTCTTCCAGTCAACAGCTGCTTGGAGAAACTTGGCCTGAAAATGCAAATGTCACACCTTAATATTCACAATAATCATATCATTCACATATCAAAACAAATGCCTGAAAATGAAAATGCAAATGCAAATGCCTGAAAATAAAAATGCAAATGCCTGAAAATGCAATTATCTTCTTTCAGCCATTTGACTATGCTATCATGAACTCTACATACTCTGTGACATATGATCGATTAATGGTTACACTATTCTTTCACTGTTAGTGGAACTTCCTAAAATTTGAGCATATTTCTAAACTAGTGCATATATAAAAAAAATTTGTTGACACTTAATTAGACTCATCTCATGTTCTTATGATAATAGAAATTGTATGATCTTAAATTTCAAAAAAAGAAGGAGTAAATAAGAGGAATTTGGCCGATACCACCTTGAAGAATTGTCCCACAGTCTATATTGGCTAGCTCCCTCATTCACTACTGGTTATCCATGTTGAATTGACGATTGCGATCCGATATAGACCATAAAGGCTAGCTCCTGCTTCCAATTTCAGGATTCTCAACTCTTTCAAGTTACATTTCTCGCAAATTAATTGTTGAAAATCATAATACTTGTAGAAATCCATATCAAGATTTGTTTCAAGACATTCACCTCTCTTTGTAGAGCCTCGCTGAGTCATACTCATTCAGTTGAGTCATACGGTTCCATGTCCTGAAGCAAAGTTTTGAGTATGATGTTAAAGTTAGGTAGTTGTGCGAAAAAGAGAGAGTACCACAAAATAATTTATCAAATACCTTATGTGATTCTGAAGGAGGGATCTTTGGACCCACCGAGTCGGATGTGCGGTCAGTACCAGATCTTCTGAAGGAGGACCCCCTCGATGTCGGAGCTTCACGATGCAACGGGTGTCGTCGGGATCGTCCTCGTCGATCTGCATCAGGACCTTGATCTCGTCCATGGCCGCCTCTGATATTGCACCCTCTTCTGCACCTTCAGAGCGACGAGGGCGATCCAAATGGTGCAGAAGACCTCCAAGAGTCCATGGGGGCACACTGTCGAACTCATGGTTTTCTTTGGAGAGGAAAAAAATTTAGATAGCTTTATTCTAGAGCTGAGGATTTTGGAGTAATATAGATGAAAATTTGGGCGGCTTTGGAGAGAACCAAAAATTTGGGCGGCTGATCAAAAAATTTGGGCGGCTGACCAAAAAAATTTGGAGCTCGGTCAACGACTTCTTCGACTTCTTCCTCACGATAGGCGGGGCGGACTTCTTCGACGTGGCGGGCTTCTCGGTGCTGGAGTTGAGGCTGTTGGGGTCGTTGCTCCGCTTGCCGGGTTTCAGCTTGGTGGAGATGGGAGGGGAGTAGGGCTTGGAGGTGGTGATGTTGGTGGCGGTAGTACTCAAGGAGATGGTGATGGAAGAGGACAGGGACCTCTGGAGGGACTTCTTGAGCCGTCGAGCCGCCATTGGGAGGGAGACGACGAAGAGGGGTCGGAAAGAAGCGCGAGAATGGGGAAGAGGAAGGAGAGGGAGAGCGCGGAGAAGAGGACGAGCAGAACCCTAACGCTCCTCCTTCGCATTCTTGTCGATCGCGTGGCGGCGGCCTCGAGCATGTCCTGGAGGGCGACGAGGAGCGTGAGGTCCTCCTCGAAGATTTTGGATCTAGGGTTAGGGTTTTGGAGTTAGGGAGAGGATGGCGAAGAAAGGAGGAGAAGGAGAAGACCAGAATGTTTTTGGGGAGAGGCGGGCTATAGCAAGAATTTTGCCAACAATTAAACTTAAAAAATATTACAAGTTTGCCACCGCTCTAAATTATTAATAACGCTTTGTTTTATAAACGTTATAAAAGCCCAGAATTAGCCTAAACCGTCATAGAAAAAAGGTATTTCGAACTTTGATGACGCTTCTTTATCAGCCGTCATAAAATCCACTTATCAAGCGTCATTAATAGGTCTTTTTGTTGTAGTGTATCCTCAACATATCCAAATACCTTACTAACATGGACTCAAACATGCACACTAACATGTCACTAACATAGACTAACATTACTCTAATATATCACTCAACTCTAACTCTAATAAGCTAGATATCAAAACTCTAACCTAGACTAACATCTAACATATGTAAATCCTAACATAAACTTATTCCCTCTTTGAACCTCACTTTAAGACACCCACACACACACACATATAATCATATATATAGGGGTATATATAGTGGCTAATGGGGGTCAAGTGTGGGGCCAACATGGGGCTGTATAGCAGCCCCCAAGCTGCTGCCATCAGCAGCAGGCTGTTGCTGCCTGCTGTGGTCTCTTCTTCTTCTACTCTCTTCTATTCATCATCCATTTAATTCATCCACTCATAATTTCATTCATTCACTCATGAATCTATACATTCAATTTCATTCATCTCAAAACCTGAGAATCTAATCCCCATACTCTCAGTTCTCATTTCAGATTTACATATATACATATCTAAAGCTAGCACCCCTCCTATCACATATCCTAATATGTATAAATCAGACTACTCCCCAAATACATTCTATAGCCTATACTAAAACCTGATAACAGATTCATCACAACTCTATCAACCATGAATCCCAAACTAATATCATCCTATATGATCATAAATATATATACCTATCTAACCCACACTCTTTAAATCTCAGAAAAATAGGGCTAAAACTCACACATATATAAAATAACATATGATGTGAATATAGAGATCAAATCTACTCAACTATAAACAAGAGGGGTGTTGTGTGTGCATAAGACAGGGTTCAGTCAATACATGTGTGTAGAGAGTGTCATAAGTGTCGAGTGACATACTGTATCAGAGTGTGTGTGTGTGTCGAGCAAGTGTGCGTGTGCCATCATGTGACAATAGAGTGTCAGGACATGGCAACATGTCAACAGGTATCTAAGTGACAACCATGTGTGTATATGTGTATATATACTCAGTAAATCAGAAATTCAAGGTTCAAAGACGGTTCTAATTGACAGTAAATTAATTATACGTAAATTAATTATACGTAAATACTAGAAAATTATTGTTATTATTATTTTTAGAAAATTACCATTTCTTTTATAACTTTGGAAACTAGATTCTATTAGTAAATTAATTATACGTAAATACTAGAAAATAATTTATATAATTTGGAATTATATTTGGCCAAAATATGTTTGAGTAAATACTCGCAAATCTATAAGTTGTAGTTAAAAAAAATCGAAATAATATGATAGTATCTTTAGGGGTTTTGAAATCCGATCTTGAAAAATAATTGTAGTAAGCCCACATATATATATATTTAATAATAAAAAATCTATGCCAATTATTTATGAAATAAAATTTATTTAAGCCCACCTTTATTCCAAATTCCAAAATAACTTAACTAATAAGAATAATAAATTAGTTACGAAAAACACATTAATAGCTAATATAAATATCATCCTATGAATTTTTATCTATATCAAGTATAAAGAAAATTTATAACCACCTTTATTACCTATACAGGTTACACCCCATATATACTTTAAGTAAAAGTATTTGTAAATAATAATAATGATAATAATAATAATAGAAGTAGGAAACAAAGAAAACCGAACTTAATAGAACATGTGTCAAAGTAATACCATAATATTATTAGAAATGTTAATAATAAATCTCTTTATACACTATGAACAAACTAATGATAAAGTAACAAAAAAAATATTAAAACAAAACAACAAAACTTAAGCTCTGCTTTCTCTCTTCGAGAGAGGAGTGCTTATAATAAGCAAAAAAAATGAGGGAGAAAGAAAGTTTGGGTGGGAGTATAGAGAAGGGGAAGGAGAGAGAGATCGGGGTTTACCAGAGGATTCCGGCGAAGGAGAGGACGTGCTAGCGCGGCTGCGCGGTCGCGGCGCCGAGAGACGAGATGGCGGTCGGAGCGGTCGCCTTTCGCAGGGTCAACGGAGGAACACGCGGCTGCCACCAAGGCTTACGGTTCTGGGGGTCCGCCCACGGAGCAGCTGCGGTGCTCCCCTGGGCCGGGCGGAGGAAAGAGAGGAAGGAGAGGGCCGAAAAGAAGGAGGTAGCTGACCGGTGCTTGGGTTTCGTACGGTCGTCGGGTGCGACGATCGAGGGTTCAGCGCCGAATCTCCCGCGGCTTGCTCGGCCGGAGGAGTCGCACGGGCACAGGGAAGTGTCGGACACTGAAACAGTACGGGTGATAGCGATTCACCCACACGTCAGCGGATCTGGCCGCAAAAATAAGGTTGCAAGCAGGCGGAGAAAGGCGGCGCTCGTGCGGCAGCGGACGCGCGGACTCGGCGAGATGTCATGGTAGGTGGTGGTGTCTTAATTTATGATATATTTTTTTTGATGGGTTTGCTGGTGTTGGGTGGTGGCGAGTCCGGGGCTGCGATGGTAGCTGCGGTGGGGATGGTGGCAACGAGTATGGTGGTGATTGGTTGGACCGGAGTTCGATGGGGGTGTCAATGACGGCGGGATGATGACGGGGTGGTGATGACAGTAATGGGGGTTATGGGCTGGTGGTGACGGCGGTTCTGCCGTAGGGCAGCATTGGTTTGGCAGAGCGGTCGAGAGAGGAGGCGTGATGGTCGAGGAAGGGTCGGGTGTCTGTAGGACAGGCCGTGGTCGAGGAACGGGAGGAAGCAGAGGAGGTGGTGGTTGGTGCCGTCAGAGGTGATACAGTGGTGGCTGCCGTGGTTGTCATTGGGGCGGATGTCAACGGCTGAGCGAGGGCTGCTTCGGTTAGGGTTAGGATTATTCTTTTTGGGATGTACGTGTCGGGGTTATCCGACACAGGGAAGGGTGTGATTCGTGTTCGGTGTGTCGGACACGAATAGGCGAAGAATTTGTAATGGTAGTAGATATGGTGGAAGGACACCCGGGGTCGGACCCGAGGCCGTCACGGCTGACACGGAAGGAATTGGACACATACACAATGCACGTACCTCGGTGGAGAAATTTATGGAATAAATTTGGTGGATGAAAAGCTTATGGAGGCTCCCCTATATAGGGTAGAGAGGTTCCAGTTTGATAAGGAATAGGAATCATTTAAAACACCCTTTGATAATTCACTACTTATTTAAATCAATTTAAAACCAATCCAAATCTATATCTAGATATATCATATATAAAATACATTCAATAAATCTAATCTTAATTTAGATTATCCTAACCAATTAAACATTAAATAAAATTTTCAAAATAATAATAATACATAATAATAATCATTAATTTCGAAAGTCATAATAAATTTTTTTAAATATTAATAGGAAATACTTGGAACTACCCTTTGTATAATAATTAATCAAAATTTCAAAAATTATGATAAATACTTCAAAAATAACTTTTTAGGAAAATTAAGATGAAAAATAAATTTTGAAAATTTAAATCATCTACACGAATCAAATTACGTGTACTTCGTATTCAACTAGTACAAATTATCTAGGTATATATTATTTTTGAAATCGGTATAATCAAATAAAAATTGCCACTAGTACGACGAAATTTATATACCTTTAACCAAAATAAAATATTTAATTACGCTATATTGAAATAAAATATATGTCTTCTATATTAATAAATTCCATAAATAAAACATTTTCAAAATATGTACCTCGCGCAAAATTTACACTCGACGAGCAAATATGAAAAACGCAAATTTGCGTGTGACGTTCAAATTCGAAAACAAAAATCAATACCAAATCATAGTAAAAATTTAGGGGGTTTACAGATAGCTTCTCCCTGAATTGAAACCGCTGATGGCGGAGTTGGTAGGTGTCAGCCGTTGCATAGGGATGCCCAAGAGGTGAAGCAAGCTCTTCGGAATGAGACTTATTGAAGAACCGGGATCAATGTGCATCCGATCTACTTTGACGTTGTCGATGTATCCAGTGTGATACAGAGGGCAATCGTGCAGGTTGGTCTTGATGAGCATATCCTTCGGAGTAAACACGATGTTGGGCATTGCTCCTGTATAAGCACTGTCCTGGAAATCCGCTGGCGAGCTCTCCCCTGTAAGCTTGACCTGAGCCAAATAAGCGTCAGCATTCTGGATTACTTCGCTCAGTACGACGCGAATATCCTTGGTGAGCCTCAAGAGCTCATATAATGACAATTTTGTTGGTGTGTTAACCAATTGTGCCAGGATGTCAAAATTGTAAGGCCTCTCCAGCCCATGAGGTGCGTCTTTACGGAGCGACTTGTCGAAGCGGGTCTCCTTTGGCTTAGGCTTGTCGGCCGGCGCAGGCTGAGAAGGTCCTGGGGCATCAGTAGTAGTCGGTTGACGATTTTCAGCCGAGTTACCCGGTATGGGTTGAGATTGTGCACCGAACCGGGTAACGACAGCTGTTGCTTCTTCGGTTCTGGCTGAGATTGTATGGCAAGACTTAGCCTTCCCGCCCTTCTTCTTGCTGGTGGAGGATGATTCTGATCATGTTACTTCAAACACCAAGTCCGGGTGGACCCAGATGACCTCCCCTCGTGACAAGGTGAGGGGCACCAGCCCAGTCGTCTGGTCTCGGGGAGGTAGAAGATTAGTGACCTCCATTGTTGCCCGGGGGATGGGTACTACGCCATCATGAGTCCTCGTTGGAGAAAAGCTGTCGAATTGGACCGACACCATGTTGGCAGCCATGGTTACCTCCTCAAAATCAATAGACAGAGCCTTAGAATCGATGAGGTTCTGGATGTACCGCTTCAATTGGAAGCAGTCCTGAGTAGCGTGGTGGACGTAGCGGTGGAAGTGATAGTAATTCGGGCTCTCCATCTCTACAGGTCGAGGTTCACGTCTCGGTGGAGGGAGTTGAATTCTATCCTCTTGCAAGAGCATGTCAAAGATGGGCTTGACATGGCTATCCTCGAAAGAGTAGGTCACTTGAGGCCACTGTTTCTCTACCTGCTTTGGTTCAGGCTTCTGGGCTGTATCGAAAACCATAGCATATTTGCCTTTGGTGTCCCGGTTATTAGAGGAACTACCGTCGTTGTTGTTGTTGGTATTAGGGCGTTTGCCCTTATCCTCTCCATCCGAGATATGCAGCTCCAGTTGGCGAGCCTTCTTTAATTTTACTTTTGTGCTAGTGGCGCTGATGATCAAGGCCTTTCAGTCTTTAAATTGATCTTCGCCCATCCAGAGGCTGATTTTGGGGAGCAGCCTCTTTTGACAAATCTCAATTAAAGAAGAGTCCGGGTTACCAGAGGGCAGTTTCATCGCGGTTTGGCAAAATCGTTCGATGTAATTCCTTGTCAGTTCTTTTTCTCCTTGAACAACGTCCATGAGGTTTGACATCATCACATCTTATCCCACCTCGTAGAACCTTTCCAAGAACATATGTTTGAAGCCGGCAAAAGAATAGATACAGTTATCCGGCAGGTTGCGGTACCAATCGAACGCGACCCCCTCCAATGCCCCAATGAATAGTCGCGTGAGGATGGCGTCGTCATGCGGCAGATGGTCTGTTGTGACCTTAAAGTAGGTCATATACCGGCTCGCAGAGGTCTTCCCATCATATGGATTGATATTGAATGGTTTGTATCATGGAGGGAAGGGGACATCTCTCCATGCAACGGGATACGGCTGTCGTATCCTGAGTTCCTGAGAGGATTCTCGGGCGTAAAATATTACATGGAGCTCCTGGACTTCTCTTCTCGCCTCCCCAGCTTCTTCTGTAGCAGTGGGAGCCGATATTCCGGGTGGATCATTTCTCGGGGTTGGCACGGTCGTATTTGAGTCCGCATTGACGGCGGGACCCAAGCTTGTTTAACCAGGTGTCCTTGCTTGTAGAGCCGGTAGGGCAGCCTTGATCTCGTCCACTGACTTAATCAGGGTTTGGAGTATGACTTCAAGAGTGTCGAGGTGCTGCCGATCACTGGGATCGTCTTGGTCGTTATCTGTCATGAATACCGTCCTCACATGAGTAGAAGTGGAAGGAACTGCAGAAGACGTGCCCTCTGAATCATACCCTCGCATAGATAAGTCATCAGGGTATATAGAAATATTCTCCTCTGGTTCAGACTCGGAGGAGGTGCTACCCCCTGCATAGGAGGTTGCCTCGTCTTGGCACTTGTGGACATTTTCAGGAACGTCTGAGTCTGTTGTATTTGTTGGAGAGATTGTTTCCCCTGGTTTATTTTCTCGAAACGCCGGATTGTTGTGTATGTTCCGAGGAGTGCTACCCCCAGCTCTAACTACCCCCAGGGATGTAGATGACGAATCTCCAAGTGATGAAGATTTCTTCTTTGAGCGGGTACCTTGATAAACCCCTTATGTGACGGCAGTGGACAACCCCCTAGATAAGAGTTTCTTGGCCGTGCTGATTGAGATTGTCAGGCTGGACATATTTATTTTCTTTCCTTTCTTGCCGGTAGGGACCTTCCGGGTAGAATTACAGGAGACGAAAGGAAGCGCCTCGTCCCCCGAGCTTTGTTATAGGATCGGTCCTGGCTGTTACAGTCGTTGGAAGACGGACTGCCGGTCCTCTTGTACTGCTGTCTTATTGCAGCAGCAATTGACAATGACTTGAGTGCAGTGACGTCCATGGAAGGACTCTTTGCACGCCAAGGTTTCTTCTCTTTTCTTACGCTTGTGAAGGATCATATCTTGCAAGTCAAGGACATCTCGATCAACCTTTATACTTGCTTTGTGGGCCCGGGTATCCCGAGCACATGAGTGCGTAGGTATCATGTTTGCTCCCTGATACGGGGCTAGTAAAAGTACTTGCCCTCGATCATTGTTGGAAGACCCTTGAGGACCACCCTGCCCGTTTGCCATCGGGGCCTGGACACGGGCGGTTCTGTACAACTTTCTATCAGAGGCCCCCATAACAGTTAGCGGGACACTCTGATGGTCAGTAGTTGGGACAGTTGACTGAGCTCGACGAGCCTGTGCTGTCCTAGACTTCTTCGTTCTAGCACCCGAGGGTGCGTAGTAGGAAGAGTGCAAGCTATGCCGCATAGAGTCTGGCGCATCCTCTTTGGAGCATCTGAGGTCAGGCCCGCATGAAAGGCGATCGAAGACTGAACCCGAGCCGCATAGGGCGGATGGTCGGCGGCTGTGATTGGATTCCACATAGGTCATTTCCCTGCGGCTGGGATTGTTGGCCGCATATGCGTCCTCCCTACGACTGGGATTGGTGGCCACATATGCATCCTCTCTGCGGCCCACACCCTTATGTGGCTTCTTTTTGGACCGTATGGAGTTCCCGTTTGCCCCTGCAAGTCCAGCATCGTAGTATTTTTCTTTGTTGGATTTGGGGACAGCATGGTCCTCTGCATCCTGAAGTGGGGCCGCATGTGAGTCTTCTTCACCGTCTTGAGCAGCAGAGAAAACTTGTTCCAGAGCTTGGGGAGAGGCGACGGTTTTAGGCCTCCACGCCCTGCGGGCCTTCTTTGGGCTGCCTCATTTCTGGATTGGGCTAGCACTCCCTTCGGAGAGCATCTCTTCGAACGCTTGCTGGTCGAAACGAACAACAAGGATTTGTTGCGTGGAACCGAGTTTGGCTGCGTCCGATTGCATCACCAACTTATCAGCAGTGGAGAAGTTAGTCCCCAGCAGAGTCGCCATCGTGTTTGCCATTGATCGTAGTAGAACAGAACAATTTTATGGGAGGACTGAACTTGACTCACAATTACAAACTCGCTTGTACAAAAGAGAGCCCAGGAACAAAACCTAGGAAAAGCAATCTAAGTACAATTGTTTAGTTTTGATTCTGGGGGTTAACGGTAGAGGCTCGGGAAAGTGCTATCAACTCTGCCTTACTCCTTGGACGATCGAATGCAACCTTGGCTCAGGTGAAGAAATGCTCTCTGAAGACACAAAGGAAAGAGTCTGCTTCTGAGCTTTGTGTTCTTTCCTATGCGTCTATATGCCTCTCTTGCAAGGAAATAGCACCTTGTTATTTATAGGAATTCATAAGGAATGGGATGCACAGCCACGTGGCAAATTTTGGGCCACATGGTTGTAACTGTGCCTCGAGACTCGATTTATAGTGGACAGCTGGGGGTTGGTTGAGAATGATCATGATCTGTTTGTTGCAGTAAATCTGAGCTGTTAAGACTTGGTCAATCTCTGCCACGTGTCTCAACTACTATTCTGTGGCGAGCCGCATGAAGGATGTATCCTAGCTGAGCCGCATGAGGGACTGTCTCATAACCGAACCGCATGAAGAATGTTCCATGACCGAGCCGCATGAAGGATGTCTCATAATCGAGCCGCATGAAAAATATCTCATGACCGAGCCGCATGAAGAATGTCTCATAAACGAGCGGCATGAGAGATGTTTCATGATCGAGCCGCATGAGAGGTGTCTCATGACTGAGCCGCATAAGGGGTATCTCATAGGCGATCTGCATGAAGAGTTTTATAGCTGAGCCGCATGAGGAGTCTCCTTTGGTTCGTGAACTGTGCCGAATGTCATGATGATTTTCTCGTCTTTTTAGGAGCACGTCACGTCTTATCTTCATGTCAGAGCTGTCATCTTCGTGTCAGAGTAATTATGACCAGCTACATAAGGAGACATTTATTGCTTAGGCTGATTTCGAACCGCATAAGGCTTCCCGTTGCTCTTGGGCCGCATAAAGCTTTCTGGGTTTTGAGCCGCATGAGGCTCCATGTTGATTTTGAGTCGCATAGAAAATCTCATGCTTCTATAGGTAGAAAATTATGTCAATAATGAATACCAAGAATCAAATTCAACGATGAACAAGGAAGTAGACATAAATGTCGGAATCAAATTTCAAGATAGATTATAATAAAATTCTCAAGGGTTATCCCAGGAATCTTCTCAAGTAGTCCTAACTGTGATTGAGTACACTCTCAACTAAAGCCTATTCCTTAGTTCCTATCGCAGGCGCACAGCAGTACAACTAATCGTTGCACTACCACTACATCGCACTAATGCGACTCTCGACCTGCATGGGCCACCACTAAAAATGTGTCACGACCCGCACCCACTGTGAGGGTACGAGTACGTAACGACGCCCAGTCTACGCCACAGTGTCGGCGGTAGAACGCTATTCTAGGTCACTATCTAATCAATCAACTCACACAATTATATAATGTACTTGTCAAAATCTCAACTCTGAACGGAGGACAAGTATAGATATAATATAATCTCAATCACAGTCTAAGCACGATATGATAAAACAGAAGATTATAAATAAGACTAAATACAAAAATAAAACCAACTACTAAAATAATATAATCTCCAACAATCTCAAAATAACATATCTCAACTTATTTACAATTCAAGTTCTAAAACATGAAAACTAAACCTAGTCAACTAGCTAGTCACCCGATCACTCCTGAGTGTCGGAGCCAAAGGTAGCTAAGCCATCTCCTGGTCCATAGTAAGTAGGGCAAGTGTCCTTGGGGCATGCATCTGTAATATTTTCAACAGGTCCAGTCAGGATAAGAACGAGTACAACTATTCAAGAAAACCCAAGTAAATGACAGAAAACTATAAAACATTTATAGACAGTTTTATTGATGAACATGGTAGTTTATATTCAGGTGGTGGTATAGGGAAACAGATAAGATACAAAGAAAGTAAAGTAACTAAAACAAGAGAAGAATCATGGCAATGAAGAATGTAAAAAGAAACTAGCTGAACTAGAGTAACATGATATAAGTCAAGACAGTAAATGTAACAAGTGTAAAACCTATGTAAATCCAGTACGGGACGAATCTAATACAAGATGAATCCGGTACAAGATGATTCTAGTCAGTGATCAAGAGTCCAGGTGAGACCAGCTATATTCTAATAGTATGTTTTAAAATACTGAGATCGACATGTGAACGACTGTAGGTATCAAGCACATCTCTCACTGATCAGGCGAGAGATGGTTATGCTTCCAGTAGATTCCAGTAGGGAGATTCCAGATTTGAGGTATGTCTACATGTCTTACTCAATATTTCCTCGCCCCACAATACAAGTGAATCCAATACAAGACACGAAAATCGAGAAAAGTCCAGCCAAATATGATGGTACTAGCAATAATTCTAGAATGATTCCAGTAATAGAGGCTAGACAATATGGTATGTGTGTCGCATACATAAATCTAGAAATATCCATACGTGTTGAAACAGAGAATCATATAGAACTAACTAGAACTGAAGTACAGTAACTGACAAATAAATAAGAGAACTATCAGAGAATGTACTCGCCTGATACTCTGAAAAGAGTAGTATAATATCAGATATCTACACCGGAGTCACAATGTCCTAAATAGAGCAGTATATATTATAATGTGTTTAAAATAAGATAAATAAAATTTATGATGCAATATACATGATTTCTAGATCAATCTAGGTCAAAGTCAACTCAATGTCAAACCTGGTCAACTGTCTAGGTCAAACTAGGTCTAAGTCAAACTTGGTCAACTCTAGGTCAACCCAAGTCAACATCTAGACAAACTAGGTCAATTGGTCACATTTAGACTCAATGTTGACTTTTGGTCAACTCTAGTCAATCCTAAACTATTGGGTCAAACCTTGGTCAATTCTAGGGTAAATATTGACTTTTGGTTGACTTTTAGTCAAAACAGTCAACCACGGTCAAACGGGGTCAACCCTAAGTCAATTACCCTATTCCTAACCATTACCAACCAAGCTATCCTAATTTTAGCTATATCTTATTATGTTATCTACAATATCTTAGTTATAAGGTATTACCTTAACCCTTGCTCCATTACCTTAGCCTCTACCTTACCTTACCCTTACCTTAACCCACTTCCTGAGGCTCTAGTACCTTGCTAGGGTACTCTAACCACTTACCCTCGTATCTCAATACTGTAACTTGGTATCTTGATACCTCTCCTAGGTAATAAGGTAAACTATCTATTTACCTTGAAGGTAAAGGTAAATACACTATTACCTTATCATGATAACTTGGTATCATGAGATACCAAGAATCAAACTCTAACTAAACCGATCTATACAATATCTAACTAAACATCTCAATACTCTAACTCTAACTAGTACCTAACACTAACATATTAACTTATAACCTCAATACCTCACTCTAACATAAAACCTTATCCTCAACATATCCAAATACCATACTAACATGGACTCAAACATGCACACTAACATGTCACTAACATAGACTAACATGACTCTAGTCTATCACTCAACTCTAACTCTAATAAGCTAGATATCAAAACTCTAACCTAGACTAACATCTAACATATTCAAATCCTAACATAAACTTATTCCCTCTTTGAACCTCACTTTAAGACACCCTCACACATACACACACATATAACCATATATATATAGGGGTATATATAGGGGCTAATGGGGGTCAAGTGTGGGGCCAACATGGGGCTGCACAGCAGCCCCCAAGCTGCTGCTGCCTGTTGTGGTCTCTTCTTCTTCTTCTACTCTCTTCTATTCATCCATTCAATTCATCCACTCATAATATCATTCATTCACTCATGAATCTATACATTCTATTTCATTCATCTCAAACCTTAGAATCTAATCCCCATACTCTCAGTTCTCAATTTAGATTTACATATATACATATCTAAAGCTAGAACCCCCTCCTATCATATATCCTAATATGTATAAATCAGACTACTCCCCAAATACATTCTATAGCCTATACTAAAACCTGATAACAGATTCATCACAACTCTATCAACCATGAATCCCAAACTAATATCATCCTATACGATCATAAATATATATACCTATCTAACCCACACTCTTTAAATCTCAAAAAAAATAGGGCTAAAACTCACACATATATAAAATAACATATGATGTGAATATAGAGATCAAATCTACTCAACTGTAAATAAGAGGGGTGTTGTGTGTGCATAAGACAGGGTTCAGTCAATACATATGTGTTGAGAGTGTCATAAGTGTCGAGTGACATACTGTATCAGAGTGTGTGTGTGTGTGTGTGTCGAGCAAGTGTGTGTATGCCATCATGTGACAATAGAGTATCAGGACATGGCAACATGTCAACAGGTATCTAAGTGACAACCATTTGTGTGTATGTGTATATATACTCAGTAAATCAGAAATTCAAGGTTCAAAGACAGTTCCAATTGACAGTTCCATGTGATTCGAACTAATGATTAACACCAATCATGAACCCTACATGTGGCTAAATCTAGATACACATAGGTTATCCATTCATGGTAACTAATCCGTAATAATTCAGTTAAAATACAAATGAAACTCAGTAGAAATCAATCAGTGAACAAGTATCAGGAAAACCCCCCTTTTAAACTAAAACCAAATTGAAAACCCAACCAAACATTAGTGTGTCGGGGGGTACAGGCATGGGGACATGTCATGCACATCCATTTGTCCTAATGTGTCCAGCAATCGGGATGTAAAGTGTCCAAGAATTCTAAAAACTGAAATTTCAGAAAACAGCATCAGAGTGTCCTCGTGTAGCGAGGACACGGCCTCGTGCACATGACACAGGGCACGACACGACTCGTGCTCTTGCCCACGTGATCGCTCCATATAGGGCTATACTCGTGTCGCCCTGCACAGTGTCAACGTGTCCCCGTGTCGTGTCAAAACGTGCGTATCAGTACACGTTTTCACGTGCGTGCAGCACAGACAAGGAACAGTACGATCGAGTTTTCTCTCGATCCACTCGATCATTTTGCCTCAAATTTTGTGTGGGTGATGGCAGATAGTTCCCCCACGTGTCCACCAAAAATCAGGTTATGAGAGGCCGTATCGTGTCCTGTGTCGAGCCTGTACAGCAGGGGACTGCACGGGCACAGTGTTGTGTCTCGTGCACGTGATGCGTGTCCAATTTGGACACAAAAATCCACCAAAATTTGACTTGGTCCTCACAAAAGTCATTGTACACATATAGATCTACGAATCCATGCAATTAGTTTTACAAAAATCGAAAATAAAATCCTAAGGGGCATTCTATCAAACACATACACTTACACATTGACACGTGTCCAATACGGACACCAAACGGACATGATTTCTAACCAAATTCTAGGGACAGCTAGGAGACACCTAGATCTAGCCTATTATGTAAAGAAATCAGAATTAAAATGCAATTTAAAGGGTTTTATCTATAGGTGCAAATGATCAAGAAAAGCCCCAAATCGGTTGATTCCCGATGCTAGCCAAATCCTCCAAATTGCACTCAAACTAAAATTACTCTCCATGAATATCAAATAGAGGGTGATTATAATCTATTACAAAAGATTTGGATGAAAAAGGAATTAAAATGGAATTAATATGAATTAGGGAAGATGGGGATTTACCTTTCTTGTCTCTAAGTGTTGGAATGATACAAAAGAGGCAAGAACTAAATGAGGAGAATATTTATAGGGAGGGGAGCCCTAATGGCTGGTCATAAAAGAAGGAATTAGGGTTAGGTTTCAAGTCATGGGCCATGGGCCAAGTTTCATAAGTCATGGATTTAAATCCTTAAGTCATAAGTCATTGTACATATCATTATTTCTCCTATTTCAAACTATTTCCTAAATGAATAAAATGAGGTTGACTTAAGTTAGACTAGGGTCTCACCATGCTAACCAAGTCACCATAGCTAGGGTTAGCTTCTAAATTAGTCTCTTAAGTCACAGCTAGCAAAAAGTCAAAATTAACAATCACCAATGTAATAAATCATAAAATAATTCGAAGAGGCCAAATGACCAAAATACCCTCATGCTCAAAAGTAAAAATAATTCATCCTAATGACATGGTTAGGCTCTAGGTCAGACAGTCTCTCGGGTTTCACTAGCAGCACATCGAAATCACAAGTCATGACTTAAAACAAATTTAAATTGATTAAAAATCACCAAAATTATAATGTGATATAAATATCAATAAACAATAATAAAAGTTCAAAAGTTCAAAATTACCCTCATTTGAAAAACTGGGTGTTACAACGACTGTACGTTGACTACCACATATATCTATCATAGACTCGCTTACTACTGAGGAACGATAGATAGGCTATATGTTATAGACTCGCTACTGAGACATGGTACTATAGAATTAGATTCACGATGGAGATATTTTAATTTATTCGACTTGACATGGTAGTCACGCGGCCATGCACTGTTCTCAATTTGTATTTACGCATAGAATAGTTAGGAGACCTTTCAATTGTTTGTTTACATTCAGTATATCATGCACGTATACAGTATATCTTGTTACGTCCCTCTGAGGACCAAGTGATCTCTCTAGGTTAGACGATCAGGACTATCTACGAACCAGAATTAGATTCTTTGTTCTCTGTCGATGAGGTTTTACCTTCCGATCATATTTGATTCGATTAGTTATAATAGATTATTTAGTTGCTATTTTTCTTCATTTATTTTATGAGGTCGAACTCCATTTTCTTTCTAGTTGATTTAGTCGCTTGGTAGTGGATTTGTTTCCACCTAACTATTATTTGTCATTTTGTACTTGACTCAGTTAATATATTATTTCTTTTACTTTCCGTGGATGAGATATAGTGTAGCCTTGACTCAGATTTATCTACTATAAGATGTAATCATAATACAGCTTATGTATGTATATGTAGGCTCCATACATTGGAGTAGTTTTCGTATACATACAATTGGCATGCTGCGTATTCCTAGTCCTATGTATATTGGGACTGGAAATACAAATAGGGAAAGCCAACCCCTGCACGGTCAACACTTTGTTGTTCCAACCTGCTGCAGCTCTCTCTCGCACAGTATATACTCTGTCTTTCCACCTCTTAAAAATAAGAACACTGGAATACACATAGAGGGAGTCAACCCTTGAGTAGCCCATTACTCCATAATGGTAGTAAATTTGGAGTTAACCACCTATTAAGTGGGCAGTTACTACTATAACTCCCCCATTAAGTTGGCAATTACACTCCTAGAGCAACCAAAGAAGCACGCATAGGAATGAACGCTGGCGTACGTACAAGAACGCGTGTCGGAGTGCGCACATAACCATGCACAGAACCCACCATAAGAACCGTGTCCGAACTATACGTGCGAAGTGCAGAGTGCGCCCAAAGTGCCACTGTGTGCCCTTCGTCCGAGTCCGAGCCGCTAAGCCCCTACGTGGCTTAGCTCCTAAGAGAAATTGCAAAGAGAGTGATAAAAAACAATAAATGTTTATTTGATGATTTGAACCTCGGACACTCAGAAAATAGACTTAACATCATAATTCCTTCAAGCCCATTTTTTTGTTATATTTCCGACCAACTAGCGCTTGAGACCTTTGGTGACCGAATCCGCCAGATTATTCTGTTTCTGAACATCAACTACTGCAATGATGTCATTTTTGATGCGCTAATCAAGATTGTATGACAAAGTCCCACTGTTCTTTTATTCCCATTGAAAAGATACTTTGATGCCACTACTACAGTCGTTTGGTTGTCGTAATATATCGATATTGTCAGAATCTAGGCACCAACTAGAAAAAGATCATACTTGAGCTCTCAAAGCTATTCTGTTTCATCTGCTGCAGGTGCCAAATCATAGAAATCACTCTATAGATGAGAAAAAGAGAGGGCAAAGTATGCTTCTTCGACTTCCACGATATAGCAGCCCCACCCATAGAGAAGATCTATCCTGCTATGGATCTTTCGCTCTCTTTTTATGAGCACCAATTTGCATTAGAGAAGCCTTTCACTACAGCTGCGTAACCGCTACAGTAAAAGCAAAATTTTGAGTCATCTTAAGATATCTCATAACTCTCTTTACAACTTTTCAGTATTTTGCACCTGGATTGCTCGTGAACTGACTAAGCATCCCCATGGCAAAAGCAAATATCAGACCTAGTTACACTCGTAGCATACATAAAGCTTTCGATCACACTAGAGTATTCCAACTGCCTGACACTTTTTTCTAGATTTGGTTTCAGCTTCTTGTCACACCTGTATGGAGTAGATCCTCAGAAGATCCTAATATCCATAACTTGGGCGATATCTTCTACGTAGTGAGCTATAGAGCAAGCCTATCTTTCGTCCGAGTGATCTTTTTCTTAAAGATAACATCAATGTCTCTCATATCCTTTATACTGAACTTGGATGAGTGGAATTTTTTCGTCTCTGTGTCTCATTCTAGATCCATACCTAAGATTATCATGTCGTCGACATAAAAATAAATGATCACCTCTCTGCCATCAGTGAACTGTATGTCTCGATGACCCTGTAGCTATTTGATTTAATAACCTAGTAAAAATTCTCATGCCACATCTTGAGAGCTTGCTTCAGCCCTAGGTAAATTTCTTTGGTCATATCTCCACTCAGAAATGTTATTTGCATATCCATCTAATGAATTACCAGCTTGTGAATAGCACCTAGAGCAATCAGCATTATGATAGTTGTCATTCGTGCAACTGGAGCGTAAGTGTAAAAGTAGTCAATCCCATGCTTATGAGAAAACCTCTTTGCTACTATTATAGCCTTGAGCTTATCAAAAGTTTCGTCGACCTTCATTTTCTTCTTAAAGATCCATTGTCATTCGATAGATTTTGCTTCTTCAGGCAAAATGACCAACACCCGAGTGTTACTAGATGTTATGGAGTCAATCTCATCATTGATCGCTCCTTCTAGAAAGTAGTATCTCTGGTCTTCATCGCCTCATCATAGGTAAGTGGATAAACTTCCACATGATAGGTAACAAAGTCTTCGCCGAAGTCATTTGGCCTCCTCACTTGTTTTGATGACAGCTCTGCGAGTTCTTGTTGATTATTTTACTACAAGAAAAATAACATTTCTTGACGATTTATTTCTCGACGATCATGAAAAACCGTCAAAGAAATAGGTTATCTTGACCGTTTTAGCCTTGCATCAAGAAATGCCTTATTTTATGTTAATTTGGCAATCTTACAGCATAATGTTGACGGTTTTAGAGAATTCGTCAGAAACATCATTTTATTTAGTGACGGTTCGGTAATAACCGTCAACTAATATATGCCTTAAAAAAATGCACGATTTTTTCATCTGCCATTTTGGTATTTTTTGAATTTTTTATTGTAGATCTATATTGACGTTTGTCAGTCCATCCCATTTTATTTATTTTTCGATCCTTTTCTCCTCTCTCTATTTCTCCATCTCTCTCATCCACCAGTCGATGGTGAAGGAGAGCTCAAATCTTCATCTACCTTCTCCTCTTCTTCCTCTACATCTCCATTCTCCTCCTCTTTCACTTTCTCTTCCTCCTCCTTTCTTCTCCTATAGACCCAAAATCCTAATTCCTAAATCTACCTAATCTCGTCTCCAAACCCTAACCTTAGATCCATCGGAGAGGAGCATCGGGATAGTCATCACGACCAGTTTGATGGTAGTAGTCGGAGTGGTCAAAAAGAAGCGGCATGACTCATGTTGGGTGAACGGAGGTACGGATGCGGCATAACCACTGTCAGCAATTTGGCTCGTGCCGTTGCTGATACTGATGGGAATTGGGAGGCTTTCAACGCATTCGGGCATTTTCTTTCCCGACAACTACTCGAGAAGTCGGAAACAGGAGACCGTTTGGAGAAAACATGGTTGTGGCGGTGGTTTAGGCGAGAAATGGGTCGAGGATGACCAGAAACATGACATAAGGAGTTTGGGGATTGCGACAAAGTCGTTAGGATGGAGATGAGGTGACATCGGTGGAGCTCGGTGTTCTACTATGGAAGAGTCTGAAGGAGGTTGCAAAGAAGTTAGTCAAGGACGGGGGATTCGAAGTTCTGGAAGAGCTCCTCCTCATGGCCCCCTCCTACTCTGGCCGTCTCTCCGCTACCATCGTTTCAAAGTCTACCATCGTCGACACCATCCCCTTCAACAACAAAGACGGAATCCTCAAGTATGCGCTCCACCCATTTGTATTAATGCCCACTCCATTTTTTTATGTAAGTTAAAATATTGTCATTCCACAAATGCCCTATTTCAGAATTAGGTTGGATTGTACATAATTTATATATAGAAAAGGGACCCAAACTTAAGTATGGAAACTGATATATACATAGTGAACATTAAGTAAGAAATGATCATTCCATATCAAAACATACTCATATAGACACTTACACACTCATATCATGAGGAGGAGGGAAGAAGAGCCCATCACTGTACAATCTTACTATCCGTTTAGCATTTTTCTTCTTTGAGAGGATTTTTTGATTGTTTCTCGAAGTATCCACAATCCACATACTAACTACAGAATCATGAATTGTTAACATAGCAAATGGAGAAACAAACCATCCCAATTCAATAGTAAAACATAAATTCTTCAGTGAACAATAAACTGCTTCCTAGCTAGCCACCTTCAACAACAGTGTAACACCACTGATGCTCTGCACTTATGTTTGGAGGTAAAACTGAACTCATGAATTCTCTAATTTTGGCAAAATAAAGACTTAAGGAAAGTAGTGAATCAAAGTTTCAATTATCATTTTCAATCATGAAATAGCCGCTAATACGATGTTACATGGACATAGGTCCAAAAATCAGGTACTGATTCTAGATCGTGTGAAATTCATATAAGTGAACATTGCTTCCCACCCAAACCCTTTATAGTTGAGTTCATAGCAAAGCTCCTCCAAATGAAACCTTGACGTATTCTATGAATTGAAAAACATCCACCATAATAATACATCATGCATTATCTCATAATTTGGGAGAATTCCAAGAGGAACAACTTAAAATAGACAAACAGTTGCATTCACGTCAATTGGATGCCAATTACAAGTCTTAGTTCTCAAAAGCTCTTTAAAAACAGAGTCCAGAGGCCAAATGATAGGCTATGATGGGCATGAAACACAAAGGACCAAAATAATGGATTTGGTGTCCCTCTAAGATATGATGGAATGTTCATTGGTGCTTTCTCCCTATTTAGATATGATGGAATGTTCATTTGTGCCTACTGCAGGCCTGATTGCTCAACCAAATCTCTGTGATAGTGGCTGATTACATGATATAGTGTGACTGCCAGGAGTGTCTTGGTGCCGAGCTCCTCTCCAAATAGGTAGAAATATAGATTTTTCTTAGATGCTTGAGAATCAGAATTACATATTTTGGGTACTGTTTTAATGTTCATTGGGTACCTGTGTTCTCCATTCTTATACTAGGGGTATATAGGGAAACCAAATCCCTTATCTTGAGTCATCAGAGTCATCTGGAAGTATCCTTTAAGTTTATGCAAATTAACTAATGGTCATCTCATCTATTATATTGGTTCAGTTTGTTCGGTAATACACTGCAGTTGGTTCAGTCTTCTGAGCCCTTTGTAGGAAGATAACAGACTGGGCTATGATAAGGATATATATTTGCTCCATGATACATTCTTCATTTTGAGTATCAATTTTTAATGATACACTGAGCTATATTGTCGGTCTTCTGAGCCCTTTCACTACACCATAATATGCAATTTGTAACACAGTTTTTTTCCAAATAGTAACGGTTATTAACGTTACAATCTGGTAACAGTTATAACCGTTACTATTAGCAAAAACTGTTACTACAATTCTGATTCTATAAATTTTATAAGTTTTATATTATTTGTAACAATAAAAACTGTTACAAATTTACAACTTAGGTCACATGCAAAATATGTGCCAAGAGAAAAGTGTTACTGGCTTCCAAAAGAAAAAAAGAGCCCCCAAAATTTCCCGCACTCATTTCCCGCAAAAGAGCAAAGTGTTACTGGTTTCCCCCTTTTCCTTCTCTCTCGACCTGTGACGCCGACCCTCTCCTTCTCTCTCACGATCTCTCTTCGATTAGGGTTTTGAGAAGCAACGAAGGTGCGCCTCTCATTCTCTCTCACGATCTCTCAAGATTTTGGTTCTATTAGGGTTTTGATTTTCTTAGGGTTTTGCTTTTTCTTAGGGTTGTTCTTAGGGTTTCGGGTTTTGCTTCGATTACTGGAGAAGCAACGAAGGTACTTCCCTCATACTCTCTCTCTCTCTCTCTCTCCGATTTTTGGATTTGTTGATTTTTGGTTTTTTTATTGTATGTTAAACTTCAAAAATATGAGTAATCTGTTCATCTCATATTATGTGTTAAGCCCATTGTTTTTTCAATCCTCAGACAAGTCTGTCATGATGTCAGGTTTCAGATTCAAAGAATGATGTAGAGCAGGCATCGAAACTTAGTAATTTACTTGCCCGACCTGCCTCTTCGACTGGATCTTGAACCGTACACGACGTACACGTTCCCAGCATTGTTCTTTACTCCTTGCTAGTAAAAAGAAACATCGTTATATTATCATCCAAGATTTTCCCATTAGAATGGAGATGCTAGCAGGAGGAAGCTCCACAGAAGAATTGATGATTTCCTTATCTGACCGACTGTCAACCTGATGGCAATGCTCTCTGTTGGTGCAAAGTCTTGATAAGGTAGCTGTGAGCAAGAGCGACCTTTGTCGTATATCCTGAAATACTAGTTCTTAGGTAGATAAATCACCTTTTTGGTCATGTAGTTTAAGCTCACGGAACCAAGGAGCATGTTACTTGAAGGACTCGGTACAAAAAACATGTCAAAGGTTGGCTTTCTAGGTTCATTATCAATTGAAAATTCAAAGAGACTAGAATACTTTTCGTTCATTTCCCACTTGAACTTTTGTATTTTTAAATTTTTGATTTGAGCATATCGGAACTAGAACGATGTTAGGAACCATTACAGAGAACGATGTTAGGAACCATTACAGAGAACGATGTTAGGAACCATTCACATTGTTGTGGAAATTTAGAGGAGAAAAATAAATATTTGGGTTGGTGAGAGGAACCATTTTTCCTCCTATGTTCCTTCCTCTTGGGAAACCAAATTTCTTTCCTCCTCATTTTTTTTGGCATCCTAAACAAAGGAAAATGAATCATTTTCCTTTCCAAGGCTCCAATTCTGCAAACCAAACGTTACTTTTCATTAGTAGGCTCGCACTTCAAAACGGTTGGAGAGAGGGAATAGTGTGTATATATTTTTATATATCAAGCCATTCTATTTTAGATTTTCAATTGTACGATTAAACCGTTTTCAAAATGATATAAAATCTTACTAATATTCATCTTTTTCGTTTGTTAGGTTGATTGTTTGAGAGAGGATATAATTTTTTGCTATCATGTCAAGATCGATTCCAAAAGGGTGGATAAAATTCCACATAGAAATAAGTCTGAGTACAAAGAGGGGGTTCAATTTTTTATGGAATTTGCAATGAAGCACTCACTCCCCGGACTTACAACATGTAGTTGCCCCTGTAAAATATGCAAAAATACAAAAAGAGCTTCTTTTGAAGAAGTTAGAAGGCATTTGATCATTAATGGTATGCTTCCGACATATGATGTTTGGTTTCTTCATGGGGAAAAGCCGGACATGGATATGACAGTAGGTCCTAAACAACAATTTGTTGAAGAGGATCATACCCATAATCAAGTTCTAATTGAAGATACAGGGCATCGATATGACGGGGATGCGATTGGAGATCCTAGTTGATGATGCTTATGGTGTACACAATGAGGCTCCTATTGGTGAAGGTGGTGGTGCGAATAATTCTCAAGCAGATACAGTGCCTGAAACTTCTTTTGCTTATGGTCTTGACCATGTCGACAAGTATTATGAATATAAGAGAATTGCAAGCGAGAAATTATATCCTGGTTGTGAAGATGGACACACAACTCTATCTGTAATTACAGAGTTGCATAACTTAAA
This sequence comes from Iris pallida, assembly GCA_029216955.1. Classification (NCBI taxonomy): domain Eukaryota; kingdom Viridiplantae; phylum Streptophyta; class Magnoliopsida; order Asparagales; family Iridaceae; genus Iris; species Iris pallida. The sequence goes on from JANAVB010037417.1 coordinate 3,064,381, forward strand.
GAAGAAGTACAATTGGTCGGGAAATAGTGTGACAGAATTGTTGAAGTGTTTGACTGAATGGCTTCCTAAGGGGAACACACTCCCTCACAAGTATCCCATAATGAAGCAAATGATGAGATATTTAGGAATGAAGGCAAAGTGCATCCATGCATGTGAAAATAATTGCATGTTGTATTGGAAGGAGTATACAGATGCAACTTCGTGCCCTCAATGCCAGACGCCTCGATTTAAAGTTAAAGAAAAAACGAAGCCCGGAAAGGTTAGGAAGGAATCAAAAGAACCGAGAAAAGTTTTGAGGCACTTTCCTCTGATTCCAAGATTGAAGAGATTATACACAATACCATGGATTGCTAAAAAAATACAATGGCACAAGGAAGTAGAGCCTTCGTGGGACTTAATGCGACATCCTTGTGATTCAGCAGAATGGAGAACACTTAAATGCAGGTGGCCGGAGTTTGCTGATGAGGGACGGAACGTTTGGCTTGGTATAGCGACCGATGGATTCAATCCACATGGTGTTCTATCTGTTAATTACAGTTGTTGGCCTGTTTATGTTATTCCATACAATTTGCCGCCTTCATTATGCATGAAATCACAGTTCCAGATGATGTGCTTATTAATTCCTGGGCCCAAAGCACCAAGTCAAGATATTGATGTTTTCTTGCAACCCCTTGTAGATGAGATAAAACAACTTTGGGAAGGAGTGTCTGCATTTGACATGGACAGACGACATACTTTCACTTTGAGAGCAATGTTGTTATGGGGGATCCATGATTTTCCAGCATTTGGGAATTTATCAGGTTGTGTAACACATGGTTACAAAGCATGTCCTATTTGTGCTACTGAGGCGGAGTCTGAGAGGATTGGCGGAAAGAACGTGTACACAAAGTATATAAGATTTTTGAAGGATCATCCATTCAGATCAGTCAAACGTGGATGGTATAAGACTGGAGAGGACAGACAACCTCCGCCACGTTTGAATGGACTGGCCCTTCTGCAAAGGCTTGACCGCATCAACTATATACCAGGTAAATTAGTGAAAGGTTTGGGCAAGAAGCGAATGGCATTTGAGGGTGTTGGTGGTGGTGATGATGATGATGATGATGATGATGGCAATTATGATGCCAATGAAGAAAGACCAACGTGGTATAAAAAGTCTATTCTTTTTTTCTTGGAATATTGGCAATCTCATAAAGTACGACATTGTATTGATTTGATGCACACTGAGAAGAATGTTGCTGAACATTTACTAAATTTGCTTTTTGATAAAAAAAGGGCAACGAGATTCGGTTTACGCATTGGACAATGCTCAAAAGAAGCAACTTTGCCTAGTCTTAAAAGGCTTAAAGCTTACATCAGGATTTGCATCTAACTTGAGCAATCTTGTTAGTCTTCAACCACTCAGTTTGCATATAAAGAAGTCACATGACTACCACATCATCATACAATATTTGTTGCCAGTCATGCTTCAATATGCATTTCCAAATAATCGTGACCTTAAAAGAGCCATTATGCAAGTATGTCTATACTTCAACATATTGTGCTCAAAGATCCTAGATCGTAAGCATGTCCAAGCTGCAAAAGATATGATCCGTGAGGCATTATGTGTGTTGGAGCATTATTTTCCTCCTCACTTTTTTGACATCAGTATCCACCTAATGGTGCATCTTGCTGACCAAGCTCTACTTTGTGGACCTACGAGATATATTTGGATGTATCCATTTGAAAGGTGAGATGATTATCTTGTTGTAATGTTATTGATTTATATGAAAACTAACATGTTTAATTGCTCTATTTGATAAGGTCTATGAAGGAGTGCAAAAATATTCCTAGTAACAAGCGTTATGTTGAAGGGTCGATTGTCGAGGCGTATCTTATTTCAGAGTCTGTTAGATATGCCATGGAGTACATGCCAAATCCACGTGATGGTAATCATAGTTCAACTCATGCATGTCACCCCCAGTTTTCAAATTAGGGTATTTTGTCATTTTTCAAGTTTTATAATTTTTAGGAATTTTATTTGATTTTATATGATTTATAGGAATTTATTTGAGTCGGTTTGAATTTTATCCAATTCGGACCCAATTTGGAGACCCGGGTAGCCTGAACCCTAGAGGGACCCCCATACTAGCTGGGCTTAGCCCATGTACCATCATAAGGCTAGAAATTATTAACCCAACTTCTATGACTTAATTAGTCATTTAGAGACTTAATTAGTCGTTTAGAATCAAACTGAATTGAACCGAACCAACCCGAATTCAATTTGAACCCAAACTAGAGTTAGTGGGTTGGGGGCTATTGGATCCTAACCCAATAACCCCCTCCCCCCCCCCCCCCCCCAAGTGGCCGGCCATGGCTAAGTCCCCCCCCCCCCTTGTTGCTTCATCACAAAGTAAACACTTCCTTCCACAAATTCTTTCTTTTCTCAAGCTTCTTCTTCCTCTCCAAGCACAAGCTTAGGTATGCCATTAAATCCCAAGTAATTCCTCTTTTCCATTCATGACTTTCACATTAAGTGTAGAGAATTCAATTCTCTACACTTTGCCCTCTATTTGTAGGATTTTCCCCTAAAATTTAGATTAGAGCAATTAAGGATTTTCATATGATTTTAATGGTATGTATATGTATATATATAATGTATGTAATATGTATATATATATATATAAATATATGTATATATGTATGTGTGTGTGTGTGTAGAGAGTGGTGGGAAGATGAGAGTGGTGTGGTTGTGTGTGGTTGTGTGTGTGGTTATGTATATATAGGTATATGTGTATTTGTATATATATATATATATATAATATATATATATATATATATATATATATATATATATATATATATATATATATGTGTATGTATATATAATATGTATACGTGTGTGTGTGTATATATAGAGGTGTATGTGTGTATATATAAATGGGAGGAGAGGATATGATATATGGTTATATATATAGAAATAAATAGATAGATAGATATATAGATAGATAGGTATATATATAGGTATATATATATATAGAAGAGATGAGAGGAGGGAGTGAAGTAGGAGGAGTAGTAGGAGAAGAGGGAAGAGGGCAGCAGCAGCTGGAGCTGCAGCAGCAGCTTGAGCAGCAGCAGCAGCAGCAGGGTGAGCTACAGCAGCAGCTAGCAGCAGCATTGGCAGCAGTAGGAGCTGCCATTGGCAGCTCCTTCCCCCTCCCCCCATTTCACCCCTCTATACACCCCAAAACCCCCTACCTATATAATATGTAAGTACATATATATATATATATATATATATATATATATATATATATAGATAGATGTTTTAGAGAAGGAAATGAAGAATAGAGTTGAAGAATAAGAAGTTAGAAGAAGTTAAAGAAATGAGAAGAAGTAGGAGAAGAAGTTTAAGAAGAATAAGAAGAAGGAAGAGTAGAGAATGAGAGAATAGGAAAAATTAGAAGAGTTAGAAGAGGAAATAGGAAGAAGAAGGAAAAGAATTAGAAGGAGTTAGGAAGAGGAAATTGGAAGGAAAGGATGAGAGGAAGAAGTTAGAATAGGAACTAGAGGAGAAATTAGATTGAAGGATATAAAGGGTTTTTAGGAGAAGTCGAGTTAGAGGGCGAATTTGAGCCCGGAGCATCGGATCGCGATGAAATTTGACATAGGCCTAGGTTACGTGATTTAGATTTTACGGGTAAGCTCCGGGTGGAAATCGGGGTCATAGGACGCCGGTATCGCGCCGTGTCAGCTCGTATCTTAAAATATTCAAGATATCTGCAACGGGCCGTAAGGTGGACTAGACGTCCACTTTATCTAGGTATTGTAGATAACAAACCTATAGGATAGTACCCTACTACCCTAGAGAGATCGGGTCAAAATAACTAGCGTAGGTAGGCTAACGGGATTATCGCCGAGGGTAGAATTTTACCCTTAAAAATGGTAAAATAGGGATTTGGCCCACGGCCAAGATTTGAGTTTCCGAGTCCAAGATGGACTTGGATATGGATTGTATAGGTTGGTAATGAGTAGTATTAGCTGTCTAAACCCAGTTTTGACCCTGGTTGACCACGGTTGACTTTTTAGGCCAAAAGTCAACTATGGGTCAACATTTTACCCAATTTAGTCCCAAATTCCATTAGACTTGTGCAGTTGACCGAAAGTTAACTGTTAGTCACCAGTGACCTATAGTTGACCTAGAGTTGACCTAGGGTTGACCACGGTTGACCAGAGTTGATCGGTTGACCAAAAAGTCAACTGTTGACTCAAATGGATCCCGATTGATTCCATTTGACTTGTATTGACCCAGTTTGACCCAGTTAGACCTAATATGACTTAGATTAACCTCGTACAACCTAGTTTGATGTGTCTTGACCTAAAATGACTTAATAGGATTCAAATGATTAGATTTTACTTCCTAATAGTATTGATACGTCTTGTTCTCTATAGGTCCTCGAGACGCTGCATTTGCTCCGGTTGACATACCATATCATATTTCAGGCGAGTACATTCTCTGACACTTTTTCCAATTTATGCTGATTGATATAATCCATGTAATTAGTGTAGATATGCTTGTTCTCGACACATTGGTCACACGGGTTGGTATTCATGGATCCCGACATGAGGTGTTATTCCTTGTTGTCTTGGTATGTCTTGTGCAAGCCCCCTTGTAGTTCTTGTGCAGTACATGGACGCCGATTCTCGAGGAGACTTTCTCCCTTCTTGTAGAATCCCGCGTCGTGACGTGTCTTATTTGGATCCACTCTACCAGTCGGGGATGAGGAGTATTAGTGTAAACATGTGGTCATTATCCACCTTGTTACTCTTGTAGACCTTGTGAGTGTTAATCATACACTCCACGTATGATTAACCAGGCCAGTAGACCTTGTGCAAGACCCAAGCCGGCCACATGTTGTAGCTTGTATTCACACACTAGATATATGATTCTTGATTCTTGTACATGCCATGATCAGTTTACTTGCCTTGTTCTAGCTAGCTCTAGTTTTACAGCTTACCTTGCCATGTTTCTCACATGTACATTCTATGATTTTCTTGTATACTCTCTATTTACAGATTATAGCTTTTGTCATATCTTGTGAAATATTGTTAGTGGATTGTACTCGTTCCATCCTGACAGGATATGTTAAAAATATTACAGATGCAGATGAGGGAGACTACAGTATCTACTACGGTCCGGATGACGTAGTGGGCATAGACTTGGAGACTTTGGTCCAGCAGGGCTTAGCTCCGCCTGGCGAGACTCTACCTATTACTTAGTTAGAGTAGGTCTTTTGTACTGGACATTGTCTCCAGCTACTTTTGAGACTGTTATTATTATGGACTGTATTAGAGACTTGGACTGTATATATTCTTGTGTTGGACTTGACAGGTTATATATTATTTTATCGTCTTGTTGTCTTTTCATTTCAGTCTTTACTTTGTTATCTTAGAGTCGTGATTGAGTACTCGTATATATATTCATTGCTTGTCCTCCGTTCGGAGTTGACCATGGACTTGACAGGTTTTTGTTATATCTATAAACTGTTAGAAGTAGAAAATCCACAGCGTTCTACGTCGATTTTTTGGTGAGGACTGGGCGTTGTCGCGTCACGTGCCCTTTTAGCGGGTGCGGGTCATGACACGTTTTAGTGGTGGCCCACGCAGGTCCTGAAGTCGTAATTAGTGCGATGTCGTAGTGGCGCTCGACTTAGAGTGCTATTACGAGCCTGCGGTACGTATCTAGGATAGGCTATAGGCTAAGAGTACTCAATCACAGTAGGATCTTTCCTTGCTTATCTTGCTTACCGTCTTTGATATTGGTTTAATGCATTCTAGCTGTCCTCCTTTGATATAATCTTTCTTGTGCCATATTGATATCTTCCTTTCAATTTGTCTCCCGGATAGTGATGACTCACTCTCCTGGCGAGGAGCACGGGAGACGGAGAGGTCTGCCACCTCTGGCGGGCAGGCTCCGGTCACTTCCCCGGCTGATGGGACCTCTGTTGGGGCTCTTGGAGGTACTCCTCCAGCTACCTCGATGACTGTCCCTGGGGCCATTGCGGGTGCTCTTCCCGTAGTGTCGGGGGCTACAGCGGGAGCTGCCAGGGGCGTTCTTCCTCCTCAGCAGGGGACTCTTCCGGTGATGATGGGAGCTATTCCTCCATTGCCTCCTCTGCCCACAGACATGGGGCAGATGCTAGCGTTCTTCCACCAGGTGCTTGAGTCCCAGCGGGCCCAGCACGAGGCTCAGTTGAGGCAGTCAGAGGCTATGCGTTAGGGCATGGAGGATGCACACAGGTTGGCAATGGCGGCAGTGGAGCGTGGGGCTCCACAGAGGGAGGTTCAGCAGCAGCAGCAGCCGAAGATCTGGGATATCCAGGCTTTCAAGAAGCTTGGTCCGAGGGATTTCAAGGGGACGGAGGGCATTATTTATGCTAATGACTGGCTCGAGGATATCGAGCGCCAGATGGGGGCCTGCCGCCTGGCAGCCGACCTGAGGGTCGAGGCGGTTGGGTTACAGTTGTTAGATATTGCCCGGACATGGTTCCGGAATGAGCCGGCTCTTGCAGGAGAGGGCCATACTTGGGCAGAGTTCGGGCCCTGTTCAGAGAGAAGTTCTTTTCCCCTACGGACAAGATTGGCCTGGTACGGCAGTTCCAGAACCTGCTGCAGGGCAGTATGACCGTAGAGGAGTATGCGGCGGAGTTCGGCCGGCTGAGCCGATACGCCGAGTACATGGTGAGTGACCCGGTGATCCGAGCGGAGCGCTTTCGGGAGGGATTGGCATGGGATATCAAGATCCTGATCCCTTCCTTCTATGTAACATACGCAGAGGTTTACGCGGAGGCTCGGAAGGTGGAGAGGGAGTGGGGCTTGAAGCCGAAGTGGGATCGAGATTTGTTTTCGGGGGCCAGTAGCAGCGCAGAGGCTGCTAAGCGCCCTCAGCTTCAGTATCAGCCTTTCCAGCATCAGACCAGAGCACCGATTCAGCAGGTGCAGCACACTCAGCCGAGGCAGGCTCAGCATGGGGCTCCTTGCCACTTCTGCAGGAGACCTGGTCACGTCTGGGAGGTTTGCCGGAAGAGGCTGGGTTTGTGCCTCTACTACGGGGAGGCTGGACATCAGTTAAAAGATTGTCCTGCGAACCCTCGCAGGGTAGCCCGTGGAGCGATAGCAGCTCAGGGAGCACAGGGTAGGCCACCTATGGCACCGCATCACGCCCTCCACCAGCAGCGGGATATACCTCGCCAGGACAGGGTTTTTGCGATGGCAGTTGAGGATCCTACATGCATTGGACTAGGAGGTAGGGTCTTGCTCTTTCTTTTACCTATTTCTTTCCATCCATTGATTGTTGATTGCTTTCTTAGTACCTTTAGTTGCATATGTGATGATCATGCTAGATAAATAGAATACCCCAATGAAGACTACAATAACACTATACTGTAGAGATTTAAAACCATGCATGTGTTATGATTTCCTGGGTTACATGTTATATAACTTAGGATAAAATTTAGTAGACCTTGATTGTGGGGTGCTTGACCTAGAGAGAGTACGACCGTTTGAATTTCGAGGACGAAATTTTTAAGGAGGGTAGATTTGTCACCCCCAGTTTTCAAATTAGGGGTATTTTTGTCATTTTTTAAGTTTTATAATTTTTAGGAATTTTATTTGATTTTATATGATTTTTAGAAATTTATTTGAGTCGGTTTGAATTTTATCCAATTCGGACCAAATTTGGAGACCCGGTAGCCTGGACCCTAGTGGGACCCCCATACTAGCTGGGCTTAGCCCATGTACCTTCATAATTAGGCTAGAATTATTAACCCAACTTCCATGACTTAATTAGTCATTTAGAGACTTAATTAGTCGTTTAGAATCAAACCGAATTGAACCGAACCAACCCGAATTCAATTTGAACCCAAACTAGAGTTAGTGGGTTGGGGGCTATTGGATCCTAACCCAATAACCCCCTCCCCCCCCCCCCCCCCCCCCCCCAAGTGGCCGGCCATGGCTAAGTCCCCCCCCCCCTTGTTGCTTCATCACAAAGTAAACACTTCCTTCCACAAATTCTTTCTTTCTCAAGCTTCTTCTTCCTCTCCAAGCACAAGCTTAGGTATGCCATTAAATCCCAAGTAATTCCTCTTTTCCATTCATGACTTTCACATTAAGTGTAGAGAATTCAATTCTCTACACTTTGCCTCTATTTGTAGGATTTTCCCATAAAATTTAGGTTAGAGCAATTAAGGATTTTCATATGATTTTAATGGTATGTATATGTATATATATATGTGTATGTATATATGTATATATATATATATAAAATATATGTATATATGTATTTGTGTGTGTGTGTGTAGAGAGTGGTGGGAAGAGGATGAGAGTGGTGGTGTGGTTGTGTGTGTGGTTGTGTGTGTGGTTGTGAATATATATATATAGGTATATGTGTATTTGTATATATATATATATATATATGTATGTATATATAATATGTATACGTGTGTGTGTATATATGTAGAGGTGTATGTGTGTATATATATAGATGGGAGGAGAGGATATGATATATGGTTATATATATATAGAAATAAATAGATAGATAGATATATAGATAGATAGGTATATATATAGGAACATATATATATATATAGAAGAGAGAAGAGGAGGGAGTGAAGTAGGAGGAGTAGTAGGAGAAGAGGGAAGAGGGCAGCAGCAGCTGTAGGAGCTGCAGCAGCAGCAGCAGCAGGGTGAGCTGCAGCAGCAGCTAGCAGCAGCATTGGCAGCAGTAGGAGCTTCCATTGGCAGCTCCTTTCCCCCCCCCCCCCCATTTCACCCCCCTATACACCCCAAAACCCCCCTACCTATATATATATGTGTAAGTACATATATATATATATAGATGTTTTTAGAGAAGGAAATGAAGAATAGAGTTGAAGAATAAGAAGTTAGAAGAAGTTAAAGAAATGAGAAGAAGTAGGAGAAGAAGTTTAAGAAGAATAAGAAGAAGGAAGAGTAGAGAATGAGAGAATAGGAAAAATTAGAAGAGTTAGAAGAGGAAATAGGAAGAAGAAGGAAAAGAATTAGAAGGAGTTAGGAAGAGGAAATTGGAAGGAAAGGATGAGAGGAAGAAGTTAGAGTAGGAACTAGAGGAGAAATTAGATTGAAGGATATAAAGGGTTTTTAGGAGAAGTCGAGTTAGAGGGCGAATTTGAGCCCGGAGCATCGGATCGCGATGAAATTTGACATAGGCCTAGGTTACGTGATTTAGATTTTGCGGGTAAGCTCTCGGGTGGAAATCGAGGTCATAGGGCGCCGATATCGTGCCGTGTCAGCGCGTATCTTGAAATATTTAAGATATCTGCAACGGGCCGTAAGGTGGACTAGATGTCCACTTTATCTAGGTATTATGGTAGATAACGAACCTATAGGATAGTACCCTACTACCCTAGGGAGATCAGGTCAAAATAACTAGCATAGGTTGGCTAACGGGATTATCGCCGAGGGTAGAATTTTACCCTTAAAAAGGGTAAAATAGGGATTTGGCCCACGGCCAAGATTTGAGTTTTCGAGTCCAAGATGGACTTGGATATGGGTTGTATAGGTTGGTAATGAGTAGGATTAGCTGTCTAAACCTAGTTTTGACCCCGGTTGACCACGGTTGACTTTTTAGGCCAAAAGTCAACTATGGGTCAACACTTTACCCAATTTAGTCCCAAATTCCATTAGACTTGTGCAGTTGACCGAAAGTCAACTGTTAGTCACCAGTGACCTATAGTTGACCTAGAGTTGACCTAGGGTTGACCACGGTTGACCAGAGTTGACCGGTTGACCAAAAAGTCAACTGTTGACTCAAATGGATCCCGATTGATTCCGTTTGACTTGCATTGACCCAGTTTGACCCAGTTATACCTAATATGACTTAGATTGACCTCGTACAACCTAGTTTGATGTGTCTTGACCTAGAATAACTTAATAGGATTCAAATTGATTAGATTTTACTTCCTAAACATAGTATTGATACGTCTTGTTCTCTATAGGTCCTCGAGACGCTGTATTTGCTCCGGTTGACATACCATATCATATTTCAGGCGAGTACATTCTCTGACACTTTTCCAATTTATGCTGATTGATATAATCCATGTAATTAGTGTAGATATGCTTGTTCTCGACACATTGGTCACACGGGTTGGTATTCATGGATCCCGACATGAGGTGTTATTCCTTGTTGTCTTGGTATGTCTTGTGCAAGCCCCCTTGTAGTTCTTGTGCAGTACATGGACACCGATTCTCGAGGAGACTTGCTCCCTTCTCGTAGAATCCCGCGTCGTGACGTATCTTGTTTGGATCCACTCTACCAGTCGGGGATGGGGAGTATTAGTGTAGACATGTGGTCATTATCCACCTTGTTACACTTGTAGACCTTGTGAGTGTTAATCATACACTCTACGTATGATTAACCAGGCCAGTAGACCTTGTGCAAGACCCAAGCCGGCCACATGTTGTAGCTAGTATTCACACACCTAGATATATGATTCTTGATTCTTGTACATGCCATGATCAGTTTACTTGCCTTGTTCTAGCTCTAGTTTTACAGCTTACCTTGCCATGATTCTCACATGTACATTCCATGATTTTCTTGTATATACTCTCTATTTACAGATTATAGCTTTTGTCATATCTTGTGAAATGTTGTTAGTGGATTGTACTCGTTCCATCCTGACAGGATATGTTGAAAATATTACAGATGCAGATGAGGGAGACTATAGTACCTACTACGGTCCGGATGACGTAGTGGGCATAGACTTGGAGACTTTGGTCCAGCAGGGCTTAGCTCCGCCTGGCGAGACTCTACCTATTACTTAGTTAGAGTAGGTCTTTTGTACTGGACATTGTCTCCAGCTACTTTTGAGACTGTTATTATTATGGACTGTATTAGAGACTTGGACTGTATATATTCTAGTGTTGGACTTGACAGGTTATATATTATTTTATCGTCTTGTTGTCTTTTCATTTCAGTCTTTACTTTATTATCTTAGAGTCATGATTGAGTACTCGTATATATATCATTGCTTGTCCTCCGTTCGGAGTTGACCATGGACTTGACAGGTTTTTGTTATATATATAAACTGTTAGAAGTAAAAAATCCACAGCGTTCTACGCCGATTTTTCGGTGAGGGCTGGGCGTTGTCGCGTCACGTGCCCTTTTAGCGGGTGCGGGTCGTGACAACGCATCTTATCTAGTTGAAAATTGTGATGATGTGTATGAGCGCTCTATTATAGAGGGTAAAATGATTAAGTTAACCTGGGGTACAATGGAGACAAATTCGAAGATAGGATAATTTTTAGATTGGAAATACCGAAACTAGCAGAGTACTACAGGTATCACTCGTCTTTGGAAGAAAGAATTGTTAAAAAAAATATTTTCTATTTATATTTTATTCAGTTTAAATGATTTTCAGTTTTTATCGTTCGACTTTGGAAACTACGTCCCGTGGTAACACTAAAGAGGCCGAAGTAGTGATACAATCCAAATTCATTGATTGGTTGCACAAAAAGGTGTGTATTTAAATTATAATATATGTCTCATTTACTTGATGTGGTGCTAGTTAATTGCGATTACTTTATTGCTTTACTAGTTAATTGAAGAAGAATGTATGGATGGAGAGCTCTGGCGATACATTAGTGGACCAAGTCGGCAAGCCAAAGCATATATTAAGTACAGGGTCAATGGCTACATCTTTTCTCCCCTGAGTTACGACGACAAGGTTGCAACACAAGATAGCGGCGTTTGCATGGATGCAATCACCACATTCAGGGCAAGTTCAAAAGACCAAAACCTTAAGGATGATGATACTACTTGGTATGGGATCATCAAAGAGATAATAGAGATTGATTATTATGACTTTCACCATGTTGTGATTTATTGTGACTGGGTGAATATTGGAGATAAGACTAATGGTTGTAAGTTATGCCCAAACTCTAACTTGTTGATGGTGAATTTAAAAAAGTTGAAGAGCACTGATGGGGAGTATGTTGAGCCAGCAATTCTTGCATTTGAAGCAAGTCAGGTTTTTTATGTAACAGACATTCAAAATCCTGATTGGTCGGTTGTTCTTCGTTCTCCAAAGCGAATGACTGATGAGGTTGATGGGCTGAATATACCAGAAAATTTCCAATCCTGTATTGTGGAACAACCTCACTTGGCTCCACTATTAAAATGCATTGGAAAAAATGAATATAATACTAGTTTGTTGCTATTTTGGGTATTAATACAAGCTTGGTGGCTATTTGGCACTATTTTAATGTTAATGTTCTGGACTGTTGCACTTGAAGTGTGGACTGTTAATGCAGTTGTTGTTTTAGACTATCAATTATAACTGATGGGGGATTTGCAATTGGCTCAATCCTATGATTCTTCCATGTATGCATGTATCAGTTGTTGTTTTTCTATCAGTATCAGTTATATATTTCAGTCCTATATATATCTGTTTCGGTCTATATTTCTATATTGTTCAGGCCCCTATATTGGTGTCAATTTTAGGATTGTAATTTTGTTCAGCCCCTTACATTACATTCCAACCTACCATCTGATACTGATACTGTTGCTTTGTCCCAGACAAATCAGACATCCACATCTAGAAAGATTGTAATTTTACTAATATCAGTAACAAATTCAAAAAGAACTCCAAAGAAAACTAGTATCGTGCCACTTCGCAACTAATACATGTACACACACAATTATATGTTATCAGTTATCAGTCTTTGAATTATATGTTACTGTTGTTTTGTCCTTTTTGATATGTTATCAGTTATCAGTCTTGGTGCCAAAGAACTCCAAAGAAAAGTAGTATCGTGCCACTCCAAAGATACTGATACTGTTGTTTTGTCCTTTTTGATATGTTATCAGTTATGAGTCTTGAATTATATGTTACATGTACATGCAATTTCCCCTTCATTCCCTTCTATCAAGCCATAAATCCCCTTATCACATATGCATACACACACAATTGTACATGCGTGTATTATAACACACCCTCTCACACATTCCTAGCAATTAGGACTGCACATAGGATGCTTTATCCCCTCCCCTAACTGTTTCTAACCTTGCACAGAGAGTTTTCTCCAGATTTCTTGCATTGGCAGTAGCCAAGCCTGGCCAAACTCTCCATGTCTGCTGCCTAGTGCAGCAGGGCTACAGTTGCAAGCATCCCTATTTCAACTGCTACTGTTGTGGCAAATGCAACAGTGTACTTCTCCAACCTGTCCCTCTCTTGACATAGTCCTACACATGTAATCCCCTTCTATTGAGGATTGATACACCTATACTATACTGGCACAAAATAGACACACACCTGCACTCACCCATGACATTCCTTCTTAACTGATACACTAATGTTATCCTACAGACCGTAACAGGTTTAAGATACACAGGAGGCAACCTCCTCCTGATCCATACAATAAACTGAAAGCTATCTTCAGTTCCCAGTCTGTGGTACACATCTGCAGTAGCCCTTGTGCCATTACTTTCACTCACACACATACATATACTATATGCATATATACAAACTATACATATGTATCCCTATAAGCAATATTCAGAACTCCTTATCACTTCTACCCTATGCACACCATGACATCCTCTTCATAGCCGACACACTCATGTGTCTAATGTGAAACACACACACAATTATATATGTGCACACTTGACACAATATATGTAACATGCACACACATACAAGTTTGTTGACATATATATAGATACACTCACCAAATCTCTATACATATATCTTCCTAAAACTATCACACACTCCCTGTTAAACTAATATAACCATCATTACTACACACAGACTATGCCTACCCCTACAGCTATTTGTAGGGAGTTTTCCAACTGCCTACACTCCCTTGCCCTCTCCCCAGCTCTGTACAGACCTTTCATAGGAAATCTCCTTCCTCTTGCAGTAGGCAAACAGCCATGTACTGCTGCCAAAATACCTGCTGCCATGAGTGGAAATTGTATAAAAGTACACTGAAATCATCCCCTCCTACAAGTCATGTTTGTCTAACAGTATAGGCCAAGTGCACTGGAGTGCACAGGCCCAAACTTTCTGCTGTAGGTGCCCTTATAATAACTGCTAATAGCTAGTAATCTAATCCATGTTCAACCAGTATGCAGGCCCAATTGGCCTGCAAAAGTTTGTTTCAGGGAAATCTCTTCCCACTGTCCAGTGTTTCCTACACAAACTTTCCCCCTCCTTTAAAGGCCTACACACAGGATTCCCTTTGTAGATCTGTTGTTGCCTTGTGCAAAGCCAGGAAGGGAACCTGTTTGATAACACAGGTTTGATATGTTTAAAGGCCTACACACAGGGTTTGATCTGTTGTTGCCTTGTGCAAAGCCAGGAAGGGAACTTGTGCAAACTTTCACTCACACACTATGTGCAATTAGATTAATTCTATGCCAGCATGCCCGTTTGATATGTTTGCGACTGTTGTGTACAAAATGTGAAATCTGAAATATGTTTGCGACTGTGGGACAGGTTTGCATTTTGTATGAAGCTAACCTGTTTGATAACACAGGTTTGCTAACCTGTATGAAGCTAACCAGTCAATTAGCCTCCTTGTATGCTACCTCATCATTTTGATATTTGTTATTGCTCTAATGTTTTGATGAGTGCAGAATGTCATCCAATCCTAGTGGAACACAAGCCCCCCCTCCATCAAAAGACAAAAGATACTTGCTCCACATTGAAGCAAATGGTGTAATTAGAGGTAAAGACGAAACAAAATGGAGTAGTAGATGTGGAAAATATATTCGAGCTCACATCCCAATTGGTTATGATGACTGGAGGAATGTGGATAAGGTGTACACTGACGCTCTTTGGAATTCGTTGATGGTAAATCACTCTTTTGTTTTACTTCTTTACATATATTTTGAGCATTTTTTGTAATTGTTTCAGCTACTTAAAGAATGCCTTATATGCTTTATTGTTGTTGTGGCAGACGGAGTTTGAATTCAATATTGATCCCATCCTTGCTCGACCACTATTGGAAGCAAAATTTCCACAATTTTTAAGGACAATGAAGTATCACCTACGAGCCACAATTAAGAACAAAGAAGGAATATACTTACCGAAACCTCTAGCACTGGCTCAATGTCCTGATGATATTGATAAAATCTGGTGGGAGAAGTTTATCGGGAATGAGTACACTCCAAAGAAGATTGAGCAACGCAAGAAGAATGCTGAAAACAAGGCCAAATGTAAAATCTCCCATGCTCTTGGAAGGAAAAGTTATAAAAGAGTATACGAAGAATTGGTGTGTATTATACCATAATTTTACGCCAAAAAAGATTGATATTGTTACCCATGCTCTTGGAAGTACTGTTTTTAATTCCTACTTGTACTTGTAGGAGGAAGAACATCCTGCGGAGGGTGTTACACTGGTCAGAAGCGTGGAAGAGAGCCCACAAAAGTAAGGCTACTGGAAATGTGCTTCCATGTGCATTGGAAAAATATGTAAGTACAAAATGAGGTTCTATTTGTATAAAATAAGGCTTTCATATATGTTATCGATTCTATTCATGCTCCTTTATGGATGATAAAGATAATTGATAAAGTTTCGCAGTCATATATGTTATCGTTGAAATCTTTTTAGCCTCCTTAAACTGATATTTTTCTTATAACATGTCAAATCAGCAGAATGAATTAGAAGTAGCAGAAAAGAGGCAAAAAGAAGCTGCAAGTGCGAGTGGTTATGATGGTGTGTCAAGCCTAGAAGACCTTGAGACTGACCCTATTGCTGAAGTTTTTGGAGTTGATAAAAAGAGTCGTTGTCGTGCAGTTAGCTCCACATCCTCGGTGAAGCAAGTAAAAATTAGACAAGCAGCAAAGGCAATAGCCAGCAAAAATACCAACCCAGAGGTTCTCCAAAGGTTGGATATTGTTGAGGTTATGTTACGGGAATTGCTCACTCGTGGCGACGCTACACATCAGCCCCAAAATCCAACTTTTGCTTCTGGAACGCCCGTGACAGAAGGGGCGTCTAACTCCGTGCATATCAGTAAAACTACAGAAAATTTGAATCCTGTTTTGAATACCGTCGGTCGTGTCCCTAGTAACAACAATAATAGTCCTGTTGTCCATGATAACAATGATGGACCGGCTCATGGAGGAAAACAAAATGTTATTTTACTTGGACGGGAACGAGAGGATGTAGCCAAGGGATTTATAGCATCTCACACTACCTGTCATGGAAGAAAAGTGCAAGATGATGAGAAAATCGTTTATGTGTCCGAGGTGATAAAGCCAGAAGCAACAGTTTATGATGGTCCACAAGATGGAATATCTTTTCTTTGTGAAATAGCTGATGGAGGTTTTCTTGTTTGGGGAGCCAAACGGCTCAGGTATTTGTGACAACAGGTATATATATACAAACGATAAGTATGTGTTGATAGTAAAGTGTTTATGTGATTATATTATCTTGAGCTTCCTTTATGCAGTATGGAGCACTTCGGAGGAAGGTTGGTAGTGTACATTTGGAGGTACACTAAATTTGATGAGAAAAATATATTTCTAGGCACTTATTACTATTTAATGGTTCCAAAATTAGAACTAGCACAACCCCTTTCTTCTGGCTATTTGGCATCTTGCATTTACCAATATTCTAATTTCAGCCAACCTTATTATTTTGACATGTAATATGTTAGTTGCTCAATATTTGACACAATATTGCTTGTTAAGCAGGCCGATAATGTCCTGATAATCTGTACCACATCTCCTTTACTACTATTCACTTATACTCTCACATTTTCATTGACACAAACAGACTATCAGATTTGCCTAATGATCAGTCATTACTACCCTCACTGGCCTGTTGACACTCTACAATACTCACATCATCACAACTAACTGGTATAGGTCACAAGCTTAGACACAAAGCAATCACATGCTTAGTCTCTCCCTTCTCTGAACAAGCTATTTGACTATTAACTGTCATTGCCTCCTGAACTGATAGGAATAATAGTGAGATTACGAGGACTGAAATATTAACCTGGGAAATATTGCTGGACTGAAATTGCCTCCTGAATTGCCTCCTGAATTGATACATTAGGCATCCTGGACTGAAATATTGCTGTCAGCCTGGTTATGTGCAACCTGGGAAATTGCAGGATATGTTTGCCAGCAAGTCAAGTTATTGAACAGAATACAAGATAATTGGTAAAGGTTAAGGACAGGCTTAGAAGTTGCTGTCCATTTTGGACTGCTATTGATAGCAGTCATGGAGGTGCTTCCGAAAGTTATTGCAGCTTATCAAAGTTCCCTTTTATAAATGCCCATCACCTTTTATATTCCCTAATAAAGTAAATAGTTGTCATTTCCATACATATCTAGTTTGGTCATTTCCTAATAGTTTCAGAACTGTACAAAGCAGGTTTTTCCCTAAAAACTTTGTTGCTTTTGCCAGCAGGCTTATTAACCTCACTGTTTAATAGAAACATCAGTTTAACCCAATAAATAAATGAGTAACATCGCCCCGAGGTATCTGTCTTAACACCATTCAACGTCAGCCACTTCTCATTGTTTGGGAATCGAGCTGTGTTATCGATCTCTTGTTGAGCCGAGCCAAGCTGCTCGGGAGCCAATTCGAGCTCGAGCTTGAACATGCACTCAAGCTTGAGCTTGAGCTCTGCTCGATAAATTATTTTCATAAATGAGCCGAGCTTGAACATGCAAAGCTCTACTCGGCTTGGCTCGATTGCAGCCCTAATGTTTATGGTTTTCTTTGATAAAATGGGTGAGACTGATTTTGTAGATTGGCTACCTCAGTTTAACTGAATATGTTTTATAGTCTCTCCCAAAACCTGCAGTTATGTCTGACAGGACTTCTGTTTATCCATGTTCTAAAATAGTTACTCAATTTGATCAATTTTCTAGCATAATTCAGACCTCCCTCGTATCTTCTTTCACAAAGAATCGGCTTCTTCCTTTTCTGGTACTGGAATCCTATCACACTACTTCTATATATGCTTCACAATTCCAAAAATAATTTAGAAAATTTAAGCTGCATCTATGTGCTACACACTTACGAATACACATGTACGATTGTAAGCATAAGAGGAAAATTATACCTCCTACATCATGAGAACTCCAGATTGTTAGAATGCATTTAAGCTCAGAGATTCTACACACAAAATGCACTAAGAAGTTTTCAACATGACAGTCTCATTGATTTAGTGAGGTGTAAATTTCACAAGGGGATAAAGGTTTTGAAGTCGGGGTTTGATTTATAATTCTCATACGAAGTTTTCTTGCTGGTAATATTATAGTATATGTGAAAGCTAGATGTTAAACTTCAAAAATATGAGTAATCTGTTCATCTCATATTATGTGTTAAGCCCTGGTTATGTGCAACCTGGGAAATTGCTAGCCTGGTTATGTGCAACCTAGGAAATTGCAGGATATGTTTGCCAGCAGTCAAGTTATTGAACAGAACACAAGATAATTGGTAAAGGTTAAGGACAGGCTTGGAAGTTGCTGTCCATTTTGGACTGCTATTGATAGCAGTCATGGAGGTGCTTCCGAAAGTTATTGCAGCTTATCAGAGTTCCCTTTTATAAATGCCCATCACCTTTTATATTCCCTAATAAAGTAAATAGTTGTCATTTCCATACATATCTAGTTTGGTCATTTCCAATAGTTTCAGAACTACAAAGCAGGTTTTTCCCAAAAACTTTGTTGCTTTTGCCAGCAGGCTTATTAACCTCACTGTTTAATGGAAACATCAGTTTAACCCAATAAATAAATGAGTAACATCGCCCCGAGGTATCTGTCTTAACACCATTCAACGTCAGCCACTTCTCAGTGTTTGGGAATCGAGCTGTGTAATCGATCTTTTGTTGAGCCGAGCCAAGCTGCTCGGGAGCCAATTCGAGCTCGAGCTTGAACATGAATCAAGCTTGAGCTTGAGCTCTGCTCGATAAATTATTTTCATAAATGAGCCGAGCTTGAACATGCAAAGCTCTACTCGGCTTGGCTCGATTGCAGCCCTAATGTTTATGGTTTTCTTTGATAAAATGGGTGAGACTGATTTTGTAGATTGGCTACCTCAGTTTAACTGAATATGTTTTATAGTCTCTCCCAAAACCTGCAGTTATGTCTGACAGGACTTCTGTTTATCCGCTGTTCTAAAATAGTTACTCAATTTGATCAATATTCTAGCATAATTCAGACCTCCCTCGTATCTTCTTTCACAAAGAATCGGCTTCTTCCTTTTCTGGTACTGGAATCCTATCACACTACTTCTATATATGCTTCACAATTCCAAAAATAATTTAGAAAATTTAAGCTGCATCTATGTGCTACACACTTACGAATACACATGTACGATTGTAAGCATAAGAGGAAAATTATACCTCCTACATCA
Organism: Iris pallida; assembly: GCA_029216955.1. Classification (NCBI taxonomy): domain Eukaryota; kingdom Viridiplantae; phylum Streptophyta; class Magnoliopsida; order Asparagales; family Iridaceae; genus Iris; species Iris pallida. The sequence continues at coordinate 3,083,779 of JANAVB010037417.1, forward strand.
TGAGAACTCCAGATTGTTAGAATGCATTTAAGCTCAGAGATTCTACACACAAAATGCACTAAGAAGTTTTCAACATAACAGTCTCATTGATTTAGTGAGGTATAAATTTCACAAGGGGATAAAGGTTTTGAAGTCGGGGTTTGATTTATAATTCTCATACGAAGTTTTCTTGCTGGTAATATTATAGTATATGTGAAAGCTAGATGTTAAACTTCAAAAATATGAGTAATCTGTTCATCTCATATTATGTGTTAAGCCCTGGTTATGTTCAACCTGGGAAATTGCAGCCTGGTTATGTGCAACCTGGGAAATTGTAGGATATGTTTGCCAACAGTCAAGTTATTGAACAAAACACAAGACAATTGGTAAAGGTTAAGGACAGGCTTGGAAGTTGCTGTCCATTTTGGACTGCTATTGATAGCAGTCATGGAGGTGCTTCCGAAAGTTATTGCAGCTTATCAAAGTTCCCTTTTATAAATGCCCATCACCTTTTATATTCCCTAATAAAGTAAATAGTTGTCATTTCTATACATATCTAGTTTGGTCATTTCCAATAGTTTCAGAACTGCAAAGCAGGTTTTTCCCAAAAACTTTGTTGCTTTTGCCAGCAGGCTTATTAACCTCACTGTTTAATGGAAACATCAGTTTAACCCAATAAATAAATGAGTAACATCGCCCCGAGGTATCTGTCTTAACACTGGTTTTTTTCTGAAACTTCTTTTACTCTTACAGATTTACAGTTTGTCATATGTGCAAAGAACATGTGCTCACATGTATGTTTTTCCTGAAACTTCTTTTACTAGTTTGCACGCTTTTTAATTTGATACTTCTTTTAATCTTACATGCAGGAATGTTTTGTGGTTTGCTTCATACATCTAGAGCCTCGTCTTGATTATCCAAAAACACAAGAGTTTGAAATATTTTGTGGTTTGCTTCATGCATCGAGAGCCTTGTTTTGTTGTCATTGAAACCCACAATGGAATGTTTCCTTACTAAAATATTAATGTATGGATGCTATTGAACATCATGTGGTTTAGTTGCTAATTTTTCAAATATTATGTGGTTTAATTACTAATTTGAATGGTTGAATTGTTATTTGAAATTATGTGGTTTTGTTTCTAGTTTGGAATGGTTGAATTGTTATTGCAAATTATGTGGTTTAGTTACTTGCTCGGAATTGTTATTGAAAATTTTTTGGTTTAGTTATTGGTTTGGAATGGTTGAATTATTATGAAACTAAAATATTATGAAATTGGATATGTTGTTTATTGTTTAGTTACAAGTTGAATGTAATTTTTTTTATTTAAATAGTCCAATTGTAATGGTTAAAACTGTGACAATTAGTGGAGAATAGTAACGAAAAAAATAATGTAGTCACAGTAAAAACTGTGACAAAACAAACTAACTGCCACATTAATAACTGTGACAAATGGAATATTGATCACGGTTATAACTGTGACAAATAGAATATTTGCCACGGTTATAACCATTACCTTTGCAAATATTTGTCACGGTTATAACCGTTACCAAAACAAATATTTGTAACGGTTATTACCGTGACCAAATATTAACCACGCCCCTCTAGTCACGGTTATTACCGTGACGAAAAATAATTGTCACGGTAATAACCGTGGGTAATCGCCTATTATGGTGTAGTGAATTTGTTGGAAGGTGGTTGACTGGGCTACAAGAGGACATATATTTGCTCAATGATACATTCTTCATTTTGAGTATCATTTTTTTAATGATGCACTGGGCTACGTGGCTTCAGTCTTCTGAGCCCTTTGTAAGAAAGTGATAGGCCTGGTTGTGTATTAGTCTTCATAATACATTCTTTATTTTAAATATCACTCTTTTTCAAGTATCAGTCTTAATGAAACAGTGGACTATGTATGATACACTACAGTTTATTTTGAGTTTTAGCTTCCTATGGTCAAACACTAGGCTATGATGAGAAAGTATATGTGCTCAATGATACATCCTTCATATTGAGTATCAGTTTTGTGGCTATGTTGGTTCAATTTGTGACTATATTCTCAATGATACATTTTTCATATTTTTAGTATCATTTATGTGAAGGAGCTTCTTTTTGGGGATTGTTTATTTCGTACACATTGTGGTTGGAAATATTTTCTAAGAAGCATTTGCTTAACTCTGAGCCCATACATTACCTAATCACTCTTTTGAGCCCTTTGTAGGGTTGCTTTATAATCTTCTTTATGTGAATATTACATGTAATGAATTATGTATTTTTAATTTTTGTTAGCTCCTAATTTATATTCTTCTTTGGGTACTCTCTCTAGCGTTATAAACACATAATCTATAAGCACGTATGTGATAACATGCCACTACCCCCAACTTTGTGTGTCAGTGTGTAGGCTTCTTGCCTATATAACAAATTAAGTTATATCATTTCTTCCAGATTCTGGTAGACAGTCCAAAAGATTGCATTTCAATGTTTTCAATATTGTTATTACTGTAGAGTAGAAACCACTCTAGTACTGCATACTATGATGCTAGTGCCTCAACTGCATCTCCCCAACTCTTGCTCTTGTTCTTAGTGTAACCACACAAATTTTCTTGGTTTTGAGTGTCAGAGAGTGGTCATGTTAGTTCATCTCTTTACTACTATGACTTTATTGACTTTATTTATACTGTTCATAGAAATTCCGAGACTAAGGTTTTTAATCAGGGTTATGCTTTTGGTACTTAATCTTCACATAAGTTCATATATTATTGGGTGTTGTCCTCGTAATCAATTATAAAAATATTAGAAGCCATAAGTAACATTGTCGGGATGGATTCTTGAGATTTTTATAGAACTCCGTCCATGTCTCTATGTGACGTGAGGACATCATCATTCATGATTTTTTTTCTATTTGATGCTTCCACGATTGTGGAAAAGGTAGAGATCGAGGAAATTACTGTTTTAGTGTGTTATAATTTTCTTCGTATTAGATCGAGTGCTACTGCATAGATACTGGTTAAGTTCAAAAGCAAATAAACATAAGAAGTGTTATCTGTAATGGACCCATAATATATTTGAAATACATATCTGGAAAGATCAGTAGATAGTTGTGCAGTCTCTTGCAACTAATTCTTCTTACTGTATACACAGTAAGTCAAGGTGTAGTTATTCTAGTGAAGCAAATTGAGTTTATTTTGGTTCTAAAATGCAAACATAAAGATTGTCCTAATTTATATTTAATCTAGGATTGTATAGTAGATGCATAAAAAACATATGGTGATAGCCAAGAAAGCACATTGGCATCTTCTTAACACCTTCTGCCAACTTTAATTCTTTTTATTATCATTTCATTCTGTGATGGTGACACAGTCTCTTTTGTCTGAGTAGAAATAGATGAGTATTTTGCTGGGAATAGAAGCGAAAACTATTGTCCAAGATAGACATCCGCAACGAACAGACACCCACAACACTGAACACTGTGATCGGCTCTTGTAGAAAATAAAAATCACAAGATACAAGACAAATACACAAGAATAATAAGTGAAACATCCTAACCATTAAAAACCAACAGGAGGCGAGATCACTACTAAATAAAGTTATTTACAAGATCACAACAACTTTGTAAGCCCCAATGCTTTGGTGGATGATGTAGGATGTTGAAAATCTATATTTATCTGCATAGTTTTTGTGGATGGTAAATTTTTCCTTTTGGATATCTGATCTATTAAAGAGTGAGGTTCACAATATTATCCATGATGTTATCCTTTTGTTTCAAGGACATCAAGATATAAGATTGCACCTGTGAATATAAGTGGCAGAATTTCTTTATTTCATTTTGTTTAATGTGTTGACTTGTAGGCCTTGTGGTCATTAAATTTATTTTGGTCTCAGTTGTTATCAGTTTATACAAACATGTACACATAAATAATGAAATATATTTCTCTTGTTCTCTTAGGAACTACATGGAAAATGAAGGTACTGCGAATATGGGAGGGATGTGCTGCGGGTTCGCTACATATTCTAATTTTACTTATGTAAATATAGGTTTTTGATGTTAAGATGTACTAAAAATATATACTTTAGTTGGATAAATTTGTGGTTGGACGTGTGTTGAATGTTTGTAGTTGGATGTATTGAAAGTTTGTAGTATATGAACAATACAGTTTGTTAATATAAAAATTGAATATTATAGTTATTAGATTTCTTCTGGATTATTAATATTATGTGTGTGTTCAATTTATAGTATATAATTATAAATAAAATTTTGGCTATACAAAATTTAGCCTCTTGACGGTTATAAAATATCAACAATTAACGCTATCCTGCTGCAAAAGGGCTTTTCATTTACGTTTCTTGACGGGTAATAACCGTCATCTAGGTCGGAGTCAAGAAAAAATTTCACCTATATTGACGGTTTCTCGAAACTGTTATCTTGACGGCTAAAAACGGTAAAAATGCTTTCATATGGCGGCCAAAAATCATCAAAAAAACCCTGCCAGCTGTAGCGCCCCGCTTTCGATAGGCGACGGACTTCATAATATGCTTGAGCCGAGTCGGATCGGCCGGGAACCTAGATGGCCATCCGACGCGATCGCTTGGCTTGGTAAACGATAACACCTTGCGGCATCGATCAAATCAATTTGGACGGACGTTACGAGAATCGATCCAACTAATGGAATGACTTCTGTTGGAATAAGTCCTAGATGCAACGGGCTGCGTCTCGCCGAGTGAGCTCTATATAAGAGTCCCTTCGACGGGCCGGACCGCTGTATGGTTTTCTTGGAGCTTTTGCCGCTAGATTTTGATGAAGCGCTTTCGCGTCGTTTTTATGGATGCAATTACAAATTTCGATGCAAGGGGAAAAGAAGGAATTCTAACAAAGCGTTGGTGCCATTACAGGAGCTCACGTAACTAAGGATTGACGTTGCGTAGCGCTTCGACGACCGGCACGAAGCAAAGTAATCGGTGGGTGATTCGGCCCCTTCTTTTCTACCCTGTCTCGCAAACTTATTCCTTGCCTCGAATTCATTCAAATCGAATGATGCCAAGTTAATTGCATGCCAATCCACTAAGTTCAAGACCTCAGGAAAAATGTATCGATTTAGAGTAATTCACTCTGAAAATACAAGTCTATCACATAAACCTGAAAGTTTATGGTTCTAGTAAAAAGATAGACTATTTTACGTGCTGCAAAATATTATGAAACGTCGATCGTGGGTTATGATGCCTCAGACAATTTGGTGCCTACGGGACGCTAAATCGGGAGTATGACTTGGGGAAAAATGAATCGTTGCATAAGTTGGGGAAAATGATAATGCCGTTCAATACTGTCCACGCTATACAAAACTGTTGTATATGTTAAACTGTTCACACATTGGCATGGTCATGGACAGCTTGTGCATAAGTTGATATTTTTCCTCGAATCGATATCCGGGGCATCGAAATCGAATCGACCCAAGGGAAATGAATAATCGTGCTTCGGTACTGATGCATTGCGGGACCGTCAGTCAGGCTTGCAACCTAGACTGAGCGGGCCGAAATGCCGTTGAGATAGTCCCATGTGATGTGCAACATCAATGACCGTAAGTAAGATAGTAGCATGCTCACCTATTGTCTTATGTAGGTGTAAATATTATCTCTGTTTTTATTTAGGGACGAGCACGGCCGTGGTAAGAAATATGATAAACTGCTATGTTTTACTGTATGCTTTATTACTCAAAGATGGCTATCGAATATGAACTGAATTCATTTAGTTCTAATAGAAAGACAACTCTAAAGCATGCCTACCCTAACAATCAGAGTCGGTTTAGACGAGTGGATTCATCTCGTCTACTTAGCAAGTGTGCTAATCCCATTCCCCCAATTTCCCCAGGTGCGACGGGCGCTCCCAACTAAACTGAAGCTGAAGTACGGAGAGGCATTTTGAAGCTCTTCCTATGCTGAAGTATTTTGAAGCCAATTCAAGTCGACGGCTTATGTATAAAGGGGCGAATGTATGGGATGGCAAGCGTAGTTCAGGCAACTTGTCGAATGTATTTTCTTTCTGTTTTCAATCAACGTAGCTGCAACGGCATCCAATGTAATTACGACTTGTACTTCATTGCAAGCTATAAATGAAAAGCATTTATATCTTCCTATACTGCGTCTTAAATTCTGATGTGATTTGTAAAGTTTCAACTTGGCGTATTAATACAAAAAGTAACGTAACGTTCTTGCCTTGTACGAGTGCAATTCCAGACTCGTACGGCATCACGCCTTAGCGAGGACGATCGAATCGGTAAAGTAACACCGGGGACGAACAGTTTGTCGACTCGGGGTGTGACAAATTGGTATCAGAGCTCAGTTATGTTTCCTCGGATTTTTGAAAGATGTTTCATTATTGGAATGTCCGTTGCGATGGCTCGATTGAATGCTTGTCGACATGCTGCATGAAATAAAAGTTCCAAACAGGTAAGCCCGTAGATATTTTTGAAAAATACTAACGGGTTTACTCTGTTTTGTAGGAATGATTAAGAAAAAAACAATTCTGGCACAACAACCCAAACCGTAGATAGTACGTCGAGTACAAAAAGTACTGGCCCTAGCGAGACGACTATAGAGAAGATGCTACAGTTGATGGAACTGCAGCAGCAACAGCTTCAGATACAATTCAAAGCCCAATTTGATGCGCAGCAGAAACAGATGAACGCTCTGACTCAGATAGTGAGCAGAATGGCAGGCAATACCAAAACGATGGATGAAGGACCCGAGGAGAAGCAAGGCGATCAAGAAGAAAACGAGAAAGAAGAAGCTCAACCGCAAATAATAAATTCTTCTTCCTTGTTCAAGGCAAAGGAGTTCCGCAAGATGAATCCACCAAAATTCAACAGCCGAGCAGAGCCTGATGTGATCGTGGGATGGCTCGCGGAGATGGAGGACCTGTTTAATCTGCTTAGCATTGAAGGGTCCCAGAGGGTAACTTATGCGGCGTTACAGATGCAACTGAGGGCGTACGACTGGTGGGCAGCTAAGAAACAGGAAATCTACGAAGCCGATACAGACGCCACGATTTCCTAGAAAATATTCAAGGAAGCTTTTCTCGAACAATACGTTCCTCGCGCCGTCCGTCAACAAAAAGAAGACGAGTTCATGACACTGCGACAGGGAAATATGTCTGTCGACGATTATGATTCGAGCTTCTCAAAGCTGGCGAAGTTTGCCGGTGCCTTCCTGTCCAACAAAGAAGCCTGGTGTGAATGCTTCCAACAAGGCCGACGAACTGCGAAGGGACGTCATGAATCAAAGGTGCCGAACATACCGTGAATCCTATAATGCCGCTCTTGATAGTGAGCGTATCTTTGGCCGTATGTCGAGTAGAGGCATCCGTAGCCACTTCAACAAGCGTCCTAACCACGCCGACGTCGGGGGATCGGGAATAGCAAAACGTCCGAACAGGTTCGATGACCGAGGTCATGGCAGTCAATACTGTACCAGATGCGGTAGGCGTGGGCATCGAACCATCGACTGCATCACGAGATCTTGCTACAAGTGTGGCGAGGTAGGCCATATAGTTACATATTGCCCGCATAAAGGTCCGAATTAACCCAACCCAACAAGAAACGTTCTGAATCCGCATAAAGCGCCGATACTGCAAGGCGCAAATGCGGTGGCCGTCAACCAGCAGAACCAACGGCACGGAGCTCAAGTCCGAGTTTATGCCTTACCTCGGGACGAGGCATTTGCATCCGATACTGTTGTAACAGGTATATTACTCTACAAAAATATACCTGCTCGAATACTATTCGATTCGGGTGCGACGCATAGCTTTATATCTGCTGATTATGCGAAAGAAAATAAAATAACCATGCAATCACTAGATATAAATGTTAGCGTTAGCACTCCGTCGGGAGTCGATATGCCGACGAACTTTATTTGTAGGGACGGCCACATTTGCATCGGAGGAAGATATCTATCCTTGGATGCCGTCGTACTAGACATCAAGGATTAGGACATAATCCTGGGCATGGCTTGGTTGGGCGATTGTCGTGCAACGATCTACTGCGCGGACAAGAGAGTGGTGTTTCGTCTTCCTTGCGAGATAGAGTTCTTATATTCGTGCGGTATGGTCTCGAAGACGGCAATGATGGTATCGGCAATATCGGCGAGGCGTATGCTGCGTTCCGGCTGCTCGGGATACTTGGCATCAGTTCGAGACACGTGGAAGGATAATACAAACGTAATACAGACTGATGTTGTGGCAGATTTTCTCGACGTTTTTCCTGACGAGATACCCGGGATGCCGCCGGATCGAGAGATAGAATTCAGCATCGACACCTTTCGGATACACGGTCGATATCAAAGGCGCCTTACCAAATGGCTCCAGCAAAACTGAAGGAGCTGAAGGTACAATTATAAGAATTGCTAGACCGCAGATTTATTCGCCCTAGCATCTCTCCGTGGGGAGCTCCCGTATTATTCGTGAAGAAGAAGGATGGATCGATGCGGCTATGCATCGACTATCTAGAACTCAATAAGGCGACCGTGCGGAACAAGTATCCTTTTACCACGAATCGACGACTTGTTTGACCAAATGCAAGACACGTCAGTATTTATGAAAATCGATCTTCGTTCAGGCTATCATCAATTGAAGATCAAGTCCGACGACGTATCGAAGTCTGCCTTCCGCACTCGATATGGTCATTACGAATTCCTCGTCATACCGTTCGGTTTGACGAATGCCCCAGCCGCTTTAATGGATCTGATGAACCGAGTCTTCTGACCTCAAATCGATAAATTTGTAGTCGTGTTCATCGACGATATCCTTATCTACTCAAGGGACCGAGAAGAGCACACAGAACACTTGAAGACGGTACTGCAGATTCTGCATAAAAACAAATTATATGCCAAGCAGAGTAAGTACGAGTTCTGGATGAGTAGCATGACATTCCTCGAACATATAATCACTGCTGAAGGTGTCGCGGTGTATAATGCCCTACTCCATACGATGCATTATGATGAGTCGTTGACTCGAAGAGTTTCGTTGACCCGATGAAGTATCGATACGAATCAATGCAAAGGATAAGTCCCGTTTGAGCAAGTGCTGACTTTAGTTGATCTGGTGTGCAGGCTATGCTTTTATGCTGGACGATAAGAGGTCGGTATTTTGCCTTATGCAGTAAAGTATCTGCGAAACTAAATCATGGTCTTACAACGGATTGTGGCATGGGCACGATAGGCCAAATCAATCGAGTAGTTCAAAGGAATGGCTAAGTCCGAGAGTTAGCTATGCAACCAAGTTATGGAAATGAGCCGCTTCAATTGGCGAGACGGCAAGGCGTATCGGCTTAAGGTGGGCGGGTTCTTGACTCTCTCTTCCTATTCCTTCACGTCTAATAAAAGATATCAGTGTATGCGTAAGATGTTATCGAGTTAGCGAGCGTTGCTCGGCGACGAAAGGTCCAAGTATGAGTCGAACACTAAGATAGAACATTGAACAATCGAACAATTGAAGTGACGTGCAACAAGTGTATGAGTCGCGGTAGGGCGATGATGGTAGAACATTGAAAGACAATATCGAGATGTGCATCATGTGCACGCCTCCGAGAACATTGAACACTAGGCGTAGAACATTGATTACGGTGCTGAGCGTGCCTTCGTGCACGGAAGCTAAGGAATAACTAAGTAACTACGGAACTAGGCTTTGAGAATGACTTACGAATGGTACGCGTTGAATATGAGTATGAGATGACTAAGCTGTTGGGCGTCGTGCATCAATATGGATGTGTTGGGGCATAACGCCGACGGAGCTTGAGATAGGGATGGTGGACTATGTTTATGGAACGTGAATATGTTTATAGACCGAGACTATGTTTATGGAACACGAGATGGATTGGAATGTATGACTTGTATGCTATGGCACGTATTGCATGGTCAATGGACTCGGATGGCCCGTACACGGGTGCGACTTCCCTCGGACGATTATGTCCGGGGCACCGGGACCGTTCGGCCTAGGAGGGAATTATGTGTGGTATTTATGGTGCATATCATTCGGACGGATTGCGACCATCCAGTGCTGTGATAAGCTATAATATCCGTAAGTTTAGGATCTTTCGGATACTGGGCTAGCAACCCGTATCGAAGTGATCATAGGCTTACACATAAGAGATGCCAAGTCCATTACGGTGCGAAACACCGTGACCTTCATATAGATAGGGCCGGTGGGCTGAGATGAGAGTTGGGTGCAGGCGCAAGGCCTGCGACCCTTATGCATTGTCTAAGCTTATGATTGGAATATTGTGTGAATTATACTATTTCTTACGTAAGTTCTAACCAGTACAGGCTAAGAAAATGAGACGAGGATGAGCACGAAATACTATGTTATGTTCATATTATGGCTAACCGTATCTGCTGCAGGAACACGGTATGGGACACATTTATGATAAGTTGCTATATATGAAGATTGCCATGAAACTGATCCTAAGGCTAAGTAGAAAGATCACCAATAAAGATGTTGCATGTTTCACTAAAATTACTTAGTGTTTGGTTTGGGTGCGAGCGGGTCTTGATCAGTACGAAGCGAGGACGAAAGTACTAATCCCCCACTAGTTTATGTACAGGTTCAGGTTATGATCGGCGTGGGGCGGAGCTTGGCTTGGACGTGCCGAGGCATGGAGTCCTTGGTATTCAAGAGGAGCTACAGCATAAGCATTCGGACTTACGACATGGAGATGTTCGGCCGAAGACAACTTGGTGGCTATACAGTGGCATAATGTATGGAACAATGTAATACTTTGTGAGCTAAAGAGATCATGAGCGTTGTAGCCACTTGGCATAATATGTTGGGCTATTTAGAGCCTTCTAACCTTTAGTTCATTATGAATAAAAGAGATTCTTTTTGTATTCTTTGTTTTCTTCCGCTGCTTATGTTACGAATTTGAGATATTCACTATGTGAACCGTTATCTTGCCTTGCACGAGCGCAACTCCAGGCTCGTGCGGCATCACGCCCCAGCGAAGACGATGATACGGGTGAAATCTAGCGAGGACGAGCGATTTCTCGGATCGGGGCATGACAAGTTGGTATCAGAGCGGTTCCATCCTTTGGCCCGTGCATGAATCTCTTTGACCCTCAGTTGTTTCGCTATCGTATTCAGTTGACTCTAAGTTGTTTCCGCAACCGCATGGCTCATGGATCTACTCGACGCAACATTGGATGTTCCATACAATAAGTCTATACTAAGAGCGTACATCTGCCACAAGTATGTCGTGACTATCACGCCGTCTCCGAGTGCCATCGGAGAATATTGGTTGCACGAAGTGCAACGAGTTATGGAATGTTGGTCGTACGAAGTGCGAAGAGATACGTGTTGTCGGTTGCACGAAGTGCAATGAGTCGATATATGAGGCGATGCGTGTTATGTGGCTATGGAAATGGTTATGTGTTGTCGGTTGCATGGAGTGCAGCAAGTCGTGAATCGTTCGTTGCATCGGTGTAACGAGTCGATATGGTATGATGCGTGTTGTATGGCTATACGGACGGATAGCGATATAATGTACGAGATTGAGAAATGACCCTAAGTATCGAGAGTAAATTGTTGCACGAGTTGCAACAAGTAAGATTTGGAAAATCGCGAATGCGATGGTAACGAGTCGAGATGGTCGCTAAGTCGAGTTGAGTAGGCGAACATGTATGTTGGCCGAATGTCACGTTGAGCTATGAATAAGCGAATGTTGCGGGTGTGATCGATATGATCGCCAAAGTATGGTTAGATTGAATGTATGTCGAACTTGAGCGAACGATAGGGCTTGTTGGTTCAGTTGTTATGACAACTCGAGTAAGCAAACGCTAGAGCTGGGATCGGAAAGATCGCCATACGGGATAGTTGATTGAGAAATAGATGTCGGACCTATGCGAAGTGTGATGTCAAGTAATGACTCGATTTCGAGTGGTATATGCAATACCAATTATGCGAGCAAGTATAGCGAAGTATTATATCGATAACGATAGGCTCGATCCTGAGTGGTATATGGAATGCCACTTAGCGATAGTTATGTTAAGCCGCTTGGTGACTTGCAATAGACTGCATCGAGACGAATGTGTCGGTTGTGATATGTTTGTCCTCAACGGGCGGAGTAGTAACGAGACTCGAGAAGAGAATGACTCGATAGAAGTCGATGCAAGTATGCCTTGATGAATTGAGTTGAACGATTATGCGCGAAGTCATACCTTCGGATAATACGTCGGACGAGGATTCGTTAAGTGTAAGTCGAACGATAGGCTGAGCATAGCAAAGAAATATTGCATCAAGGAAATAATTGACTCGGTCGAATTTACGTTGAGTTAAGATAGTACGAAGACTTATTCAGAACGAGTTGAGTAGGTGCGAAGAAATCGTACGAACGAATTTGAGTTAGTACGATAAGTCGGTAGCACGATTTGGAAGTGCGAGTTAGGAATATGAGAATGGATATGTGAATTTGAAATTGTGTCACGATGATGTTAAGTAGTTACAACTGGATGGATCTTGATAAGTGCAAGACTTGATTCGTATTCGAGTTCGGATGATAACGGTGATTGCAACGAATTGGAGCTTATGAGAAATGAAGATGTTCAAGTTATGCATATCGACGATGGTATTGAGGCATATCAAAGATGATATACAATAACTCGAGGATACTCTGATCGAATGAACGAAAATTGTGTTGAGCATTAGTGTTGGATGATTAAGATGCAAGTTAAGTTATGGCAATTGGGATGATAACGGTAGGAGTGCTTCAGAGAATTTAAGAGTGGATGGATGTTACTCAGATGAAATCGAAAGTGTCTGGATTGATTCGTGGATAATCACTATGTTGACATTCTTGTCTTATGCGAGTGTAACTCCAGCATCGCACATGCGTCATGCCAAATTAGGGCGATCATTTCGCGTGAGTGCTGGTATGGTGATTCATCCAGCGGGGATGATCGAACTTGCAAGACGTGGCAAATTGGATTTGACTAGTGGTTTGATGCAAAAGTCATTTGAGGATGGTTTCAATGAGTATGGAAGGTGTCGAAACTATGATCACGAATAGGTAAACTCGGTTTTGAGGCGAGTAGATGTCATACGACTAGCAAAAATAGTCGACGGTAATGTATGAGTGATTCGAGTAGTAACGGCGCACAAGCGCATGAGTCATTCGAGTAGCAACTGCGCATCAGTTGCACGGGAGTAGACAAATTGTGGATTGGTAAATTTTGTCGGATTGGATGAAGTCTCATAGAAATTGTCGGAAATTGATTTGGCTCCGCGATAGGATATAGCATGGTTCGTTGTAACTGTCCCTCGTTGATGATCTTCAATTATCGAGCGTAGTTTCGGGGAAGATGACCCTAGAAGACTTGACCGCCAAATCAAGTGAATGTTGAAGTTCCATAGGATGACCCTAAAGAAGTCGCATAAGAAATTTTGTCGAGGATAAGGAATGATGTAGTGCATGTTGAGGATAAGTCTAAGCGTGTGAGTATCGTACTTCGAAAGTTAGCGAGTAGCCTTCGACTAGATCGATATGGTTTGAAAGTTTATGATCGATCGAATGGATACGCAGATAAGACTTGGTTAGTCGATGATTGAGTATATATTGAGGAACGTGCCTAGTATAGTGATGCGGTAAGGCGATTACAAAGATTCTGCAATGCGCAAAAGCGACGAATAGTAGAACGACCCTAAGAGTTGTGTCGTAGATCGGTTTGAGTAACGGTTAGGCTATGTGTGTAAAAGTGTGCCATCTATGTTACGAAATAAACTAGTCGGGATTGATTCAGAAATTGAGTAAAGGATTGTACTCGGTCGAGAATAGGAGATGGGCATATCGTAAGAGACCTTGGGTCGGAAAGATTGTTGCCTTTGAGCATCGTAGACTCAAGTTGACCTCTTGTGTGGGGAGACCGCGAGCATGATGTCTGGATAAGTTACCTAGCGGGGGTAGCCCTAGACTCGATGCGCAGGTAGTTTGAGAACGTGGATCGTGTTGGAATAGTTGTGCGCTTTGTATAGTACAGATTGTAGGCAAAGAAAGTTGGACATGTTGGACTTAGTCCATGTCGTTAAGGCCAATTCTATGAATGACTAGATGAAAGACTTGAGTTATATGAGAGATAGAAAACGGTTGGGCGAATAGGCGTTGCGAGAGTTTATTGTGATCGGATGCGCAATGACTTGATGCAATGCATGCGTTAGGTGACCGGCGAGAAACTTATGGGATCGAAGTAACGATTTTGAGTTAAGTTATATGCAGAGATGTTTGGTAGATGATCGCATGTTATGGGATAATGCATACGAGAAGTATTTTGAGAATAGGTGCTAAGATTTGACTAAGTCGAGTACGGATTGATTTGTGCTTGAGGATTAAGTTGAGCTTGTTAGTTGTCCCGATATCCTACAACTGAGCTTGGCTGAAATGCATATATTGGTGGGATGCCTAAAATATGTGTATGATCCAAACTAAGTTGTATGATCCCAACGATAGTAGCACGATATCGTAAAACGATCTATACGGGGCACTTGAAATAAGTGTTGGTTTCAATTCGAGGACGAACCTTGTTTTGAGTGGTATATTATGTAATATCCCACTCCGTACGGTACATTATGATGAGTCATTGACTCGAAGAGTTTCATTGACCCGATGAAGTATCGATACGAATCGATGCAAAGGATAAGTCCCGTTTGAGCAAGTGCTGACTTTAGTTGATCTGGTGTGCAGGCTATGCTTTTATGCTGGACGATAAGAGGTCGGCATTTTGCCTTATGCAGTGAAGTGTCCGCAAAACCAAATCATGGTCTTACAACGGATTGTGGCATGGGCACGATAGGCCAAATCAATCGAGTAGTTCAAAGGAATGGCTAAGTCCGAGAGTTAGCTATGCGACCAAGTTATAGAAGCGAGCCGCTTCAATCGGCAAGGCGACAAGGCGTATCGGATTAAGGTGGGTGGGTTTTTGACTCTCTCTCCCGATTCCTTTACATCTAATAAAAGATATTATTGTATGCGTAAGATGTTATCGAGTTAGCGAGCGTTGCTCGGCGACAAAAGGTCCAAGTATGAGTCGAACACTAAGATAGAATATTGAACAATCGAACAATTGAAACGACGTGCATCAGGTGTACGAGTCGCGATAGGGCAATGATGGTAGAACATTGAAAGACAATATCGAGATGTGCATCATGTGCACACCTCCGAGAACATTGAACACTAGGCATAGAACATTGATTACGGTGCTGAGCGTGCCTTCGTGTACGGAAGCTAAGGAATAACTAAGTAACTACGGAACTAGGATTTGAGAATGACTTACGAATGGTACGCGTTGAATATGAGTATGAGATGACTAAGTTGTTGGGGCATTGTGTATCAATGTGGATGTGTTGGGGTATAACGCTGATGGAGCTTGAGATAGGGATAGTGGACTATGTTTATGGAACGTGAATATGTTTATGGACCAAGACTATGTTTATGGAACACGAGATGGATTGGAATGTATGACTTGTATGCTATGGCACGTATTGCATGGTCAATGGACTCGGATGGCCCGTGCACGGGTGCGGCTTCCCTCGGACGGTTACGACCGGGGCACCGGGACCGTTCGGCCTAGGAGGGAATTATGTGTGGTATTTATGGTGCACATCATTCGGACGGATTGCGACCGTCCAGTTCTGTGATAAGCTATGATATCCGTAAGTTTGGGATCCTTCGGATGCTGGGCTAGCAACCCGTATCGAAGTGATAAAAGGCTTACACATAAGAGATGCCAAGTCCATTACGTACGGTACAAAACACCATGACCTTCATATAGATAGGACCGGTGGACTGAGATGAGAGTTGGGTACAGGCGCAAGGCCTGCGACCCTTATGCATTGTCTAAGCTTATGATTGGAATTTTGCGTGAATTATACGATTTCTTACGTAAGTTCTAACCAGTGCAGGCTAAGAAAATGGGATGAGGATGAGCACGAAACATTATGTTATGTTCATATTATGGCTAATTGTATCTGCTACAGGAACACGGTATGGGACACATTTATGATAAGTTGCTATATATGAAGATTGCCATGAAACTGATCCTAAGGCTAAGTAGAAAGATCACCAATAAAGATGCTGCATGTTTCACTAAAATTACTTAGTGTTTGGTTTGGGTGCGAGCGGGGCTTGATCAGTGCGAAGCGAGGACGAAAGCACTAATCCCCCACTAGTTTATGTGCAGGTTCAGGTTATGATCGGCGTGGGGCAGAGCTTGGCTTGGACGTGCCGAGGCGTGGAGTCCTTAGCATTCAAGAAGAGCTACAGCATAAGCGTTCGGACTTACAACATGGAGATGTTCGGCCGAAGACAACTTGGTGGCTATACAGAGGCATAATATATGGAACAATATAATCCTTTGTGAGCTAGAGAGATCATGAGCGTTGTAACCACTTGGCATAATATGTTGGGCTATTTAGAGCCTTGTAACCTTCAGTTCATTATGAATAAAAGAGATTCTTATTGTATTCTTTGTTTCCTTCCGTTGCTTATGTTACGAATTTAAGATATTCACTATGTGAACCGTTATCTTGCCTTGCACGAGCGCAACTCCAGGCTCGTACGGCATCACGCCCCAGCGAGGACGATAATTCGGGTGAAATCTAGCGAGGATGAGTGATTTCCCGGATCGGGGCGTGACACGGTGGACCCAAAGAAGATTGAAGCGGTGGTAGATTGGAAACGACCTGCCTCGGCTACCGATATTCGAAGTTTGCTAGGCTTAACGGGCTACTATCGAAGATTCGTGCGAAACTTTTCAAAACTAGCGTCACCTCTGACCCGCCTCACCCAGAAGGGAGTAGTATTTGAATGGAGTGACGACTTTGAATCCATCTTTCAGGAGTTGAAGTAACGGCTCGTCTCAGCTCCAATCCTTGCACTTCCAGATGGTCCAGAAGGCTTTCAGATATTTAGCGACGTATCGGGAACTGGCCTCAGGTGCGTACTCATACAGAGAGACAAAGTCAACTCCTATGCTTCACGGCAGTTGAAGAAGCACGAGAAAAACTACCCGACGCACGACCTAGAATTGGCGGCGATCGTGTTTGCGTTGAAGTTACGACGACACTACCTCTATGGTGTGGCATGCAAAATCTACACAGATCATAAAAGCCTGAAATACTTGTTTACGCAACGAGAACTCAACCTACGACAGCGACGATGGCTCGAACTCATAAAAGATTACAAGCTAATGATCGAGTATATGCCGGGCAAGGGAAACGTGGTGGCCGACGCACTTAGCAGAATGTTTATGGGAACACTGGCCATAAATAAAGAGATACAACAAGACCTTGAAGCAATGGGTATCGAACTCGAAATTGAGTATCGACACCTGCACCTAGCTCAGCTGAAGTTAGGATCGAGCCTGCTTAGCAAGATAAAGACCGCACAGGATGATGACTCATTCCTGAAGAAAATACACGAGCTAATTTCAACGGGAAGGGCGACTGACTTTGCGGAAGACGAAGACGGGACGATGCGACTAAAGGGAAGGCTCTGCATTCCTGAAATTGCCGAACTCAGAAAAGAAATTCTGACGGAGGCGCATTATGCGAAGTACTCGTTACATCCTGGAAGCACCAAGATGTACAAGAACTTGCGTACAAACTTTTGGTGGCACGGCATGAAGAAAAATGTGGCTACGTTCGTATCGCAATACATGGCGTGTCAGCAAGTGAAGGCGGAACACCAAAGGCCAGGTGGAGAACTGCAGAACATCGCCATTCCCGAGTAGAAGTATGACAACATCTCGATGGATTTCATTGTGGGATTTCCGAAGACGCCGCGAGAAAATGATGTGATTTGGGTCATTATTGATACATTGACCAAGTCGACTCACTACATCGCAATTAAAGTAGGATGGAGCATCGATCGGTTAGCGCAAATCTACGTCGATGAGATTGTTCGATTGCACAGGGTACCGGCCTCAATAATTTCGAACAAAGACGGGCGATTCTTATCGCGTTTCTGGACGAGCCTCCAAACGGTGATGGAGACCAAACTGAACTTTAGTTCGGCATACCATCCCCAGACAGACGGTCAGACGGAGAGGATAAATTAGATCTTAGAAGATATGTTGCGTCTGTGTGCGATCTACCTAAAGACTAGTTGGGATATGCATTTGCCGCTTGCAGAGTTTGCGTATAACAATAGTTATCAGTCGAGCATTCAGATGGCTCCATATGAAGTGCTCTACGGAAGGAAGTGTCGTTCGCCAATATACTGGAACGATATCGAAGAGCGATAAGTGCTTAGACCAGAACTAGTAGAACAGGCCGTCGAAAAGGTCCGCTTGATTCGAGATAGACTCTGTATCGCGCAAAGTCGACAAAAGAGCTACGCAGATCTTCGTCGACGATCGCTAGAATTATTGGTCGGGGACCATGTGTTTCTGAAAGTAACGCCCATACGCGGTGTGATGCGGTTCGGCGTTAAAGGCAAGTTGAGCCCGAGATTTGTAGGCCCCTTCGAGATCATTAAGCGAGTTGCGACGGTTGCTTATCGGATCGTACTACCTCCTGCCTTAGCTGATGTGCATAATGTTTTTCACGTTCACAACTTCGAAAATACGTGTACGATCCAAGTCATGTGATTAGCTTCGATCAGTTGGAGCTACGTACTAACTTATCTTACTCGGAGGAGCCTATTCAAATTTTGGACCGCAAGGAGAAGGTGCTATAAAATCGGTCGATGTCTTCGGTCCGCGTGCTTTGGCGAAACCATTCAGCTGAAGAGTCGACGAGGGAGATGGAGACGGAGATGAAAGAAAAATACCCTGTATTGTTTGTTTAAATTAAGGTCAGACCCTTGTTCTTAAGTTTCGGGATGAAACTTTTTCTTAGTGGTATATTATGTAGCGCCCCGCTTTCGATAGGCGACGGACTTCATAATATGCTTGTGCCGAGTCGGAACGGCCGGAAACCTAGATGGACATTCGACTCGATCGCTAGGCTTGGTAAATGATAACACCTTACGGCATCGATCAAATCGATTTGGACGGACGTTACGAAAATCGATCCAACTAATGGAACGACTTCTGTTGGAATAAGTCCTAGATGCAGCGGGCTACGTCTCGGCGAGTGAGCTATATATAAGAGTCCCTTCGACGGGGCCGGACCGCTGTATGGTTTTCTTGGAGCTTTTGTCGCTGGGTGTTTGCCATTAAAATTTTTTATTACAATTTCAATTACAAACAGAACAGTATTACAATGTAGGACTTAGATGTAGTCCTAGGAGAGCACTTTTGTTTATCTGGGTCCCTGTGTCGATGGAGCGAGTGGTAATGCATTGACTCCGTTGACGATCTGACGACGGTTCTTGGTTCTCTGAAGATCTGAGTTGCTCTGGGTGCTGGAGTTTGCAGGTGGGAAGAAGACGTTGAGTGTCTCTTCCGATCTTGGTGGATGATAACTCTGATGCCTTTTTCTGTCTGTGTACGTATGTATATTACGTGGTCCCAGAAGAAGGAAATGATTCCTCTATTTATAGTTTGCAGGCTGGCTGCTCATGCGCGCATATGTAGGATGCACCTGTACGTGGGAACGCCACGTGGTTGAAGCTGCGGGAGGTGCATGGATGATGTACCATCATTTGTGGGTTGAATCTTTCATGCTACATTTGTGGGCTGGCACGTAGCAGGGGAGAGGATCTTTCGGTTGCTGAGATCTTGGGTGATTAGCACCCCTTCATAGGCTGAATTAAGTCAAAGGACACGTGACGCATGCCCGTTGCTCAAAGATCTCGGATTTGGTGGAGAGTGATCTGATAGGATGCGCCTGGGATTGGGCGCATGAGAAGACTTTGGCTCACAACCTTCAGGAGTCATGAACCGGTCTGGGCGCACCGCTTTTGAGGCGCATGCGGGTCTTCGGGCGCATGGCTGCTGAGGCACATGCGAGTGGTTGGTCGGCCACATGGGTCGTAACCGTCGGAGGAAAGTAATGATGATGTTGATGTCAGCGACGCTTTGTCTTCTGAAAAAAACTGCTAACTGTCCAGTCCTCGGGGGACGTGCTGCCAACTCTGTCACTTGAGCATTAATTGCTTGATGGGTGGCGAGCCAAAATGGGTACATGGGTCTATGTTGATTAGGATGCATGGATCTGTGCTTTGTTGGGCACATCCATACCGGGCGCTTGGAACTGATAGGCGCATCTGTACGATGCGCGGTGTCTGACGGGCGCATCCGTTTGTATGACGCATCTTTATTGGTCCGACTTTTGTGTTCTTTAAGTGCTTTAAATAGCCGTTTTGACTTGGCTGAATTCGAAGTGTCAGGTTCATCGCCATAAATGCAAATTCATTGTACGGGATTCGAAGAGCCCACCACTTGGCGCATGGGTTTGATTTGCCAGGCCTATAAATAGTGGCAAGGAGAGAGTTTGCTTCTCGTTCTCTCACGTCTTCCCGAATGGACTTGTTTGCTCGAGCACATTCTGTTGACGAGATGCTCCTGAGGGTGAAGATGCGACACATTGTCTTCATTCATGCACTCGTGAAGGTGACTGTTACATCCAAAAGTCGGAGTCGAGGGCTTCTGAGGTAGGCGGAAGGTACATGTTGCATCCAAAGATCGGGATGTTCGAGCCATGTCTCCGTTATGCTGGAAGAGCCACAGATCAGAATTGTGGTACCCCCGGCTTTGGAGAGCTCTTTCTTCTGCCATAGTAGGTGTTGCCCATTCTGGTTGTGTTGAAAGCTACTCCTTTAGCCGCGGATCGATTGCGGTGCTCTCCTCTTCCTTGGAGAGCTCTTCCTCCAGCTAGGGTGGGGTTGATTGCCCACCCAGGTTCTGCTCAATAAATGCTTCATTAGTCGAAGCATTTGATCGGGTCGAAGTAAGGCGCATATGCTGAGACTTCATGATGCGTATAACTGAGACGCTGAAGAGATGCACCTGATTAAGACGCTGAAGTGATGCGCCTGACTGATGATGCGCCTGGTGGAGAGCGCATGGCAGTTTGCTGCGCCTGGCTGTAGTCTTAAGATCTTTCTTTTTATAGAAATTTTCCTTTGTAAAGCTCCTTCTTTTTAGACATGTAATAGACTTTTATATGAAATAAAAATCTTCTTTTGCTGTCTATACTTTTGCTGTCCTGCTGTGCCAAGTACTTCGTTTGAGCTCCCTGACTCATATAATGTTAGGCGCATAGGAATTCTGGCATAGATGTGCCCTGAAATTCCATTCTTCTACACTGGATTTTGATGAAGTGCTTTTGCATCATTTTCATGGATGCAATTACAAATTTTGATGCAAGAGGAACAGAAGGAATTTTAACAAAGCGTTGGTGCCATTGCAGGAGCTCGTGTAACTAAGGATTGACGTTGCGTAGCGCTTCGACGACCGGTACGAAGCAAAGTAATCGGTGGGTGATTTGGCCCCTTCTTTTCTACTCTGTCCCACAAACTTATTTCTTGCATTGAATTCATTCAAATCGAACGATGCCAAGTTAATTGCATGCCAATCCACTAAGTTCAAGAACTCGGGAAAAATGTATCGATTTAGAGTAATTCACTCTGAAAATACAAGTCTATCACATAAACCTGAAAGTTTATGGTTCTAGTAAAAAGATAGACTATTTTACGTGCTGCAAAATATTATGAAACGTCGATCGTGGGTTATGATGCCTCAGACAATTTGGTGCCTACGGGACGCTAAATCGGGAGTATGACTTGGGAAAAAATGAATCGTTGCATAAGTTGGGGGAAATGATAATGCCGTTCAATACTGTCCACGCTATACAAAACTGTTGCATATGTTAAACTGTTCACGCATTGGCATGGTCATGGACAGCTTGTGCATAAGTTGATATTTTTCCTCGAATCGATATCCGGGGCATCAAAATCGAATCGACCTAGGGGAAATGAATAATCGTGTTTCGGCACTGATGTATTGCGGGACCGCCAGTCAGGCTTGCAACCTAGACTGAGCGGGCCGAAATACCGTTGAGATAGTCCCACGTGATGTGTAACATCAATGACCGCATATAAGATAGTAGCATGCTCACCTATTGTCTTATGTAGGTGTAAATATTATCTCTGTTTTCTTGCAGGGACGAGCACGACCGTGGTAAAAAATATGATGAACTGCTATGTTTCACTGTATGCTTTATTACTCAAAGATGGCTATCGAATATAAACTGAATTCATTTAGTTCTAATAGAAAGACAACTCTAAAGCATGCCTACACTAACAATCAGAGTCGGTTTAGACGAGTGGGTTCGTCTCGTCCACTTAGCAAGTGTGCTAATCCCATTCCCCCAATTTCCCCAGGTGCGACGGGCGCTCCCAACTAAACTGAAGCTGAAGTACGGAGAGACGTTTTGAAGCTCTTCCTATGCTGAAGTATTTTGAAGCCAATTCAAGTCGACGGCTTATGTATAAAGGGGCGAATGTATGGGACGGCAAGCGTAGTTCAGGCAACTTGTCGAATGTATTTTCTTTCTGTTTTCAATCAATGTAGCCGTAACGGCATCCAATGTAATTAAGATTTGCACTTCGTTGCAAGCTATGAATGAAAAGCATTTCTATCTTCCTATATTGCGTCTTAAATTCTGATATGATTTGTAAAGTTTTAACTTGGCGTATTAATACAAAAAGCAACATGACGTTCTTGCCTTGTACGAGTGCAATTCCAGACTCGTACGGCATTACGCCTTAGCGAGGACGATCGAAGCAGTAAAGTAATACCGGGGACGAACGGTTTGTCGACTCGGGGCGTGACACCAGCGACCGTCAAGAAAATATGAGACTTTTCTTAACTCTGGCCTACTTGATGGATCCGCAACCGTTAAGATACCTTTTCCTTGACAGGAAAAAATCATCAAAAAAGCCTTTTTGTAGTGTTTATTGCAACTTTTCCTTGAACAACATCTTCTTTGGTAGTGCTAGCTTCCCTTGTGTTCATTGTGTTCTCTAGAATATTCGCTAGGACAATATTCTTGTGCATGGTGAATTTATCTTCAAAGAATTCAGCGTCACAAGATTCAATGACTTGATTTGTTTTAAAATCA
The DNA here is from genome assembly GCA_029216955.1 of Iris pallida. NCBI lineage: Eukaryota > Viridiplantae > Streptophyta > Magnoliopsida > Asparagales > Iridaceae > Iris > Iris pallida. The sequence goes on from JANAVB010037417.1 coordinate 3,106,791, forward strand.
AGGAACCTACGAGTATCACTCTTATCAACATAATCTAGAATATCGTGTTCGTAGCCCTTGTTTCTAACTTCTGAATCTTGATGTCTGTAAGCTTCACATAAGTCAGACAATCCCACACTCGAATAACATTCTAGTTGGATCTCACTTTGAACCAGAGTTCATGAGAAGTAATACCTGATGTGGCAAACAGCACTCTGTTCAGAATGAACGTCGCCATTAGCATAACTTTTCTGTATAAGCAATTTGGAAGACAAACAATCAATAACATTTAATTCATTATCTCTGTTAATGTCTGATTTTTCCTTTTTGCTGCTCTAATTGATTGAAAAGAATACGTAGTTATTTTATTAACGACTCTATGTTCTCTATAGGATGATGCGATTCAATATAACGATAATTTCTATCTCAATTCCTTCTATCTCGCTTTAGTTTTTGTCCTGTTTGACGTTCAGCTTCAGCCTTGAACTCCTTGAACTACTCAAATGCTTTATTTTTTTTATTTGAGAAGATATACAAATACGTACTTTGAGAAGTCGTTGATGAAAGTAATGAAATACATCATTCCATCCTTTGTGGAAAAGTGCTTAAAGTTACAGATATATGAGTGCAACTCCAGAAGTTCTGTACTTCAGTTCACCCGTCTGAACAACTTCCTTACGATTTTAGTCTAAGCACTGACTTCCACATTTCTCCACCTCGATCCTTACCCCCATTCTTACTTCCATATTTGAAGATAAGGCCTAGACTCAACATCTTGTTATAAATTCTTTTATAATGTACATGTCCTAGTCAATTGTGCCATAATTCAAGAGAGTAGCTAGAGACACTCTGTTGAGAACTAATAAGGGACTTTAGTCCCACATCGGAAGTTGTATTGTGAAGAGGAGGTGTACAATCTATAAGTAGTGGCAGGATCCCATCAATAAAATCATCTGAAAAATTCTACTCATTTCAACTTGGTATCAGAGCCAGGTTCCCAAAAAAAAAATTTCTCCCTTCCTGACGCCAGCCCCCCCAAACCCCCCATCTACTATTCTAGCTCCTTTCCCCCACTCGAACCTGCGGTGCAGCGCCCCGGACCTGACTCCCTCACTGACGCCAGCGCCCCACCCCCGATCTACTATTCCAGCGCCCCCTAACTCGGACCTGCTGTACAGTGTCCCGGACCTGCCCCCCCTCGGACCTGCTGTGCAGCGCACCCGGACCCCCTGGAACTGCTGTGCAGTGCCCCATTTTTTTTATTTTTTGTACCTTCTTTGAAAGTGCTTGCAAAAGTTTGTTATTTTTGCACAGCTCCTACTCAGAGTTCTGGAAATATCGATCATGCACGAGGTCACGGTCTAATTAGTTATGCTTGTACTATCTACCCTCGTCATCATAATACGGTTCTAATTGCTCGTATGCCTGAAGAATTTCTGTGAGGAGGCCCCTTATTTTTCTCTTCTGGTCTCTATAGTTGATGACATAGACACCCGAGATCAGGACACCCAGCAGTTAGCAGACGACGACGAAGACGACGACTAGGAATACAACAAGACCTTTCTACTCACAGTTGAAGGCGCCATAGATTCTATCAGTGATAAACTGACGGCAGAAGAGATGAAGACCCTGGTTGATGAGATCTTATCAAAGAGATTAACCGAGGCAACCCCACGGGTGACCCATACTGATGTGGATCCGTCACCCTACAAAATGGATAAGTTGGAAAAGCTGGCGACAAATTTGGAAGGAACGTCCAACTACTTGAAATGGTCAAGGCAGGCGATGCGGACGCTGAAGGGACGTGGCTTGGTTGGCTATGTCAATGGCCAAACGAAGGCTCCATCCGATCCCTCCTCAAAGGAGTTTACTATTTGGAAGATTGTCAACAAAGTAGTAGCTGGGTGGTTGACAGCCTCCTTGACCGACCAGGTGTCGGGCAATGTCGAGGCGATGGAGGCTGCCGCTGATATATGGCGGACTTTGAAGGATATGTACTCAGGCTCGGGTAACCCTATACGGATCTTCCAACTTCAGGATGAACTCGATAGGGTGTCCCAATACGACCGTACCATCTCTGAGTACACGGCCCTGTTGAAGAAGTATTGGTCTGATCTGGATTACTATGATCCTCTTGGGATGGAAGATGCACAAGTCGAACCGACATTTGCGAAGTATTTTCAGACGTTCCTGGCTTATATTTTGCGACAGCGAATGATGAAGTTCCTGAAGGGGCTCAACCCTGTGTTTGAGCAAAGAAGGAATATTCTCCTGTCCCAACCCACGCTTCTAGTCTTGGAGGAAGCTAAAGCTGTCATGACACATGAAGAAGCCCGGTTGAAGTTGATGCCCAATAAGGGCTTCTTCCAGGGGGACCAAGCCGCGGTTGAAAAGTCTGCCCTTGCTGCCTTTACTCAGCCTCCATCTGTGAGTGGTGTGTGCCGTAACTATGGTGACTCTGGACATTACATCAAATTTTGTCCAAAACCCCTGCGAAGTCAGTCTAGTGATCGCGAACGGGGACGTGGAGGACGTCATGGTGGTAGAGGAGGATATGCTGGTAGAAGGGGAGATTATTTTGGAGGACACAAAGTACATCTGGCAGAGGAAGGGGGAGAAAATCAACTGGTCGAAATAACCCCGCTTGAGCAGGAGTTCCTTGCGACGTTGCGAGGCACAAAGCTGGGTTCGGCCGACAGTCATATCACTCCTGGGCGTCATCTAGCTCGGAGGATCACATCACTTGCTTTGCCCAACCGAGCACAGGTATACCTGCACGTACTCTTGTATCTGTCCATCAGCCAGGTTGGATTATGGACTCTAGGGCATCTCGCTATGTCACGGGGTCCCGTAGTGAGTTTTAGGACTATACTCACCAACCGTTGCCGAAGAGTATTCAGACTGCTGATGGTACCTCCAAACCTGTAATGTGTAAAGGCACTGTCGCATGCACCCCTTCCCTTACTCTCAACAATGTCTTATATGCTCATTCTTTTCCTGTCAATCTTATATCTATTAGTGACATTATCCTTGATCTAAACTGTATTGTTTCCTTTGACATTCCTAAGGTAACTTTTCAGGAGAAGGAGACAGGACGACGACTAGGGACTGGCACATGGCATAAGGGGCTATGGTACTTGGACAGGACCGGACTGGACAAAGCATTAGAATCTCTAGTAGCAGACGTACAATCGGACGCTTCACTTAACAGTGTAGAAGACGAATTGCTCCTCCATCACTAGCGTGTCGGGCATTCTTCCTTTAAAGTTATTAGTCGAATGTATCCGTCCTTATATCAAAGGACTAATAAAGAGAAGTTATTTTGTAATGCTTGTGAGTTAGGAAAACATACCAGAAGCTCGTATGTGAGCTCCGGGAATAGAAGTTCAGCTGTATTTGACATGATACATTTGGACGTATAGGGCCCTTGTCCTACAACCGGTATTAATGGTTTTCGATGGTTCGTCACTTTTATTGATTGTTATACTCACGTGACTTGGGTCTACTTTATGAAGAATAAAAGTGACGTCTTTGAGGCATTTCGAGATTTTCATCACCGGGTAGAAACATAATATGGTACTAAAATTAAGTGCTTACGGTCTGACAATGGGACGGAGTATACTAATAAGAAGGTTGCTGAGTATTTATCCACTCATGGAATACTACATCAAACTTCATATGCCTATACACCGAAACAAAATGGTGTGGCCGAACGGAAGAACAGACACCTGCTGGAGGTCGCACGGACGATGATGCTGGCTATGAATGTCCCAAAACACTTATGGGGACAAGCTGTCTTGACGGCCTCTTATCTCATCAACAGAATGCCATCTCAGGTATTGGACTGGAAGACACCGTTGGAAATGCTTACTAGTGTAACCACTTACACAGTTCCATCGAAAGTATTTGGATGTGTGTGTTTTGTCCAAGATAATAGGCCGAGAGTTGGTAAACTGGATCCTAGAGCGGTTAAATGTGTCTTTATCGGGTACACGACGACTCAGAAGGGATATACATGTTGGAGCCCGGTTGAGCGAAAACTATTTGTAAGCGTGGACGTTACATTTCGAGAACTAGAACCATACTATGGTTCAGATGAAAGTTCAGCGTTTGGTGACACACCTAACACGGAGGGTGTTAGACGTGAGAGGAGAGAATAAGCCCAAACGTGGTAGTCGGATCGGTCACGTGCCCGGTCGTGGAGAACTGGACGAAAGAGGGAGATAGCAGTGACTCAGATAAAGAAGACGATACATATGTTACACAAGGGGAGAAGCCGTGCCCAGTGTCAGTGCCTACTGTACCAAGTCCAGTGCCTACCATACCAAGTCCCTCGTCTACTCCTGTCCCGGCTCTTGAAGATGTTGCCCCCGTACTTAATCACTCTGATTCCGATGCAGATCTCTCACAGATAAAATACGTACTAGATCTGCTAAAGGAGACAGGGATGCTGGGATACAAAGCAGCAGTAACTCCAATTAACCAGAAGTGCAAGCTGGGAGCAGAAGCAAGAGAGCCTGTTGATCGTGAAAGGTATCAAAGACTTGTAGGGAGATTGATTTATCTGGGGCACACTTGTCCGAATATCTTATTTGCGGTGAGTGTAGTGAGCCGCTACATACATGATCCAAGAACGGGTCATATGGAAGCAGTGTTTTAGATCTTGAGATATCTGAAAGGGACGCCGGAAAAAAGACTATGGTTCAAGAAGAATGGACACATAGAAGTTGAGGGATACTGCGATGCAGACTGGACAAGCTTCATAGACGACAGAAGGTCTACCACGGGATACTATATTTTTGTAGGAGGAAATCTAGTCTCATGGAGAAGCAAGAAACAGCCAGTGGTAGCACGATCGACAGCTGAAGCAGAATACAGGGCAATAGCTCTGGGAGTGTCAGAGGTGCTATGGATAAGAACACTGCTGACAGAGTTGAAGCTGGACAAGGGAGCACCATTACGTCTTCTGAGCGATAGTCAAGCTGCAATAAGTATAGCTAAAATCCTGTTCAGCACGACAGAACGAAACACATCGAGATCGAACGATTCTTCATCAAGGAGAAGCTGGAACAAGGGATACTGAATATTGACCATGTTCGTTCAGAAGAACAAGTTGCAGACTGTCTGACTGAGGGTCTTAGTTCATTGAGTCTGTCAAAGCTATGTAACAAGATGGGGATGATTAATATCTATCGTCCATCTTGAGGGTGAGTGTTGAGAACTAATAAGGGACTTTCGTCCCACATCGAAAGTTGTATTGTGAAGAGGAGATGTACTCTCTATAAGTAGTGGCAGGAGCCCATCAATAAAATCATCTGAAAAATTCTACTCATTTCAACTCACTCCATTGATACATTCAGCTGAAGTTGTAATTTTCAGTTTGAACATTCCTTCGATACAAAAATCCTTTCTAAAGTATGCTTCTTTATAGGACATCACTATCTAGCCTGCATTGATGTTCATAGCCTGCATTGGATCAAGAGCTCATATTTTCAGCAATCATTGGTACACGTTAATTTCACGTTCTCCAGAGTATGTGTCTTTTATGAAATCAGTTTCAGCACCACAGTTTTGATCCCCATAACTTCAGCTTGGCATTTGTTCGCCATTAAAACATTTTCAATAGTTGGTTCATAAGTGGTGAACAATTCTTTCTTTGAACACACGTGACAAGATGTACTTGTGTCCACCCACTAGTCTGTGTCTATATATGCCAGATGACTCAACCTATGCTATCATAGCAACTAAGTTAATTTTAGCTTGCTCTTTCTGTTTTAACTTTGGCTTGGACCTGTAGTCCTTTTTGTACTGGCCCTTCTTGCTACAATTGTAGCAAGTATTGTCGTTGCTTGAGTTGGATTTGAAAAAAGATGACTTCACCTTCAAATGGTTGAAGTCTTTCTTCATGTTGTTGTAGGAATCCTTCTACTTCTCCTTTGTGTCTCCAGCATTGACCACGTTTATTTTAGCAAATTGTTTAGACGAAGTGTCCACTTTGGTTTAAGCCATGTATTCATCTTCAATATGAATCCAATGCAAAAGATCTTCTAGTTCGATCTCCATCTGTTTGTGGTACATGTCGGTTGTAAATTTTTCCAACCGGAAGGAAGTTTCGTGACAATGGACCCCACCATGAACTTGTCGTCTTGCTTCATGCCTTCCTCCTCTATCATTTTGCTACAATTTTAGTAGCTTCTTGACTTGAGACAACATAGTCTTTTCATCTTCAAATTGCATTTTGAAGATTTTGTCGACGAGATGTATTTTTCACATTTTCTCATCGGTCTTGTACTACTTTTTAAAAATACTCCTAGATGTCTCTTGCGTTAACCTTCTTATTGTTCGGCTCTGCTATAGAGTCATCCATGACGCTAAGTCAATAACTTGCACAAGTAATTGTCCTTCCATTTGTATTGCTTGTCAATCTCGCCAGCAATTGCAAGTACATCTCTAGTTTCGGGAATCGTAGGCTCCGAATCAATCATCACATATTCAACGTTGACATGTTGAAGAATAAGATTGATCTTTCTTGTCCATACGTTGTAGTTTCTCCATTGAACATGTCAAGCTTATTGAAACATGTGTCGAGAAGAGTAGAACAGTTTTCCATCTTCATATGTAGATCATTGTTCGGATCTTACTTTGAAATTATTATTTTCGTGAATACAATGAACATACAAAGTACATGAAGAACCAAAAAAATTACAACCTTATAATAGACTCTTGCAAAGACAGAGAATGAAGATTACAAACTGACTTATGTATCAGAAATAAAATGATAACCAAGTTGCTACTACAAAGGAAAGAAGACAGAATAGAAAAACTTTGAGAAGAATGCTTGTTGAGGTGATCAAAATCATCGTTGCTCAAAGCAAGTTTTGACCTTATTCGTCGATCTGCTCCTAGGAACCATTAAGTTATGAGTTACGAACTTCTAGAATGCTCCTTCGTTACTCTTACACGAACTCCTCGGTAGGGGTGAGCATATTACAGTTGAAAACCGAAAACCGAATCGAATCGAAATATAACAAATGGTTCGGTTTTTTGGTTATCGGTTCAGTTTTCGGTTTGGAAATCTAAAATTTTAAAATAACGGTTCGGTTTTCGGTTATTGATCCGAGTAATCGAACCAAAAACCGATTTAGATTTAGTAGTTTATCAAACTACCCTTAATCTATATATACTAATATTTTTTAACCCCTAAGTGAGCGTACTCTCTTCTCCTATTCTCTGTCGGTACTTCTTTGAGCACTCGCTCTCTCTACCCTCAATCTATATATACTAATATTTTTTACTCTATGTAATATAATAATTCATAAATACAATATTATCATATATTTTTAAAAAAAATTGTTACTTAAACAGGCTCATTTTGCTAAGGACCGGCACATTGGCCCATGAAACCTAACCGACCAAAAACCGAATCGAATTAATTCGGTTCGATTTTGTTCGATTTTTATAAAAAAAAAGGTTCGGTTTTCGGTTTTGAGAAATACGGTTTACCGTTATTTTGGTTTTCATATATTCTTTTCGGTTTGAACCGAACCGGACCGTTGCTCACCCCTACTACTCGGACGTACCTTAGAGTCCTTGCACAATCAGCACTTCGTTGCTCCAACCCGCTGCAGCATCTCTCTCTTGCACAATATACACTTTTTCGCTCTGTCTCTTAAATAAGGAGAACCATGCCCTTGTGCAGCCCCTACCCCATACTAGTAGTAAATTAGGAGTTAACCACTTATTAAGTGGGCAATTACACTCGTGGAGCAACTGAAGAGACATGGAACGCACACTGGCATGCACGCTTAAAATCTCGTACCTGATGGTGAAAAGTATGTCATCAAAATGCCATTTTTGTCCTTCGTCTGAGTCGCTAAGGGGCTTAGCTCCTATGAAAAATTCCAATTAGAGTGACAAAAAACCATAAATCATTTTTTTAAGGATTCGAACCTTGAACCTCTAAGAAAATGCCCCGCCATCTTAACCTTATAGATTACCATACCCCATGTCCATATGCCTATACAAAGCATAGCCTTAAATTGAAATACACAATGGCATTCTAGGTGATGTGGGACTATAATTCTAGTCCAATTCCAAGAAAACCCAATATTTAGCAACAATTTCAAACCATTAATATTCCTTGGATTGTTTGTATAAAAAATACATCTGCCCCTAAAACTTTTCTCGTTAGTCTCAAGTTCCAAACGGGAGTCGAGGTAGGGGTGAGCATTATTCGATTTTAGGCCGAAAACCGAACAGAATAAAAGATTCGATTCGGTTTAAAAAGAAATAAGTTCGATTTCGGTTTTGAAAATACAAAATTTTCTTATTCGGTTTTGGTTTTAGATTTCAGTTTCGGCCTAAAACCAAAAACTGAATACAAATTATACGATTATGTAAATACTTTGAATTTTATGTATATTTTGTGATTAAACGTTTGTATATTTTGAAAACAACAATTCTATGTATATATTTTGAAGCTCAATATTGATAATTTAATAACTAGTTTAACTTTGTCTACAACTTTGAAATACAACAAATGTGTGTGTAAAATTTACCATTTAATATAATGTAAACACTATTCCAACTTTGGACCTGACCCATTAAACAATATAAATATTAACCGAACAAACCGAATTTTTTATTCGGTTCGGTTTCGGTTTTTGTTTTTTAGAATTTTGATTTATTCGGTTTTGACTATTTCGGTTCGGTTGAATCCGAATAAACCGAACGCTCACCCCTAAGTCGAGGCCTAAGGGGTATGCCCAGTTCTACTTTTTTTTGCATGCAGTAGAGAGTATCATAATCTGACAAATTCTACCCTAATTTTTCAAATTCCTTGAAAACATAGTGCATTCATTCCCCAAAATCCGACCTTTTATTTTCTATTCAAATAGGGATATTTGAAATTTCAAATTTATACTAGACTTTTCAAATGAACAGAACCTGCTTGGGAGCTTAGTGAGTCAAATGTTAAGTTGGTTTTGTTGGGAACACGGTGTGACCAGTATCGAAGCTGACCCATGAGGTGCGATATTGAATTGGGCTCATATACATTAAAAGAGAATTCTCCTTTAAAGTCTGAACTAATCTCAATTATCTACACCATGTGATCCCACCTTCTAACCTATGTGAGACTAAATTACCAACTCCATTGTCACCTCCCATTTGAGCGCTCAACCGGAAACCTTAGCACTCGTTGCTACATTTTTATTTGTTTCCGTCAGCCGAGCACCTAGGAGATCCAACATGTTGTCATCTCGATCCGTTCGACCACAGAACCAAACCGACACGTTCGTCCACACCACCATTGTGTGCCAACCACAACGTCTTGCTCCACCTTAGACTCGGCAAACCCACCTTTGAATTCAATTCGTGTAGTTGATGCTTCTATTTCACCTTGAGAAGAGCTAGTATAATCCGATTATACACATAAACGTTCAACATCATTCGTCTCAAACTTATTAGAGCCGCTCAAACCAGCCCTGTAACCATGGACTTTGATACTACTTGTTGGGAACGCGGTGTGACCCGAATCGGAGTTTGATCATGAGGTGGGATATTGAATTGGGCCCATATACCTTAAAAGATAATTCCCCTGTAAGGCGTGAACCAATCTCAATTATCTACACCACATGATCCCATCTTCTAACCGATGTGAGACAAAATTACCAACTCTATTATCACCTTCCATTTAAGTGCTCAACCGAAAACGAGATACAACCCAACAGGTTTGAACTTTGAACCGATCATAGAGATAGTCTGAGTCGATAAGTTTAATTGGATCGGCAGGGAGCAGGACAATTGGACACCCTGAGATGAGAGCAACTTTGAGAGCAGCTACAGAAGCAATAAATACAAAAGCATACCAATTCAAAACCTCTATTTAATGACAGAAATTTAGTGGTACCAACAAATAGAGACTTTATTTTCCTTCTCCAGCAACTGGAACCCGGAAAAAATTAACATTTTATAAATATATTTAAAGACGAGAACAAAATTAACTTTTAACTACAGTTTCTCAATTGATTTTGTAAGCTGCTCCATTCAAAATGGAGCTGGCTCTTATTTTTTTTCAATGACAAATTGTTGCATGACAAAAATAAAATATAATATAAGATGAAAAAGCCGGACCTTATTTTGCAAGTCCAAGCAGTGTGTTATGAGCATATATTAAACACTAAATAAATATCCTGAAATTTCGTAATTTAATAATTAAATAAAGTTTGGATAACAATTTATTAAAAAAAAACTAGTTGAGAATATTAAAGTTTTTCCAAAATAGGACAGTTATTTCTGACTTTTTTTTTTGAGCTGTCATTTTCACCGATTTTCCCAAGAGGGATTCGAACATGCGCCTTCCACGTCGAGACCTCCGTTGTTACCAATAGGCCACAACCCACGGACTTTGACATTGAAATAATAATTAATAGACTTCTCTATCAAACCAATAATCTCAAGATTTTGATAAATATAACACTGTAACAAAAGTATATTTGAAAAAAAAAAAATGCTACAAGCAATTAGGTATTTTATAGAGGTATTACAAGCAAAAAGAGGAGTATTTTTTTAACAAAAATGCTAAGTTTACCAATTGCTCATTAATTGAGATTTGTCTCATCTTCCCTGTAGTTAATTCTTGCTCCTAACCTTAGCACGATTTACGTATAGTCAATCGTTGGTTGCCACACATGCTAAATGCCACCGACGTCAGCTATGTGGCCAAAGGTTAGCGTTGGTGGTGGTCAGCTCCCGGCCGGTCGAGTGCATGCGCGCGCGAGAGACATGATGTCGACAAGCGAGCGCTGTGTGATCTTTCTGTAAGTTCCTGTTTAGTGAAGTTTCTTAATACAAATATATACGTTTTATTCGTAGAAATACAACATGCAAATGAGTTCAAGTTTGGGAGTGTTTTAATGCAAATTAGTCCAAGGATGTTACTTGAAAGAAAAAAAAATCTTATTTAAAAATAAAGGAAATTAAAATAAAATAAAATAAAATGGAGGTGATGGGTGCATGGAGGTCAGTCGTGGTCATTTTTTGAAGGGCAGAGGCCGGCAGGCCCAGCTGTTGTAGTTTGTACTCTTCTAACATCAATTCTCTCCCCTTCTTCAAAATGGTTCAAAACCTCACCCACCCTCATTTACACCTCCTCTCTGCCTTCTTCTTTTGACTCTCTCTCTCTCTCTCTCTCTCTCTCTCATATTCTCTTCCTCTCCTCATGAGTGCTCTAATCATTTCATTCATCATCACCTTCTCCTCTAAGGAAGGAAGGAAGGAAGAGGAAGCTCTCTTTGTGGGGACTGTTGTCTGGCTCGAGGTCTATGTATGATCATGATATATAGCGAGACTCGCTAGCTCTCTATGTATCTATTGAACTCGGACCAGGCTTCATTCCCCTCAATCATGGCTTCCAATATTATCCCCAACTCCCTCAAGTAGCTAAGTTGATTATTAGTTTCCATTTCTCTTCATATAATTATTTCTCTTTTTTTTTTTTTATTAATTTGGAGTACGGAGTACTTCTATATATATATATATATATATATATATATATATATATATATATATATATATATATATATATGTTGTTCCTTGCTAGCTAGCAATATAGATTTACTACTTTTCTTTGTTTTTTGTTTGGTATGGATCTGAATATATCTGCTGCAGATTGGCGTAATGATGAGGTTTTTTGACTGTCCCTGACAGTCAAGACAGAAAAATTAAGGTTTCTCCTTTCTTACTTTTCTTCCCTCTTAGATCTCTTTCTTTCTTTCTTTTTTCTCTTTCTTTAGATTTCATATGGGTATCTCCTAAAAGTGAGTTTTTGCTGATTTAAGAGTACTTGTATTGCTTGCTTGCTTCTAAACTATTTTTTACTTGATATGAACCACATGCAAAGTTAATATTATTAGCTGGTTTGAAGTGGTAGTTATTCTTTCATGAACTTGTTATATTTTCTGTTGATGGTTCTAAGGAGATCTCTAGGGATTATTGGTGATACATCCACATTTACTTCCCAGAGATGAAATGTTTAAGGCTAATTACATACTGGTGACTTACTAATAAAGTAGATCTACAATTACTATGTCAAATAATGGTTATATTTTATATAGGTGCAGCTGAAGGAGAATGACAAGTTGTTTAATTTGCAGTAGAACAAGGGATCTCCAAGGGTTCGAGGAGTTGAATCTGAGATTGTAGGGTGCTAGACATCTGAGTCCGAGTATCTATTTTTTAAAATTTTAATTATATACTTTTTTTTTTCTTCGATATATTACCTAAGAATATACCACATTCTTGCTAACTACGTACTTTCGGATTTGGGTCTTTAGTAGATTTATTGATAGAAATTAATCGTTTATTTCCAGATGCTTTGTCATTCCCTTTTTTTTTTTTTTTCTCTTTCCGAGTCTATATCTGCTCTTATGTAAATTATATGCATTAGCTGTATTGTATACTTGTGTTGGTAACTGGATAAGTTTATGTATTGAACAATTTATTTAGTTGCTTAGACAAAAACCAAGCTGCTCTTGGTCTTAACGCTTAGAAGTAGTCAAGTATTTACTTTGATTTTGACTTGAAAGAGCTCAATATATACACCTAGAAAAAGTGAAGGCGCCAGATTAAAAAAAAAAAAAAAAAAAGGGTTCCCATATTCACATTTCAAGAGATGCTCCTTGTAGTATGTAAATTTATGTGAGTCAATGACCTAACCCTCAAAAATCAAGACATATGGCTTCGTCACTTGAATCAATTCCTTGGTTTTTGCAGGCCATACATGTGAGCTTTAAATATATCATAAATTTGGACGGAGTTAAGTGGAGTTTGATGTTTTCTCAGTCTGGTTTCTGCAGCAGTTCTCGCAGAATGTAAGAAAGAAGACTAAATCAGGAAGGCTTTACTTTCTACTCCTGCCTATTTTCAGCTTTCTTTTCCTAAACTCTATGATCATAATATCTGTGGTAATGTCTACAGTGATCTCTGTAAAAAAACAATTAGAAACTTGAGATGTTTTGCTTTTCCTTTCGCTTGTGGGAATGGGGATTGTATATTTTTATAGATAGGGTTAGGGTTTGTTAAATAAAAAAGTTATTAGGAATTTTTTTTTTTAATTCCAATTTATCTATAAAAAAAATTGCAGCAAAGGCTTTGTTGCTTTAGTTGTGATCAAATGTGGCATAGAACTTTTTCTCAAACTCAAATAATGTTTAATTGGTGCAGTAAATCTCAGACTAAATTAATATTCCTGTGCATCTGTTCTTCAACCTTGCAGTTGAGTTCCTGCATTCTAGTAAAGCTATTGGGAAGAGAAACACTAGGGATTCTTGACTGGGAGTTCAATCAATGGAAGGGTGCTTACTGTTTTTGTTTTGGTATTATGCTATGATTATTGACCCAAACTTTTCCTGGAAGTCTACATCTGATTTGACTGATTTCACTGCTGGATAACCTGTTTGCCTATTGACAGCACAGGGACAATGTTTGACTTCTATCTTTGCTTTCACACTTGTTCCTGGAAGTGATCCACAACTTTCCATGACCCTTTCTTTGTGTCATGCCTATTCTCTTTATAGTGAGGTACTCTAACGTTGCGTTTGGAAACTTTTGTGGGAAGGAAAAAAAAAAATTGAGGGTAAGAAAAATGGAGGATAAAATAAAGGTAAAGTTAATTTATTTTTTTTTTGTTTGGATGAACAAAAAGTAGGAAAAGAAAAAAAATATAAAAATAATTTTTTATTTGTTTAGGAATAGAGATACAATTACTATTTAGTCTTTGGTATTCTCAAATAATAATTTATTATTACCTTTATAAGGGGTAATGGATTAAATTCACTCAAATTTCTCTCATCTATTTCCATTTTTCTTCCACATTTGGGAGAAAAAAAATTTAGTGGGACCCACCTACTTTTTCTAGTCAAATTTTTCTCTCCCATTTTCTCTCCTCCTTTCCAAACACCATCACTTTTAGGTACTGTTTGGGAAGGGTGGAAAATGGGAGGAAGGAAAAAGTTGAGGAAAAAGTGAGAGAAAAATTTCAAATGATGGTGTTTGGAAAGGAGGAGAGAAAATGGGGGAGAAAAATTTGAGAGGAAAAAGTAGGTGGGTCCCACCAAAAAAATTTTCTCCCAAAAGTGGGAGAAAAATGGAGAGAGATGAGAGAAATTTGAGTGAATTTACCCCACCACCCCTCAAAAAGTTAATATTAAATCACCATTTGAGAATACCAAGGAGGAAATAGTAATTATACCACTATCCATAAATAAATAAAAAATTATTTTAAACTTTTCCTTCCCCTACTTTTTGTCCATCCAAACAAAGAAAAAATTAACTTTACTTTCATTTTACTCTCCTCCATTTTCCTTTCCCTCAAATTTTTCTCTCCCTCCCCACAAATGTTCCCAAACACAGTGTTAATTTTCCTCTCACTTTTCCCTCATGGCGTGTTTGGGAACCTTTTTGAGGAGAGGAAGGAAAATTTGAGGGGAAGGAAAATGGAGGAGAGTAAAATGGAGGAGAAATTAATTTTTCCTTCACTTGTTTGGATAACCAAAAAGTAGTAAAATTTTTTTTAAAAAAAATATTGTTTTGTTTATTTATGAAGAAAGATACAATTACGATTTAGTCCTTGATTTTTTTCAAATCATAATTAATATTTACTTTATTGGTGGGTAGTTGGGTAGTTTTTCTCACAATCCCCTCAATCCTCTTCATTTTTCTCCCACTTTTGGGAGAAAAATTTTTGAGCGGGGCCCACCTGAATTTTCCTCCCACATTCCTCTCCGTCATTTTCCCTCCCCTTCCCAAACACCACTACTTTTAATTTTCCTTCCACTTTTTCCTCAACATTTTATTTTCCCCCATTTTCCACTCTTCCCAAACAATACCTCAGGGTGGGTTTGGTAGGAGGGAAAAGTGGGAGGAAGGAAAATAGAGGAGGAAAAAGTGAAGGGAAAGATTTATTTTCTCTTGTTTGGTATGGAAGAAAAATAGGAAGGAAGAAAAAGTGGAGGGAGTACTTTTCCTTCATAACCTAAGAAATCCAATCCTCCCAAAAGTTGAAAAAAAAGTGGAAAGAAAAGTTGAGGCTTGTATTAATTAACAATTATACCCACTATGAATGTATTATTTAAAAATTATTTATGAAGTCAAATGGTAAATAAGTATTTTTAGTTGAGGGTATAATTGGTAAACTCTATATTTTTGACTTTCTTTCATTCCACTCTTTCTTTCATACCAAACAAAGGAAAATGCATCTCTTATCTTTTCCATCCTTGCTACCAAACACAAAGGAAGGAAATGATCTTTCCTTTCCATATGGAATGATCTTTTTCCTTCCTTCCACTTTTCCATCATTCCTACCAAACACAGCCTCAACTTTTTTCTTCCTCTCATTATCCCCCCTTCCCAAACAGTACCTAAGGCTGTGTTTGGTAGGAAGGATGGAAAAGTGGAAGGAAGAAAAAAGATAAGGATTCATTTTCCTTCCATGTGGAAATGAAAGATCATTTCCTTCCTTTGTGTTTGGTAGCAAGGATGGAAAAGACAAGAGATGCATTTTTCTTTGTTTGGTATGAAAGAAAAAGTGGAAGGAAAGAAAGTAAAAAAATATAGGGTTTACCAATTATACCCTCAACTAAAAATACTTATTTACCATTTGACTTCATAAATAATTTTTAAATAATATATTTATATGGGGGTATAATTGTTAATTAATACAAGCCTCCACTCTTTCTTCCACTTTTTCTCCCACTTTTGGGGGGATTGGATTTCTTAAGTTATGAAGGAAAAGTAATCCCTCCACTTTTTCTTCCTTCCTATTTTCCTTCCATACCAAACAAGAGAAAATGAATATTTTCCTTCACTTTTCCCTCCTCTATTTTCCTTCCTCCTACTTTTTCCTCCTACCAAACACACCCTAAGTCTATGGGTGAACATTATTTGGTTTTGGACTGTCAAACCGATTCGGTTTCAAAAAAAAATCGGGTCGGTTTCGATTTTCAAAATACAAAAAATTTGTATTCAGTTTCGGTTTTGGATTTCGGTTTCAGTTTCAGTTTAAAATCGACAACTGAATAAGGATTATACAATTATGTAAATACCTTTAATTTAAAAATGTGTATATTTTAAAAACAACAATTCTATGTATGTATTTTGAATTTCAATTTTGATAATTTAATGACTAGTCCAACTTTGTGCATAACTTTAAAATTCAACAAATCTGTATATAAAAATTATAATTTTTAATATGATTTAACTACGATCCTAACTTTGGGTCTGACACATTAATTTCAACCGAACAAACCGAATTTATTATTCGGTTCGGATCGATTTCGATTTTGGTTAATTCGGTTCAGTTTCGATTTTAAATTTTTAAAATTTTAGTGTATTCGATTTTGACCAATTCGGTTCGGTGAAACCGAATAAACCGCACTCACCCCTACTCAAGTCACCATCATAAGCAAACCCTGTGCAGAGACACACAGTTGACTAGGATGGAGATGGACTAGCATTGCAGAAATGCAAGCTAAAAGTTATAATTATTCATCAGGACACCAGGGAAATTAGGCTCCATGGGACCTTAAATTCACAAGGGTAGTTCCTTGAGTCACAAGCTGGAATCCACCAATCTAAGAAATAAATCTCAAATAGACGAGAAGATTTACAAAATAAGGCTTACAAAATAGCTTGTATATTTCCATAATATTTTATTTTAAAATGGAAGAATATTATTGGAACTTTCATATTTGCTTTTCCTTTTCTTACCACTCAAATAATGGAAGAAAAATTAAATGATCTTTGAATGTTTTTTGTTTACGGAACACAGAGAAAAAAAAACATGATAGGAATTCTATTTTCCCCCTCCCCCCTCCCCCCCCCCCCCCCCCCCCCCCCCCCCCCCCCTTTTTTCCTATAACCAAACGAGGCCTTAGCAATCTTGTCGATCCACAGTATAACAAACATATATAAACAATTGATCGTCTCTTAATTCATTGCCAAAATACACTAGGAAATATTTTTTATTTTTTTACAGGAAGGAGGTATAAAGGAATTTTCAGGAACGTTCATGTTACATTGGAAAGACCCACAAAATCATAGAATTAATCTTTTTATTAGAACAATCTGGAATACGGTTGTTGCAGCTATAAACTGGCATATGGGATGAAAGATTCGTGAGATTTGATATACTTCTTCTTCTTAAATAAGGAGGATTGTTTAAACCAGAATAACTTAAACACGAATTCGTAGATCTCAAAGTTTGTTTTCCGGATTGCAATACTGTTGCATTAGAAACAAACATTTTGATACATTCGATGCAACTTTCTACAACAACTATACAGCGTAGTTCAATTCTGGATAGTTTTGTGCCCCCTCTTCCACATCATATATACCCACCACGGTTCATAGTATCAAGAGCATCTCCAACCCAGTGCAGAGTTTGAAAAAAAAAAATGGTTGCCATATAGCATATAGGAATCACCACTTTTTATTTCAAAATTTCTTCTCCATTGCAAATGTGAAATAAATTGGGAAGTTGACATGGCAATGATATGTCAAAGACAATGTGAAGTTGGTTGTCTAGATCTAGACAATAGACTCTACAATATTTTACTTCCACATCATCAATTATGAATACAAATATTGTTAGTACCTTGACGAACAATCGATGGAAAAAACACGAATTCAGAAACAATTGTAAAGACAATGTTTCTGGCAACAACACCCTAAAGAAGGTGATGTTGTATTACGAGAATCTAAAAAGATTATTTCGTAATATTTCTAGAAGGCAACAGAACCGTATAACTTCTAAAGAGAAGCGACGGTATTCTCGAAGGCAACCGAACCGTGTAACTTCTAAAGAGAAGCGACGGTATTCTCGAAGGCAACAAGAGAAGGTCAACAACAGTTGAGTCTCAGATTCTCGAAGGCAACAGAAAGAGGGAGGAAGAAGAAGAACGGATCTCGCTGGGGTGTAGAACACCGGCGCTCAAAGCTATACCCGCAGTACGGATAAGCTCCCAGGAACCAGCAAGTTTAGGAGAACTTCTGGAACGCTCGTAAGTCAATATTTGAGACTTGAACGGGCTTCCTGGACTTAACAGACTCCCTCAACTCTCTTCTTGGTGCATCTTTCAAAGGAGGCCAAGGGGCTCTATTTATAGAGTGGAGTTGAGACTTCACCTCTTCTCCTATCCGATGTGGGACTAAAATACCAATACTCAAAAACAGAGTTTGATATTTTAGATCATCCCACAATCAGCATAGAAGTATGCCAGTCCACGCCTACCCCCCGAACACTCCCGTGCATGCACGAGACATCCTGGAGTCCGTGTCCGAGTCCGAGTCCGCACAACAAAAATTAACTTTCATCCTTGTTGGATTTAATCCTTTTTCCTTCTAGAAAAATACTTCCACATGGCACAAGCTTGTGTCCCACTACACCTCATGTGCACACCTCAACACAAGCAATGCATTATATTGAGATACTCACCATTTGGTGTAGCCGATGTGGGACTATCTTTTCTAGTCCAAAGGCAAAAACACCAACAATCCCCCACATATCTCAATATATGGGTTGAGCGTTCCCCACAGTGATTGTCCATCATGCATTAGGAGAGATGTCGCTACGACTTGAATCTTCCCGCATAGGTTAAATAACAGCATGATACAAGAATGGACTAAGCCTTGAATTCTGCACCATAACTGCAATTCTTCCTACTCACATAATGACATCAACTGTGCTTCTGGCTGCACATTGAAGGCCTTGTGCCAGCCTGGTTTCAGTGTATAATTTTGGGCGTCTACAAGCTTACCCTCAAGAGACGGCCTGATATCTCTTTCCATACACTATAGGTGAGTTCTTTATAAAGAGTCATGGCATGAAGCATTGCGCTTCTTTGCGGTGCTACGCCGCTATGACATGGCTTAAAGCCGAGGCTTTACCCCACCTGGGTACTTCATCGTAGTGTCATACTACTGTAGCATGAGGTCACAAGCCCCTTTGTAGTGCCAAACTACCCAGCATGAAGCCTTGCGCTTCCGTGCGGTGTTACGCCGCTATGACATGGCTTGCGAAGCCGAGGCTTTACCCTACCTGGTACCTCTTCGTGGTGTCATGCCACTGTAACATGAGGACATCGTCCTCTTTGTAGTGCTGTCTACCTCTCTTTATTACGATTATCATACAGTATTAGGCTACCTGCCTATTTGCGGTGCTACTCCGCTGTGACTTAGCTTACAAAGCCGAGGCATTATCCCTACCTGGGAACCTCATGGTGGAGTCACCCCACTGTAGCATGGAGTTTCACTCCTTGTAGTGCTGCTCTACCGTGCTTCCTGTAAAGCACACCAGGCATTTACTCTGCCTGAGAACTCATTAAGGCGTTTAAGCCAACCTTCCCACAGGATCCGTTTTCCGCAGAAAACAATAGTAGACAACAGTGGTTGTAGGTCCGTAACCTCTCCATGTCACATAGGACAAGTACCCACCGTTCCTGATATTCTTCTGGTTAATAGTCCTCCCTTGAACCAAAAGCTAGATGCCTAGTAGATTTCTCTTTGAACTAATAGCATAAAACTTTATGGTAGGAATGTAATAACACAATATCAGAATACCTTCAAGCCCATTTTACAAGCTGTGTTATCGACCAGCTGGCGCTTGAGGCCCTTGGTGAACGGATCCGCCAGGTTCTCCTGACTCCGAACATCAATCACTGCAATGACGCCCCTTTTGATGAGATCGTTCACTGCTCTGTGCTTCAACTGCACAGTCCTCTTCTTCCCGTTGAAGAGTTCATTTGATGACACTGCTGCTGCCGCCTGGTTGTCACAGTATATCGGTATTGCCGGTATCTGAGCCCCAACCACCGGAAGATCATACATGAGCTCCCGAAGCCACTCTGCTTCATCTGCAGCAGCATCCAATACAAAGAATTCAGATTCCATGGAGGAGCGAGATAACATAGTCTGCTTCTTCGACTTCCACGATATAGCAGCTCCGCCCATGGCGAATACGAATCCACCTGTGGAATACTCGCTCTCCATATCTGAACACCAGCTAGCATCACTGAAGCCTTCCACTACTAACGGATCTCCGCTGTAGAAAAGTGCATATGTCTGAGTTTTCTTGAGATATCTCATAACACGCTTCACAGCTTTCCAGTGCTCAACGCCTGGATTGCTAGTGAACCGACTCAGCATTCCCACTGCAAAAGCTATGTCAGGCCTTGTGGCAGTAGTAGCGTACATCAAGCTTCCGATGATGCTAGCGTACTCCAACTGCCTGACGCTTCCCTCAAATCTGGCTCCAGCTTCTGATCACTCCGGTACGGTGTATCAATAAAAGGAAGATCTTGATACCCGTAGCGAGTGAGCATTTTCTCAATATAATGAGATTGTGACAGCGCTATTCCAGTGCTTGTCCGGATGATCTTGAGCCCCAAGATTACGTCGGCATCCCCCAAGTCCTTCATACTGAACTTGGTCGAAAGGAATTTCTTTGTCTCTGTGACGCAGCTTAAATCCGTACCTAGGATTAGCATGTCGTCCACGTAAAGACAAACGATTACTCCTCTTCCGTCAGCAAACTTCGTATAGACACACTTGTCTGTTTCACTGACCCTGTAGCCATTTGACCTTATCACCTTGTCAAACTTCTCATGCCACATTTTGGGAGCTTATTTCAAACCATACAGAGACTTCATCAACTTGCAGACTTTGTCTTCCAGACCTCTGACGACAAAACCTTCTGGTTGTTGCATGTAGATCTCTTCGGTCAGCTCGCCATTAAGGAATGTCGTTTTCACATCCATCTGATGTATCACCAGCTTGTGTATTGCTGCTAAAGCAATTAACAATCTGATTGTTGTCATCCGAGCTACTGGAGCATAAGTGTCAAAGTAGTCGATCCCCTGCTTCTGAGCAAACCCCTTGGCCACTAGCCTGGCCTTAAACTTGACAATGGTTCCATCTGCTTTCATCTTCTTCTTGAAGATCCATTTGCATCCGATGGGTCTTGCTCCTTCTGGCAGGTCAACCAATACCCATGTGTTGTTGGAGGTGATTGAGTCAATCTCGTTGTCTATCGCCTCCTTCCAGAATACAGCATCTCTGGTCTTCATTGCCTCATCATAGGTAAGCGGATCTGCTTCCACATGATAGGTGACGAAGTCATCTCCGAAGTCTTTCGGCCTCCTCATTCGCTTAGTTGACGGCTCAGCGAGTTCTGGTTCAGCTGGTGTCTCCTTGACGACAGCTTCATCTTGGACTACTGGTTCATTAAAGACTTCTGTCTGCTTTGTACCCTCATCATTCTCCGGAAGATCCGTGAGAACAATATTCTTGTGTTTTGCAAACTTGTCTTCAAAGTATTCAGCATCGCGAGATTCGATGATATGGTTTGACCCGATATCAAGGAATCTCTGAGCATCACTCTTCTCGGCATACCCCAAGAAGATCGCCTTCGTAGTCCTTGTCCCCAGCTTCTGAATCTTCAGATCCGGGAGCTTCACATAAGCCAGACACCCCCACACTCGAATGACATTCAAGTTAGGTCTGACTTTGAACCAGAGTTCATGAGGAGTTATGTCGGAAGTTGCATATGGCACTCTGTTCAGAATGAACGTTGCCGTTAGTGCAGCTTCTCCCCAGTAACACTTTGGAAGACCCGCAGTCAACAGCATGGAGTTCATCATCTCTGTCAACGTTCTGTTCTTCCTTTCTGCTACTCCGTTGGATTGTGGAGAATATGGAGCCGTCGTCTCATTAATGATTCCATGTTCTTTGCAGAATGATAAGAATTCATGAGACCGATACTCCCCGCCTCGATCACTCCTTAACCTCTTGAGTTGTTGTCCAGTTTGCCGCTCAGCCTCGGCCCTGAACTCCTTGAACTTCTCGAATGCTTCGTCTTTAGACTTTAGCAAGTAGACGAAAGCATACTTTGAGAAGTCATCGATGAAAGTAATGAAATACTTCATCCCGGCCTTTGTAGAGAATTGTTTGAAGTCACAGATATCTGAGTGAACCAACTCCAGAAGATCTGTGCTTCGATGGACCCTGTGGAAGGGTTTCCTAGTGATCTTCGTCTGAGCACATACTTCGCATTTCTCTACCTTACCCCCACACTTGGAGATAAGTCCTAGACTAGACATTCTGTTAATTCTTTTACAATGAACATGTCCTAGCCTATTATGCCACAACTCAAGAGAATAATCAGAAAAAGTGATAGCATTTATATTATCATGCTGGGTTACAACAAGCTGAATCTTGTACATTCCTTCAGTTTGGAAAGCTTTCCCGAAGAATGTACCCTTCTTGGACATCACCAACTGGCCAGCATTGATGTCCATCCTCAAACCTGCATTGCAGAGCAGGCTCCCAGAGATCAGGTTCTTTGCGATTGCAGGAACATGCTTCACACCTTGAAGCGTCAGAATGTTCCCCGAAGTAAGCTTCAGCTCCACCGTCCCGATCTCCAGTACTTCAGCTTGTGCCTGGTTCGCCATCATGACTTTCTCGAAAGTAGGCTCATAGAAGACGAACCAGTCCTTGTCTGAACAGATATGACATGTCGCGCCAGTGTCTATCCACCAGTCCAAGTCTGCCTCCACAGTTGCAACCTGTGCTATCATGGCAACCTGATTAGTAACCAAAGAAACCTTGTTAGGCTCACCTTGCTCTTTGGGCTTGGACTTGCATTCACTTTTATAGTGACCCTTCTTGTCACAGTTGAAGCAAGTCACATGGGACTTGGACTTCTGTTGCTTGAATCCTGGACCCTTCACTTTCAGATTCGAGAAGTCCTTCTTCTTGTGGTGAGAAGCCGCCTGCTTCCCTTTGTTCTCTCTGGTGGCTTGAACCAGATTCGCCGTTGCTAGTTGCTTGGACAGGGCGTCCAACTTCTGTTGAGAGCGCATTTCGTCCTCAACATGAATCTCACTGAGGAGATTATCCAGGCTAATCTCCATCTTCTTCCTATGCATCCTTGCATAGATGTTGCTCCATCCTGGAGGAAGTTTTGCCACGATCCCTCCAACGACGAACTTGTCGACGAGGGGCATGCTATCGTCCTCCAGTTTCTGGCGCAGCTTCATGAACTCTTTCACTTGGGGCAGCATGGTCTTTTCGTCTTCAAAGACCCATTTGTGGTATTTTTCAACCATGAACGTCTTCGACCGGGCCACGTCATCGTCATACAGCTTCCCCACGGACTCCCAGATCTCTTTGGCAGAAGTCTTCTTTGTGTAGGACTTGGCCAGAGAGTCTTCCATGGAATTCAGGATCAGCAGCCTGCATATGCTGTTATCCTTTTTCCACTTCGTCTGCTTGCTCGTAGCAGCGGCCAGAACAGCAGTAGATCCTGTTGCTGGAACGATTGGTTCTTCCTCATCCAACACGTGATCAACATCCACGAGTTGAAGGTTCAGAGTCACCTTTCGCTTCCAGATCTGGAAGTGTTCACCGTCGAATTTCTCCAACTTGTTAAAGCCGGTATCGACAAGCGAAGCACGAGTGTTTTCCATCGAATCATATAGCTTTGAGATTGTTAGTACCTTGACGAACAATCGATGGAAAAAACACGAATTCAGAAACAATTGTAAAGACAATGTTTCTGGCAACAACACCCTAAAGAAGGTGATGTTGTATTACGAGAATCTAAAAAGATTATTTCGTAATATTTCTAGAAGGCAACAGAACCGTATAACTTCTAAAGAGAAGCGACGGTATTCTCGAAGGCAACCGAACCGTGTAACTTCTAAAGAGAAGCGACGGTATTCTCGAAGGCAACAAGAGAAGGTCAACAACAGTTGAGTCTCAGATTCTCGAAGGCAACAGAAAGAGGGAGGAAGAAGAAGAACGGATCTCGCTGGGGTGTAGAACACCGGCGCTCAAAGCTATACCCGCAGTACGGATAAGCTCCCAGGAACCAGCAAGTTTAGGAGAACTTCTGGAACGCTCGTAAGTCAATATTTGAGACTTGAACGGGCTTCCTGGACTTAACAGACTCCCTCAACTCTCTTCTTGGTGCATCTTTCAAAGGAGGCCAAGGGGCTCTATTTATAGAGTGGAGTTGAGACTTCACCTCTTCTCCTATCCGATGTGGGACTAAAATACCAATACTCAAAAACAGAGTTTGATATTTTAGATCATCCCACAATCAGCATAGAAGTATGCCAGTCCACGCCTACCCCCCGAACACTCCCGTGCATGCACGAGACATCCTGGAGTCCGTGTCCGAGTCCGAGTCCGCACAACAAAAATTAACTTTCATCCTTGTTGGATTTAATCCTTTTTCCTTCTAGAAAAATACTTCCACATGGCACAAGCTTGTGTCCCACTACACCTCATGTGCACACCTCAACACAAGCAATGCATTATATTGAGATACTCACCATTTGGTGTAGCCGATGTGGGACTATCTTTTCTAGTCCAAAGGCAAAAATACCAACAAATATTTATAATAAAAAAAGGAAGAAGTGGAAAAGTTGTCTTGCAAGTTGGAAAAAAATAATTTTATTGTCTTCTCAAACTTTTGCACCGGAGAACACTTTTTTTTTTATCTCATTGTCTTGTGTGAATATTATCTTGTCTCATAGAAAATAAATTGTCTTGTGTCTCATGCCACATAGGAATCACAACACAAAACAAGACAATAGGGTTGGAGATGCTCTCAATATTGAAATCGGTATCTGATCCTTTCTGTTAGTATCAGGATCGACGGTTTAAGATCATTGTATCAAAGTTTTTGTATCTGAAAATAAATAATTATTAATAAATATATAGAAAATATTTTAGACATTTAGGTATAATTTTAAGTTTTTTCTATGTTATTTCATAGTAGTTTTGAAAATAAATCAATTAATAGTCATCTTTCATATTGATTTACTTGCGATAAATAATTTTTTTTCATTTACACAGTTTTAAAAACTTACTATGTTTTTACATATTTATTGGTTATTCATTTTCGATCAATTTTTCGGCCAAATTGACTGAAAAAGAAACCCCTAATGTTGGTATCGGTCTCTATCGATCGATATCGAATTGAGACATGCCAAACAGTATCGATATCGACTATATCAATATCAGCTGATGCTGCAAACTATGATACCACCCTCTTCAAAAGAATTCAGTCCCTGAAATCTTGTGCGGTCATGGAAATTCTTTTGAAGGGGTGACGTCTAAGGCAGGTCCGTCCTTGATCGAAATAGCTGGTATAATATTTTCAGTTGGGTACAATTTACGAGAGTTGTTTCCTTCTTCTTTTCTTTTCTTTTCTTTTTTTTTTGTTGGAAAAGAAACGCTAAAGTGTCTAAATAACAATTTTTTTAAAGAAAATACTGATTTTATGAAATGCTTTTGAAAGAAATGAATATGGTGCATTCATTATTGCTTCACCACATCATATACCTTATGCCGAAGTATCATTAAAAAAAATTCAATTGTTTGTAAGTTTCATCTATCTCACCTGTTGCTTTTAAACATGTTTAGTTTGTGTTAAAAGAAATATTTGATCTTTAACTCTCATTAAACTTCTATAATTTGGTGCAACAACAAATTTTTTTAAATGGTATAAAACTAAATCCAGATCCACTCATGCACATTTTAAGTAAATTAAAGAAAGGAAAATAAAACTCTATCAATGTGCCAATTCATCTCTTTGTCCAAATTGAACATTCGAACTTGTGGGGGTGTATAAATAAATATTTAACTCTTAATTCTTACAACAATTTTGGAGTTATGTTCTAGTGACAGGAACTTTAACAGTTTGATAATTTTTCAATACTTTTAGCCAGAAAAATAGACATTTATTAAACACTTTTTTGTTGGATTATATCTCGTTTTCAGATAAGAGCCTGACAATAGAGTTGATAATTTAGTCTCACATCGGATAGAAAGTGGGATCATAAGGTGTAGATAATTGAAATTGGTTCATGTCTTACAATAAAAATTCTCTTGTAAGGCATAAGGGTCCAGTCTAATAGCCCACATCATCGCACAACTCCGGTTCAGGTCACACTCCATTCCCAACAAGTGGTATCAGAGCCAGGGAACGGAAGTTGGTTTTGGCGACTCTAATTGGTTCGAGACAAATGGTGTTGAATGTTCATACGTATACACGGATATACGGATGGTATCAGAGCCAGGTTACGGGAGTTTGTTTGGGCAGCAATAATGGATTCGAGACAGATAGTGCTGATCGTTCATACGTATACACGGATATACGGGCTCTCTGATCAAGATGGAGTTGAAGGCTACTACAAGGTGGGTTTAATGTACGAATTAGATTCAAAGATGGGTTTGACGCACCCAAGGTAGAGCAAGATGTTATGTTTGGCACACGATGGTGGTGTGGATGAACATGTCAGTTTGGTTCTGTGATCAAATGGATCGAGATGAAAATTTGTTGAATCTTCTAGCTACTCGACTAGCGGGAACGAGTAAAGGTAGAATGGGTGCTAAGTTTGTTCGGCAAGCGGGAACGAGCAAAGATAACAGGGGAGCTTTTGTTGTTTGGCTGGCAAAAATGAGCAAAGGTAGTAGAGGGTGCTAAGGTTGTTCGGCTAGCGGGAACGAAAAAAGGTAGCAGAAGTGCTAATATTGTTCGGCTGGCGAGAACGAGCAAAGGTAGCAATGATGTTAAGGCTGCTCGGCTAACGGAAATAAGCAAAATGTAACATGAGTGCTAAGGTTGTTCGACTAGCAAAAACGAGCTAAGGTGGAGATTGTTCTCGTTTTTTAATGAGTTCTGAAAGGGGGTGACAATGGAGTTGGTAATTTAGTCCCACATTGGATAGAAAGTGTGATCATGAAGGTGTAGATAATTTGATTGGTTCACGCCTTAATGAGAATTCTATTTATGGCATACTGGTCAAGTTTATATTGCGCATCATGAGCCAACTCTGGCTCGTATCATACCGCGTTTCCAACATTTTTTTATTTTGTTTCTTTCAAAACATATAGTTAACAAATAATTTTGATTAGTATCATTATGACAAAAAAAACCCTTCAATAACTACAACGTATCACCATCAGCACAGTTCCTCAGAGCTAATGTCATTCTAGGTTGAAAATCATAGGAGTCTAATCTCTTACTACCAGCCTTTTGAATCCAAATATCATGACACCCTCAATTTTATCCCATCATTTTTTATGTGGAAACTGCAGATGAAAGAGCAGAGAGCAGATTGTTGTAATGATGGTGTTTTTATTTTGACTGTGCTGCTGCTTCACTTTTCTGTTACGGCCTGCAAAGAAAAAGGCCCTTCATTATTGCCTGGTAGAAGTTGTTCCATTTCTCTTCACGTGTCTCTCTTTTCTCTTTCTCCGTCTTTTATATAATACATATACAATCTTGTTTAGCATGTATTTATTTATATAAGACTAATGTTGCGACAATTTTCATACTAGCCAAATGTCCTCAACCTTAATCTTCATTAGCAAGATATTTGTCATAGCATCAAGAACAACAAAAAAACAGGTGCAGATCCAGAAACTATAACTAAGGTGGACAACCATATATTTGGGTGGGTTAGAAGTAGGCCAACCCATAAAAAAAAAATCAAAAAAAAAATTATATAAAAAAATGTAAAAGATTTTTTTTATGTGGGCTCCACCCCAACCCAACCCATGCTAGCATCGTCCCATGACAAAAAAGAAAAAATAAACAAAGATATTAGTATTGATTTAATAATATCTGTCATTTAAAATAATAAAAGAAACAAAGTGATTAGTGATATATATCTTGCTTATTTCTACATTGTTCTTTTAAAACGTGTCCAAAAGTTATTTGATAACAGCTACTGATCAAATATTATTTTTAGAAAACTCAGTTCAATTTTAGGAAAAAAAAATTACAAGTAATTCGAAGGGCCCCATCAAAAGCTGTTTATGTCGTCACTTTTTGAAAAGCAATGACAATCCTAAACCGGACTTTAGTTAGAGCATACTCTGTGGAGAACTCACTCTCAACTAGTGTGAGATGCTGTCACGACCTGATCCCAATATACTGGGTCCAGTCGGATCATGTCAAACTTGCACCGTTGTGAGACGGCAGTAGTAAGCTGTATCAGGTAGTACTAACACAAGCAGATAATTCTAAAATGAGAGAATACAAAAAATATTTATTTGAACTTTGAAATTAAAGCTAAATGTCTAGATGAAACAAACACACAAGCAAGTAAAACATTTAGTTATTAATATTGTTCTTTACTACAACTAGAAAACAGAAAAGCTAAACAATGGGCACAACTAGAAATTCCGGGCTCCCTGGTCAGGTTCGGCTACCTCTTCAGAACTCGGATCGGGTCCATGGTAGGAACTAAAGGCAAGCTCCTCGTCTTCGCAATCACCTAAAATATTGGTCTCCAGTCAGAAGGGATGCAAAAACATATATCCATATCCAGCATTCTAAATAATAATAAATGATGCAAGAGCAGTTTTAAAGCATTATTATATTTTTTTAAATAATAATAAAGAATGTCACGCCCCAGTCTCAATATACGTATGACTAGGAATACGTACATGCCAGCTGTATGTATACGCAGACTACTCCAATATATAGAATCTATGTATAGACACATAAGCTGTAATAAAAGAGCTCCAGCTCAAAACAACATAACAAGGTCACAAGCAACAACAATATCTCATCCACAACGATAAATAAAAGATAACTAACCAAATGTCTCAACTGAATATAAAATAAAATATTTGTCGGGCGAAAACAAATCCACTACCGAGCTACTGAAGGAAATCAACTGAAATGAACAAAAGAAAGAGTAGCAACTACATAAGTCCATCAACTAAGAAAAAAAATCAAATAGGCTCCGAAGGTGAGACCTCCACGGCTGCAAATGAAGAGTCTAGTCCGGAATCATACTCCTCGGGATACTGCTTGTCGTCTATACCTGGAGAGATCATCAGGTCCTCAGCGGGACGTAACAAGATACATATCATGTTATATGAGCTGGCAGAATAGATAAATAATATGCAAACGACTATCCTAGACACCAATATGCAAAAGGGTAACCTATGTTAGTCCCGGGGCGAGAAATTACATAAAAATTAGGTGCGAACGAGATCAGAGGGTGTGAGCAAAAAAAACTTTTGCACTGAACAACCTCAAGATCCACGAAGATCAAAATAACAATAGCAATCTGATTACAATACAGAAATAGAGATAAAAGTAGATCACTCGTTCTTCCTTGCAAACGTGTTGCAATAGGGACATAACAAGTTACAATAATCTAACGAAAGATGAAATAGAGAGAAATTGCCGGGGTGTAAAAACATCGTTGCTCAAAGCAAGATTTGCCCCACATGATCTGCTTCCAAGAACCAACAAGTTTGAAGAACTTCTGGAACGCTCAAAGTCACTTCTGTTCTGACTCAGATTTTCTGGACTTGCAATGGCGGTAGCAGCTCTCTCTCTCTCTCTCTGATTTCTATTTTCGAATCGCTCTCCAAAGGAGGCCAGAAGAGAGTATTAATAGAGAGAGAGTGGAAGTCCAGGCCGCCCAATCAGTTCTGGAAAAATATTAATTAAAAGATTCAAATCCCACAAAGATAGCCACAAATTAATTTTAAACCCCACAAAGAGTGGATCTGAATTAATTCAAATCATATTAGAATCAATCTTTCCAATAACCGACTCAAGGCCATAACTGCCTGTGCGATCAGCTGAGCCAATCACGTAACAGCAGGATGGCCACACAACCGCATGGACTTATGGCCGCATGGACCTCATGAGCCGCATGGATCGCATGGCCCTCATGGACAGCATAGCCCGCAGGAGTCGTATGGACCGCATGAGCCGTATGGACCGCATGAGCCGCATGGACCACATGGACCGCATGGTCCGCATGAGCTGCATGGACCATATGAGCCGCATGGACCGCATGGCCCGCATGAGCCGCATGCGACGATGCTGACGTGCTAAGTACAAAGTGCGCCAACAAAATGCCACATTATGCCTCATGAGCCCATGAGCCTGAGCTCGAATCCGAGTCTGAGTCCGAGTCCGAGTCGCTCAGCCCCTTTGGGGCTTAGCTCCAAAAGGAATAAATCCAAGAGAGTGACAAAAGCATTAATGCTTTCTTCATGAAGTCTTAACCTTATCTCCTAGTAAAATATCCCATATGGTTCCCTCCTTAGGGTCACCACCCCATGTGCATCTCTCAACACCTCACTTGGTATTATATTGAGATACTTGGATGCTTTTCCAATGTGGGACTATCTTTCTAGGCTTGAAAAAGGGCAAGCTCTTCTCAAGTCAAAGAAAAAGCTCCAACAATCCCCCACATATCTCAATATATGGGTTTGAGCATTCCCCACAGTAACTGTCCATTATGCATTAGGATAGATGTCGCTGACGACTTGAATCTTCCCGCATAGGTTAAACAACAGTATTATACAAGAATGGACTAAGAGTATATGAAAATAGAATAGAGAAACTATGAACTGAAATCAATATAAGTATTTAGGAGTACAAGATAGTTATGTGATTGGTTTAGGTTGTACATGATTATTCTACAGTAACTTGATTATACGTTAAGGCATAATCGAAATATACATGATTACACTAGAGGGATTTAATCACATAACCACTTCTACTCCCCCGCCCCGATCAATACATAAGGATCCGATCAAGACACTTTACATACATGATTGTTGTTAATACATGAAGCACATATGAGAACATGAGAGTACATGAGAGCACATGAGTGTACATAAATAATACAAATACAAGGAGTACATGATGTACTTGATAAAGTACATGAACATGAAATAGACGATGCACCCGATAAGGGGATAACATCTCATGACAAGATCCATATAGTACTGGTCCGTGATAACAATATGTCAGTATCAAGTAAAATATTCTAGAGTAGGCAATATAGATACTATCATCATGAAAACGATCAGAGAATATTCTTGCCTCGATTTGGTTGGAGTCGACGTGCACGATACGAACGTGTTGACACAAAATAAGTACCGATGATATGCTCCACAAGATGGTTTCCAAATGACGGCACAGACGGTTCGATTGAGTCCAGGACAGTCAAAATAGCCTAGTTTGGTATATAAAAGTCCACAATCAGAGTTTGGTTTGATAATCGAATCAAGAAAGAGAAACGACTATATTAGTCATGACTAGATAATTCAGAGAAAAAATAAAACTAAATAAATATAAGTAATTTGGAAATTATTTATAACACTTTTAGAAACTATACTTGTATATCTTGAAAGCATATAAAAATCTTCTAGTACTAAATCTTTCAATTTGTCAAACACAAGTTTAGGTCAAAATTTAATAAGTTAATTTTAGAAATATTATTATATTTTATATACGTTAAAAACAAATATGTATAAACATATTTACATGAAAATAGAATAGAGAAACTATGAACTAAAAATAGAATAGATAAACTATGAAAATGATAATACTCATAATGATATTAATAATATGTATAATATTATACATGCATACATACATACATACTATTTTCAAAATAATATAATAATATTAATAACAAGATAACAAAAATATACTACTATTTCTCCAAAGTAAACAGTACATTAATTAATAATAACAATAAAACAAACTAAATCCTTCTTTTTCTCGAATGTATAATATTAATATATATAAAAACAATGGTAATAAATATACAATTAACTCAATCTCTCTTTCTCTCTTCTATCGGTTCTGATAATAATGGAAAGAGAGAGAAAGGAAGTAAAAAAGACAGAGTGAGTGAGAGATTGAGGGACTGTGAGAGGGAGAGAAGAGTGAGGAATTGAGCGAGAGAGAAAGATCGAGGGGTGGGGAGAGAGGAGAAAGCTCACCGGAGTTGTGTCGGTCAAACGTGGCGACGTGAGATCTAGAAGTGGAGGGAGGATTAGATTTGGAAAGGCGAAGGAGCGCGGCGCTGCGAACATGGCTCCGATGATGGTCAGCTACGACGAAGCAGATCTGTAGGAAGGTCACCGGTGCTCGAGCGGCGAAGTTGACTATTTCAGGTAGGGTTTACTTCTAATTTTGTTTTGTGATGGGAATTGTCGGTCCGTTATGGAGGAGATGGCCGACCGTAGTGGCTTGTCGAGCTGCAATTCTTTCCACTCACACAATGTAGTCATCTGTACTTCTGGATGCACATTAAAGGCCCTGTGCCAGTCTAGTTTTGGTGTATATATTTTGGGTGTCTACAAGTTTACCCTCAAGAGATGGTATGTATCTCTATCCATATACTCTATGTGAGTTCTTTTAAAGAGTCCTTGGCATGAAGCCTTGCGCTTCCGTGCGGTGCTACGCCGTTATGACATGGCTTAAAGCCGGGCCTTTATCCCTAACTGGGTACCTCATCGTAGAGTCATACTACTGTAGCATGAGGTCACAAGCCTTTTTGTAGTACCGAAATACCAGCGTGAAGCCTTGCGCTTCTATGCTGTGTTATGTCGCTATGACATGGCTTGCGAAGCCGAGGCTTTACCCTACCTGGTACCTCTTCGTAGTGTCATGTCACAGTAACATGAGGAGACTGGCCTCTTTGTAGTGCTGTCTACTGCTCTTCATTTATACTATACAGCATTAGGCTACCTACCTATAAGCGGTGCTACACCGCAGTGACATGGCTTGCTAAGCCGAGGCATTACCCCTACGTGGAAACCTCATTGTAGTGTCATCCCACTGTAGCATGGAGTCTATGAGCTCCTTTATAGTGCTGTACTACCGTGCTTCCAATAAAGCACAACAGACATTCACTCTGTTTGAGAACTCATTAAGGTATCGAAGCCATCCTCTCCACAGGACTTGTTCTCCACAGAGAATAATAGTAGACAACAGTGGTTGTGGGTCCGTATCCCTTCCATGTCCTTCAGGACTATGTATCCACTGTTACCTGATATTTTTCCAATAAGTGGTCCTCCCTTGAACCAAAAGCTAGATGCCTAGTAGATTTTTCTTTGAACTAATAGCATAAAAATTTATGGTAGGATTACACAGATACAATATCAGAATGCCTTCAAGCCCATTTTTTTTGCTGAGTCATCGACCAGCTGGCACTTGAGGCCCTTTGTGAACGGATCCGCCAGGTTCTCCTGACTTGAACGCCAATTACAGCAATAGTACCCCTCTTGATGAGATCGTTTACTGCTCTGTGCTTCAGCCACACAGTTCTCTTCTTTCCGTTGAAGAGGTCATTCGATGCCACTGCTACAGTCGCCTGGTTGTCACTGTATATCGGTACCGTCGGTATCTGAGCCCCAACCACTGGAAGATCATACATGAGCTCCTGAAGCCACTCTACTTCATCTGCTGCAGTTTCTAGTACATAGAACTCAGATTCCATGGAGGAGCGAGCGAGTATAGTCTGCTTCTTCGACTTCCACGATATAGCAGCTCCACCCAAGGAAAAGATGTATCCACCTGTGGATCTCTCGCTCTCCACCTCTGAACACCAGCTAGCATCACTGAAGCCTTCCACTACTGTCGGATATCCGCTGTAATGCAGTGCATATGTGTTTGCAAAAACAAAAAGTTTATTCCAAACTTGAAAAGAATCGTACAAAGTACAATAAATTCTGGAAAAATACAACTTTAGGATTCCGATCAGAAGACGATCGTTTTATCCCTTGGACTATGTGAACTTGAAGACTACAGCCTCTGGAGAATGCAACCGCAATTTTGCAAGAACTCTTAATTTCTTGTCCCTGATAATGATTGGAAACTCTATTTATAGAGTTCTGAAAATAACTATTTTAGCAGTTATTCTGATGTGCGCGAGGTCGAACTGTGCGACTTCGGGTTGCGCTAACCTCAGGTTGCACCAACTTCCATTCAATTACTCGAACGTATACTAACTGTATTTAGACGCGTGGCATCATATGATTGAAATACGCATGGTCGTGTACAGGGTAGTGGATACATTTTGAGAGATTAGTGATATGTGTGCCACGTCACCCTGCTTTAGAACATTAGTTAATTCAACTTTGTCAGGTTGTACAAGCTTCAGTCAAAGAGTCAAACTGCGCTTGATCAGGTTGCACCTAGGCGCAACTCAGAGCATAGGCACATGGCATCATTTGATGGTGATGTGTTTGATCGTGGCAGATTGTGCCTTACATCAAACTGTGCCTAGCATTTGGATTACGTGTCAGTCTGTGAGGAGAATTTGATCAGGTTACGCCTAGGCGCAACTTGCAGAGCGCGCTGAACAGCTGTCATCAATGACAGCAAATCGTCTCGAGCGCCACGCTTCATGTGATTCGAAGAGATTTTTTGTTTGACGTGTTGTCAGTACTGTCAAATAATAATGACCATTACTGTCAGGTGCCACGTAGGCTTAGGCGCAATGTGATTAGGCACAATCTAATATGTGGCGCAACTTGCTTTCTGGGCTTCACAACAGTAGCGCAACTTGAGTTTTTGGGCATAATTTGATTTTTGAGTAGTACAAACATGGCACAACTTGATTTTTAGGCTTTACAAGACCTAGGGGTGCAACTTGGGCGGGCAAAACCCGAGCTCGATCGGGTAAACCCGTTAATGGGTTGGGTTAGGGTTGAAGATACTCGGGTTCGGGCTCGGGTATGGGTTAAAATAATTGAACCCGATCAAAAATGGGTTGGGCTCGGGTTCATGGGTCGGGTTACCCGAAGAACCCGAAACCCGACTTATATATATATATTGTTTTATATTTCTTAAGTAAAAAGTTTAAATCCTAAATTTCTCCACCCAAACTCTTCAATTCCTTATCACAAATCTTATTTCAGTTTGTATTTTTAATAATCAAGACTTGATTACTATTTGATTATGTATTCAATATTACTTTTATTTAAAATTATTTCAAATATTATATTAGAGCCCGATAAACTCGATGGACCCGACCCGACCCGAGTTCAACCCGAGCCAAACCCGATCCTCTGGGCTTGGTCTTGGGCTTCATACGTTTAACCCGAGGTCGGGCGGGCTTGGGCTCGGGCTAGGCTTATGATTCATCGGGTTGGGCTCGGGTTGACCTCAAGTCCGACCCAACCCGCCCGAGTTACACCCCTAACAAGACCCCCTTTAAAGTTTTCGAATTTTAAAATGTCACAAAACTTTGAAATACTTTGAATTGTGACAATTATTGAGTCAAGTTGCGCCTATCTCGCGCAGTTTGTTGCGAGCTGTTACGATATTTTATGCGCAGCTTGGGGTAACTGTTAGGATTCTATATAAGCTATAAATAACCCCTATTAGCCGACTTTAATCCTTAACACTTGCTTTAATTTTCTGAGAGAACTCTTTGAGCTTTTTCGATCTTCCTTCCGATCATCTTTTCAACGTAATGGCACCCAAGAAGACCGCCGCCGATAAAGGGAAGGGTGTTGCTGAACCCTCGACCCGTACTCTGCCGACCCGCATACAGCAGTATGTGCCTCCCTCTTCACGACGAGAGACAGCTAACCCTGCTTTGGAAGGTGATCGAGAATGACTTGCGCCCTACTTTAGAGTGTTTGGTGAATCACAGACTTTATACCACCCCTTATTAGGGTGTGGTTGCTTGTTTGAGCACTGTTCGTTCTTACGAACAGTATTGCACATGCTGTCGCACAACTCAGTTGTTGCGCAACCAAGGATATCGCATAACCAAGTTGTTGTGCAACCCGGGATGTCGCGCAACTTAATTGTCGCGCAACTCAGGATGTCGTACAACATAGTTGTCGCTCATCATAAGGATAGCGCAACATAACTCTTTGTACTTATGACTGTTGTGCACTCTTATTGTTTCTTGTGCATTTTTCCAGCATAAATCTAACTTTTGTTTATCTATTTCTTTGCAGTTGACCTCAGAGAAGATTCTCATGCTGAGAGATTCGCTTCAGCCTTTAATGTCCCATAGTATAAAGAGAACTTATCCCATGTTTCATTTCCTCAGTATGACGGCCCTGAAGTCAAAAGACTATTCTTGTGGCCCAAGAAAGCCATACTCTGCTGAGTTTAATGAACGGAGAACCCCTAGAGAGTGTTGATGGTGTGGTCCATAAAAAGCCTGCTTTCTTATTTGGGGATGCCATCAAGAAGACTTCCCAGCCTAAGATAAAGAAAGAGGATAAAATATACCAATGCGGAGACAGAATCATGTACCTCACAGAAATATCAAGGTATATGGCTTTGTCTCAATATGAATTCGCGAGCTACCCCCGAAGAATGTCACCTGACTCCAATCCAACAGGTCAGAGTCGGAATTTTTTTTATAAAATTGGTCCGCAGCACAAGGACACCTTATACAACTCTTCTGAGAAATACATCACTCACTTGAGAGGTTTAAGACTAAGTTGTATTCCTCCCGAGGATTCATCTCTACTTCTTCCAGTCAGGGTACCCATCTTTGTAAATACATTCGCGAAGGCTGAAGGAAGATATCCAGATCATACCATGCGTATGACCGGTCTGGTTAACCCAGATATGAAATGCTGGAGCAGCTTAACCATCTGGATCTTGGATCAGTTCAATGACAAACTCCTCCAACTAGAACTTTATGATGCCATCTGGACCACAGTCTACGGCATTCGCCAGAATGCTCTATGTTTCTGGCCTTAGTAGAGAGATACAACGATAAGACTGGAACTTTCATGACCTCCCATGGTGGGATTTGCACTTCATGAGATGAGATTTCTCTCTCATCTTCCAATGGGTGATAATCCATATGAAGAATATGTGCCCATAAATGAAGAATTGGATACTATATTAGAAGACAATCCTCAGATGATCGCTGTCTTTCAAGAACTGTTGTGTCATTACAAGATCTGCTTCCTCTACTACAAAAGTGCCACTGCAGGTACTTGTTATATCACCAAATGGATGCCGTACCTCTTCCTAGGCCATGCGTGGGAGGATGAGCCACTTGAGAGCCAAACTTGTGATCCTTGTTTCTTTGAGCCTCTCAGTCAAAGCGAAGTGCAATATTTGATGGAGAAACAGAAACACGAAGATATCAGACTAGATGAGGATTGGCATCCGTTTAAGGCTGGTGCCACCATCCAAAGTTATCTGACAGGGTTATAGATCCATGTCTAAAGAGGCCCAGCTAGTAGGTTTTCTCTCTTTATGGCTACGACGCTTAATAATCCCATGAGCCGGTGCAGTTGATAGGTTCCACCAAGGCATTTTGTTTGCTGTAGTACATCTCGTCTTTGGGTATAAGATGGATCTCCGATCGGCAATAACCTGCCGCTTAAACACAGGATTGCGTTCTTTTGTGCATACCATGCTTCATGATAAGACGACGAGGCAGGATTTTCCTCGTACTGAGATGCCTTACACATATTTATTCGGATGGTTATTGCTTTACCATCCATGTCTGATGAATCCCGATATAGGAACTGTCGGTGGAGATTTCATCCGACGTTATTCCAGCGCTCGTTGGAATTACACTGCTCTTTCAGAATGTAGGTTAGCATTGAATCATGGATCTGCATGGAGATTTCAGTGTGTCCCTCCCTCACGGATACGAGACTATCCATCTACAGTTGATGGATCTGGATGCGACATTACTCCGCCTAAGTCCACCCAACTTTTCATGGTTACAAATAATCCGCCCATCTCACTTAGTCTACCGATTTGAGGAAGACTGCTATTTAGAGCCATATTTGCCAAGTCGATTTGTATGGCAGTTTGGCTATGATCAACTACATGTGGTTGATGCCACTACTTGTCTGCAGGCCAACTGTTTTCTGATTGATGGGGCTAGGGCTTGGAGATATTACAATGCTAGGGGCACAAAAGTTGTATTTTCCATGCCCTATAATCTTCAGCAAGGCCCACGTATGTTATATACATACGCGAATTTTTATACTTCGGCAAACACTTTTATTGAAAGCTTCCATCTCGCTCATAGCTTTGCAAGTGACAAGAGATCTCGATTAGGAGAACACACTACACAATCATTTCGAGATGTAGAGGATAAAGATCCCGCAGATCCACTGCTGGAAGCTTCTATTGTCAAAAGCTATCCGGATGAGGTACATGATCCTTTGGACGTATCTTTAAAGATACAGAAAGAGAAATCCCCTGCCAAGGGGTTAAGAAAAAGAAAAGCTAGGGAGAAAACGGCCCTCCTTCAACTTGATGATAGACCTGCTTCGCCTAGAGCTCAAGAAAAGAAGAAAAGGACCTCATTGGTCATAAATGAACCAACGACTACGAGAACAACTCGTTCTCAGTCTAAACAGATGCTCCTTAGTACCTCTCCCGGGGAGAAGGAAGCCACTCCTTTTTTGATTCAAAAACAAGGAGGGGTCACTCAAGAAGAAACATCTACTGCCTCGATCAATCTGGATGATGATCGCACTGAAGCTGCTGAGGAACCGGTTGCACCACCACGCAGGGAAGTTAGGAGAAAACTATTAGTGAACCGACAAGTTCTTCGGAGAGCTGATACGTCTTCTGTCCCTTCTCTACCGACGAAATTTATCAGCCATCTGGAACAAGATTTACCACCTCAGTAAGGTAAATATCAAGATTTTGATATACATCGATATATATTTTTCTTTTAAAGATGTACATTTGATTGATTCCTTTATTTATAGTGACTACTTCAGCAGATATCCAGCCTTCTGCCACGACTGTAGAGGCCCCAAGATCGAATATTTTAGTGGTAAGTATTCCCGCTAATGTACTTGCTGCGGTGGGGATAACAGTTCCTTCACTAACTCCTGCTACTCCGGTAACCATCTCTCCGGAGAAAGATCTGCCTCCTCAAGAAAGAGTAATAAATTTTCCAAAGACTCAAAATCCTACTCACTCTCAAGAGGATCGAGAGATGATAGAAGCGCGAGCCAATTGCGACTATGGTGATGAATCATTTGGTGATGACTGTAATAGTACCGCTAAGGAGGGACATATTTTAGTGGATGTTCCATTACCTCAAGAATTACCAGCTAATGAAGGCCCGTCAACTGCTGAGGGTGAGAAAAACCTGGTTGTCGATGAAGGGCATGCTAGTCCCAGAATCGATGAACCCAGAATTCCTAAAAAAGTAGGTATAACTCAACCCGAGACTTCTGGAGTGGTAAACACTGAAGAGTTAGTAGAGCAGACTCCAATTACTCTGCCACCTCAAACTGAATCAGGGGCTGGAAGTAGTCAAGCCACGGTGTCTGCGAACACCATGTCTAGGCTTCAAATGGAACTATCCAGACGTCTTGATACTCCACATGCAATGCCCGGCTCAGGTAGATGTCTAAAAATGATTTATTTATCTTAGCTCCTTCAACATCGTACATCGCTCTAACAAATGGCATATATAAATTACAGAAGGACCTACAGGAACCACCAGCTCAACGATGGCTCCCTTGGACAAAGGAACCCCAGCAGGAGAAGGGAGCTCTTTCCATATACTCGGGTCCACCAGTACACAAGATGAAGTGCCTCCACCTGTTAAAGTTGTAGAGACTCTAGCAGAAGTGGTATCCACCCCAAGTGCTGTAGCGGCTAATAAGTTTATGGTGGCTTCCTTCACCAAAGTCTTCTTTACATCTTTGGAGCCTTTAATTCATCGGGTAATGGAGAGAGAGGATGTTCCATTCAGCATAGTCAGAAATCCCTTCTCATTTTTAATTGGATGCATCCGCAACCAAGGAGATGAGGCTCAGGCCACTTTCCTGGAGCATATTTTGGATGAGCTGGAGGAGTCGATTAAGGTTTATAAAGACCTTAGAAGAGAAGATGTTGAGCTGCTAGTGGATGCAGAATATGAAGCTATGGCTCGTGAGGCTGAAACTAATAAAGCCAATTTTGAAGCTTTCTTACTGGCTTTTACGAGACAATCTTCCGAACTGGATGTCCAGATTTCTGAAGTAGCCTCTACTGCCGAGCATCATAAGGCTACAGCTGCGGATGAGGAAAAGAAAGGTTCCGATCTGGAGGCTAAAATTGCCCGGCTTCAAGAAGAGCTCAAAGCCACCAAACAGGGTGTAGAAAAAGAAAGTCAGCTACATCAGGCTTCCATCAACCAGTTAGACGTGTTAAAGCGTCAAAAGAATGACTTTGTTCGGCTATAAAATGAAGAACTAGCCTATCAAACAGCCGCCCTGCACCCATTTGACCCGGAGTCAGGAAGGGTTGAAGCCAGGCAACTGGTGCTGGATTCTTGTACCGAAAGAGCTAAAGCCTTGAAGAAGCTGATCATGGATCTTATCACTTACTCTTCATAATACAATGACCAAAATTGTTGTCTTTTTCTTTATGATGTATCTTTTTGAATATTTTAATCAAAAGGAAATGAAATAAGAAGTTTTTTTTGTGGTTCCATTACTTATTGTATACCTTGTTATAGATATAAGTAATAGAATAGAAAATATATTCAGAGGTACTGGACGTGATATATTTCTTGATTAGAAAATAACAATATTTATTACATCTGCTCAGAGGTAATGTGGACGTGGCAGAATGTAATGTTGAAAATATTGTTATTTTAATAGACAACTTTGTCAGAGGCGATAGGGACGTAACAAATTGCTGACGTGGATATTGGAATTCAGAGGTGCGGAGGACGTGAATTCTTTTTTCTGTTTTAGATTTGAGGATTTATCATCTATGGCTTTATTTATGAGAAAGTAAATAAAAGACAATAAATGCTAAGCCTGATGAATGAATGAATGGAAAGTCAGACTTCTTAGGGAAGAGAAAATAAATTAATGAACAGTCACCTCGGTTCTTGAGGAGGAGAATGAATGAACAATCGGACTCTTTTAGGGAGAAAAAATGAATGAATGAACAGTTGGACTTCTTTCGAGGAGGAAAAGTCGCATCGGTTCTCGAAGCCGATTATCTAGTCATTCTGTTTATAAATAGAACAGAACCTCTGTAGATGTTGGCGACTTCTTTTCTCTTAATACAGACTGTCCTTCGAAGATATACTCACTCCGAAGATTGAAGATACGACCGAGACTCCTCCTGCCGAGCCTCTGGTGCCTCCTCAGAAAGAAGCGAGGGAAGGCACGACTGTTCCTGCAGCAGAATAGGACCTGATTGCTAAGTTGGTGGAGCCTGGGAAGACTACTAAAGAAGAAGCTGTGAGGACAGCTGCCTGTGAGTTGCTGGTGTGTTCAGACAACGAGATGTTTGAATTGCTAGCAAATTATGTATTTAACCATGAAGGGTTGGGTCCTCGTCCCTACCCTTGATATTATGTACCTCTTTCTACTTTTAAATAATGTGAATAAAAAATGAGTTTTATTTACATCATTTTTCTGAATAAAAACATTTTGCTCTTATACATAATATTTCTTGAGAAATTTGTCATGGATAGGCATCATTGCAATTCTGCCATCCATCTCTGTTAATTAGTAGGCTCCATTTGAGAAAACCTTATTCACCACATAAGGATGTTTCCATTTTGCCTCGAATTTGCCTTTGCTCATGTGGGTCATAGTCATAGGACGTCTGACCGTAAGAACTAACTTGCCTTTCTGAAATGTTCGCACTTTGACTTTGCGATTGAAAGCTTTTGAGATACAGGCCTGATATAATTCAATATGTTGTTGAGCTAGTAGCTTTTCCTCAGCGAGCGCCTTCAATTCTGGAAGCTGAATATGATCATTATTTTTTGTGGTAAGTTCATTAGCAATGGCAATTCTCAAGGATGGAATTTGAATTTCCAGCGGTAAGACAGCTTCACATCCATATACCAGAAAAAAAGGTGTACAACCTGTGGGATTATGGACTGTAGTGCGATAAGCCCATAGACATTCTCTAAGCTTCTCACTCCAATTATGTTTATTAGTAGAGACAAACGTTTTGAGAAGTTTGATGATAGTCTTGTTGAATACTTCAGCTAACCCATTAGTTGTAGGATTATAGGTCGTAGAAACAACATTATTGATTCGGTTGTCATTACAGAACCTAGTAAACTTCTGACTGACGAATTGTGGTCTATTATCATGGATGATCCGACGAGGTACGCCAAATCTGTATATCACATGATGTTTGATGAAGTTGATAACACTGCTAGTCTTCACTTCAGCTAAAGGTATGGATTCAGTCCATTTAGAGAAATAATCGGTTATAGCTAAGATAAAACGGTGTCCTTTAGACGAAGGAGGATTGATAGGACCAATTATATCTATGCCCAAGCTTCGAAGGGCCATGAGGAAGCAGTCGGATGAAAAAATTCTGACGGTTGGTGAATCAAGTCTGCATGAATTTGACATGCTCGACATTTCCTTACATAGTCAATGGCATCTGATACCATAGAGGGCCAGTAGTAACCCATACGTCGGATACAATCCTGTAATTTGGGACCGGGCTGATGTGCTCCACAAATGTTGTCATAAGCTTCGCGTAATATCTGGTTCACTTCATCACCAGCAAGACATCTTAAGAGTAATCCATCAAAAGTTCGTCGAAAGAGAGTTTTGGTGGTATGATTATAATAGAATCGAAGCGATCGCCGACGAATACTTGTAGCTTTCTTAGGATCTTCAGGTAGTATATCATGTACTACAAAGTCGATAAAAGGTGCTCTCCAATCTTTGCTGATGACATTGACTTTAGTTGAATTGCTGAATTCAATGTTATGGTTATTTTCAATACGAAATAGTTCTCTATTGGAGATAACAACCATTTGTTGTCTTTTGACCAGAATTGCCAAGACCGCTGCTAAGTTAGCTAAGGCATCAGCTTTTGTGTTGCATGCTCGACGTACATGTTCGATGAAGAACCCTTTGAACGAGGAAGCTATTCTTATTGCCGCTTCGTGGTATGGTACCCGATCTTGATGTCGAACTTCATATATACCTCTAACCTGATTAACAATCAGCTTAGAATCACCATATACTTCGAGATATTCAATATCCAGTTGTTTAGCTAACTGGAGTCCAATGAGCAAGGCATTGTATTCTGCTACGTTGTTGGAGCATGACTCATCTAAGGAATAAGCTCTCTGGATAGCTAATCCATCTGGTGAAACGAGAACAATTTCCACTCTAGCGACAAGGGTGCCTCCAGGTCCAATTCTAGATGCCCCGTCGAAGAATAAACACCAAGTAGAAAATTCTTCTGAGATCATATTTGATTCCAATGTCTCATCTGGAATCTCATCATAGAGTTTAGATGTCTCAGGGACAGGATGAGCTGCTAAAAAATCAGCGAGTGCTTGGCCTTTCACATACTTTTGTGGAACATACACCATGTCATATTGTGCTAATAATATGGCCCATGTAGCAAGCCTAGAATTGAGTGTGCTGGACTTCTTTATTAAGACCCGAAGAGGATTGACTCAGAAAATAACATGAATGGTTTGGCCGACGATGTAATGCCTTATCTTTTGAACAACAAACATTAAGGCCAAGCATTCCTTCTCTATCGGACTATAACGATGTTCAACTCCAATCATCGTCCGACTAAGGTAGTAGATAGCTTGTTCATGACCTTCTTTGTTCTTCTGAGCCAGCAAAGCTCCCAGGAAATGGTCCATCGCCCGAACATACATCAAGAAGGGTATTCCTGAGATCGGTGGTACTAGGACTGGTGGACTCATTAAATACCGCTTTATGTCATCAAATGTTCGTTGACATTCTTCTGTCCAAATGAAAGATACACCTTTCTTCATTAACTGATTAAATCGTTTGCAACGTCCAGACAAATTCGAAATGAACCTCCTGATAAAAGCAAGTCGACCCTGGAATCCTCGTAGCTCTTTTAGGTTGCGTGGTGGACGCATCTCTTGAATGTCTTTGATCTTCTCGGGATCAACGTGTATACCTTTAGAGGTAATAACGAATCCAAAAAATTTGCCACAAGAGACTCCCAAGAATGACTTCGTAGTGTTCATTTTGAGTTGATGCTGGCGCATTAGATTGAAGATGGTTCTTAAATCTTGGATATGATCTTCCTTTAGACGACTTTTTACAGCAATATCGTCAACATAGCATTCGACGGTCTTTCACAAATGGTCTCGAAAGATAGTACTCATAGCCCGCTGGTAAGTTGCACCCGCGTTCTTAAGACCGAAAGGTATGACTGGATTGCAGTATATTCTGCGGGGAGTACGGAATGAAGTGTGTTTTTCATCTTCAGGATTCATCCGGATTTGATTGTATCCAGAAAACCCATCCATGAAAGAGATTCGTTCAAATCCATAAGTATTATCAATCATGACATCAGTAATTGGGAGAGAGAATTCATCTTTAGGACAAGCGTCATTGAGATCTCGAAAGTCTATGCACACTCGAACTTTCTCGGTCTTCTTCAAGACTGGTACAACATTGGCTACCCAGTCAGGATGCTGTTCTTCTTTGATAAAACTGCAAGCGATAAGCTTTCTGACTTCATCATCTATCTTATCTATCATCTCAGGCTTGAATCGCCGTTGTTGTTGTTTGACTGGCTTGGCATTAGGCAAAATGTTAAGTTTATGAGTTGCGACCTGAGGATCTAAACCCGGCATATCTTCATAGCTCCAGACGAAGACATCGATATATTCATGAATGAGGTGAATCAGTTTTTGTTTATCATCCTCTGGAAGATTCTTGCTAATGAAGATCGGTCGTGGTACACCTTTCTCTCCAACATCGATCTAGATTAGTTGATCTTCGGTAGGTGATTCTTGTTGTTCAAAATGGAGTCCCACTGAGTGTCCATCCTTTGTGCCCAAGGATCTGCTTCAGGAGCTTGTTCAATATCATATTCGTCATTTTTTGAGAACTCGACAGACACCATATTAGAAGATACTGTCACCCGATGGACATGACCAATACTGGTATCAGAGTCCCATGAAATAAAATCTAAAGAATTAGAGCGTTC
This sequence comes from Iris pallida, assembly GCA_029216955.1. Lineage (NCBI taxonomy): Eukaryota > Viridiplantae > Streptophyta > Magnoliopsida > Asparagales > Iridaceae > Iris > Iris pallida. The sequence goes on from JANAVB010037417.1 coordinate 3,151,558, forward strand.
ATCTTTATCAGATTCAGAGGCTTGTGGAGTTATAACTGGTGAAGTATAGCCTAGCCCACGTTTTATTTTGCTATAATATGGTCTCATTTTTCCTCGTGGAGCAGGAATACGAATAGGAGTTCGTCTTCCTCTACCACCATTAAGGCCAGTTTTGAAATCATCGCCTATTTTACGGATGATTGCCTTGGATTGTGGACTATAATGACATAGTTATAGCCTTCTTGTATCATCCTTTTCATTATTGCTGTCAGGCATGATTTTTTGTTCTGTTTCTTTACTAAAAAGTATAGGAGTTTCGCCTTTCTTTCGATAAGGAACTAGGAAGAAAGATTCTTGTATTGATTCAAATGATACCATATTTTGGAGAGATGGTACGACTCCTATTGTAAGTGGTTTGAAGCTATCTAGCATATCCAAATAACATCGAGTATGATAAGAGACATTAGTATACTGCAAAGGAGATGCTACTTTATTGATCTTTACATCATCATTTACAATAGGACTTTTAGCCTTAGAAGGCTTAATCAGATTGATAACCAGAGGAGGAGATGCAGATCAAGAAGAAGGGAGGGGTTTTTTACGACGAAGGTCGATTACAAGTGGCTCAGAAGAGGTGAGATCCCTTTGTTCCTGTCTAACACCAGGAGGCTGCTTCTTGTGAGAAGGAAGGTAAATAGTCAATGTCTTGGAAGACTGATGACAGGAAGTAAGTCCTTTGACAGGGACCACCAGAGTGTCATTTGGCACACCTTTCTGTTCTTCGTCAGTATCCATTGCTAGTACCACCTTCATGAATTCCTCTTCGTACATACGAGAATCGTTGCAGTATGCTTCAACCCTCCTGAAAGGATTTAAGTCTGTAACTTCTTTCCATACTTTTCCATTGCCATCCATATATTTAAAACATTGGCGAAGATTAGAAGGTACAATGTTGTGTTCGTGAAGGAATGGTCTTCCCCGTAAAGCATTGTATGAGCCATGATTATCAATCACGTAGAAAGTCACCTTCGTACGTGGTTGCAAAAACAAAAAGTTTTATAATAAACTAAGAAAAGAGTACAAAAGTACAATAATTTTTGGGGAAGTACAATTGTAGGAATCTGATCAGAAGACGATCACTTTATCCCTTGAACTATATGAACTTGAAGACTAGAGCCTCTAGAGAATGCAGCAGCAATTTTGTAGGAGTACTTGATCTTTGTGATGATTCAACAATGATTGGAAACTCTATTTATAGAGTTCTAGAAATAACTGTTTTAGCAGTTATTCTGATGTGCGTGAGGTTGGATTACGCCACATTGGGTTGCGCCAACCTTATGTTGTGCCAACTTTCATTCAATTAATCAATCGTGCACTAACTGTATTAAGATGCGTGGCATCATATGATTGAGATGCGCGTGGTCGTGTACAGAATAATGGACACATATTGATAGATTAGTGGCATGTGCGCCACGTCATCCAACTTTAGAAAATGAAAGTTGTCTTAATTTTATCAGGTTACGCGAGCTTCGGTCAACAAGTCAAACTGCGCCTGATTGAATTATGCCTAGACACGTGGCAGATTTTGAGAAGAAGTCGTTCAGATTGCGCCTAGGCACAACTAAGGGATTTATTTAGATTGTGCCTAGGCGTAACTCACAGGATGTGCAGGATAGCTGTCCATTTAATCTCCTCGAGCGGCACGTTTTGAGGGAGTCGAAGAGATTTCCTTCGTTTACTGTGCTGTCAGTTGTCAGTGTTGTCAGGCAATGATGGCAATTAAATGTCCGACGCCACGTAGACTTTGGCGCAACATGACTGGGGCACAGTCTGATATTTGGCACAACCTGACTAGTGGCTCAGTTTGATCTGTGAGCTTCATAACAGTGGCGCAGCTTGATTTTTAGGGCGTAACTTAATTGCTGAGTAGTAAATACATGGTGCAACTCGATTTTTGGGCCCTACAAGACCCCCTTCAAAGTTTTTGAAACTTAAGAATATTTTAAAGTTTTGAAATACTTTGAATTATGAAAATTATCGAGTCAAGTTGCGCTAGTCAATGCCCAGTCATCATAATTAATTTTCTCGAAAATACTCAATCGCCTCTTCGTCTTCCCGAGCTTCATTGATGATTTTCGGTTTCCTATGAGGAATATGAAGAGTCGGTTTGGTTATATATAGGGGTTGGTCTTTATGCTTATTCTTCACTTTCGTACTTCAATGGCATCTAAGAAGAAGGAGATGGAGACCAATGCTGACAATGAAATCAAGTCCCCTGAAGCGAAACCCGATGTTACGCCTATGACTTATTTGTTGGAGGCTGACCCGTCATTGAGAGCGGTAAACTTTTTAGACTATTTTGGTTTAAACCCAACAGTCTTCAATCATTCAAGTGGTGGGCCATCACTTTCCTCTGAAGAGCGCGGCGATTCGGAAGGATTCCTTAATCTGATGCGTCGCTCGAGGATCCGCAACATGCAAGAATTGGACGCTACTCTTCGTCAGACAAATGAGGACGAGAAAAAGAAATAATGTTAAGCATGTCAGCCTTTATTTTTCTTTTCCTGTGTCCTTGTCTGTAGGGGTTCACCCATCTTTATGAAATGAAATTTATAATTTCTGATATATTGTGTGGCTATGATTTCAAATGGCGCATGTAGATGCGCTCCTTTGGCTAATTCAATGCTTACTATTTCATTGAGAGACACATGGCAGCTATCACATGGTTTTAAGCGCCTATTGTTTAGTTCTTTCCCGAAATAGGCTACTAGAATGATGCATCCGTTTTCATCTTCAACACTTTTAAAAGGATAGCCAAAACGAAAAAGACATTCATGCTTTCTCAAAACAAATAACTTCTCACAAGGTCCTACTATCCAGCAAAAATTCATCATCCGCAAGTTCACTTGCGCCACTTCATCCTGATGCTATTCTTTTGCATGCTGCACCTTCGGAAGTTGGTAAGTTCCAACAAAGAGCCAATAGTTTTTACACATGAGCGTTTTATTTTTATGCCACTTTTAAAGATAGGTGTAAATTTGTAGAAATAAAGTGTATGTTGTAGATGCGCACTTAAAATTCTGAGAAGAAGCGCGTACTGCGATCAGTGTCTGACTTCGGACAGAGGCGCACACTGTTGATATGCGCCTGTTTTTTTGGTCAGAGACGTAAACTATTGATATACGCCTGTTGATCGGTGCACACTGTTAATATGCGCCTGTTGATCGGCACGCAGTGTTGATATGCGTCTGAATTTTTGAGAATAGGCGCACACTGCAATCCTGTGCCTGACTTTGGTCAGAGGCGTATGCTGTTGATATATGCCGGTTGATCAAAAGGCGTACAGTTTAATAGATTTTTACTAAATCTTCTTTCTTTGTTGATATTTGCAGAAGTCTGGTTGGTAAACTTCTTCAAGACTAGCGTTGCCAATTTGGATGCTGTAGAGGGCATTTTTCTGACACTCACATCAGACAGCTCATGAGATTCTGACACTCAAATTAGACAGCACAGGACTCTCCGTATTCAAGAAGGGTCTTCCTCAGTTGGTAGGAAGGTCCTTTATACATGAGAGTTGGATGGTGGAGAGACAGAATTAGGAATCGTATCACAAGGGTGATTGCATTCCTAGTTCCCCTGGTGGGTCATCTTCTCTCCACCAGTTGTATTAACAACAGCTTATCTTTGAGCTGCTGTACTCTGTGGTTCTCCTCTCGTCTTTCTGAGAAAGAAGACCAGAGTTGATTCCATTGTCTGGCTCGTTGCTTCAGGTCGAGACGACAAGGAACTGGCATCAATAAGAAGATCCAAAGATATAATAGACCTTCATTATCAAATAAGAAGATCCAAAGATGTAATAGACCTTCATTTGTTATATTTAGAATGAAAATCTGAGATGTAGTAGATTTCTATCAAGATGTATCTGTGTTTTTAAAGATGGAATAAAGAATAATTTTTTCTTTTTTTTATAATTCGATTTTAATGTGCTGATATGGAAAACAGAATCCAGAGAAAATGTGACAAGTTGCTGATGTAAATAATTTGGAATTCAGGGGTGTGAGGGATGTGAATTCTCGTTATGAAGAGTGAACAGTCACTTCGATTTTCGAGGAAGAGACACTGAATGAATGAACAGTCATTTCGACTCTAGAGGATGAGAATAAATGAATGAACAATCACGTCGGGTTTCGAAGAAAGGACAATGAATGATCAGTTATAAATGAACGAACAGTTATAAATGAATGAACAGTTGGGCTTCTTTCAAAAAGTCGCATCAGTTCTCGAGGTTGACTATCTAGTTGTTCTGTCTATAAATAGAACAAAACTTTCGTAGATATCGTCAATTCCTTTCCTTTTTGTACAAAATGTCTTCCAAAGATTTGCTCACTCCGAAGATTGAAGGAAACCGAGACGCCCCCTGCTGAACCTCCAGTGCCTCCTCAGAAAGAAAGGGGTGAAGGCTCAACTGCTCCTGCCCCAGGACAGGACTTGATTGCCAAGCTAGTAGAGCCTGGAAAGACTGTCGAAGAAGAGGCTTTGAGGATGGCTGCTTGCAAGTTTTTTGTGAGTTCAGACAATGAGATGTTTGAACTGTTGGCAAACTATGTATTTAATCATGACGGATCGGGGACTCCTCCCCGTCCTTAATATTATGTAATTCCATTATGCTTTTGAATAAAATAAACTTTTGTTTACATCCTGTCTCTGGAATAAAGTACTTTTTGCTTTTATACATAAAATTTCTTAAAAAATTTGCCATTGATAGGCATCATAGCAACTCTGCCATCCATATCTGTTAATTGATAGGCTCCATTTGAGAAAACTTTATTTATCACATATAGCCCTTCCCATTTTGCCTCGAACTTGCCTTTGCTCACATGTGTCATAGTCATAGGACGTCTGATTGTAAGAACTAACTCGCCTTCCAGAAATGTTCGCACTCTAACTTTACGATTGAAAGCTTTTGAAATCTGGGCTTGATAAAGTTCGATGTGCTGTTGAGCTAGTAGCCTTTTCTCGTCGAGCGCCTCCAATTCTTGAAGCCGAAGACGATCATTGTTTTCTGTAGTAAGATCATTAGTAATGGCGACTCTCAATGATGGAATTTGAATTTCCAGAGGTAAGACAGCTTCACATCCATATACCAGGAAAAAAGGTGTGCAACCTGTGGGATTACAGACAGTAGTGCGATATGCCCATAAACATTCTCCAAGTTTATCACTTCAATTACGTTTATTAATAGAGACAAACTTTTTAAGGAGTTTGATAATGGTCTTGTTGAATGCTTCAGCTAACCCGTTAGCTGCAGGATTATAGGTCGTAGAGGCAATATTATTGATTCTGTTGTCATCACAGAACCTATTTAACTTCTGGCTGATGAATTATGACCCATTATCATGGATGATTCGGCGAGGGACACCAAATCTGTATATCACATAATGTTTGATGAAGTTGATGACACTACTAGTTTTTACTTCAGCCAAAGGTATAGCTTCTGCCCACTTGGAGAAATAATCGATTATAGCCAAGATGACCCGATGTCTTTTAGATGAAGGAGAATTGATAGGGCCAATTATATCCATGCCCCAAGCTTCGAAGGGCCATGAGGCAGCAGTCGGGTGAAGAAATTCCAACGGTTGGTGAATAAAATCTGCATGAATCTGGCATGTTCGGCATTTTCATGCATAGTCAATAGCATCTGATACCATAGAGGGCAGTAGTAGCCCATACGTCGAATACGATTCTGTAGTTTAGGACCAGGTTTATGTGCTCCACAAACGCCATCATGAGCTTCGCATAATATCTGCTTTGCTTCATCACCAGCAAGGCATCTCAAAAGTAATCCATCAAAGGTTCTTCGATAGAGAGTCTTAGTCGTGTGATTATAATAGAATCGAAGCGATCGGCGACGAATACTTGTAGCCTCCTTAGGATCTTCTGGCAATATGTCATATACTGTAAAATCAATAAAAGGTGCTCTCCGGTCCTCGCTAATGACATTGATTTCAGTTGAATTGCTGAATTCAATATTGTGGTTGTTTTCAACACAAAATAGTTCTCTATTAGAGATAACAACCATTTGTTGTCTTTTGACTGGAACTGCCAATACCGCAGCTAGGTTAGCTAAGGCATCAGCTTCTGTATTGCATGCACGACGTACATGTTCGATGAAGAACCCTTTGAACGAAGAAGCTATCCTGGTTCCTGCTTCATGGTATGGTACCAAATCTTGATGTCGAACTTCATATATACCTCTAACCTGATTGACAATCAGCTTAGAGTCACCATATACTTTGAGATATTCAATATCCAATTATTTGGCTAATTGGAGTCCAATGAGTAAGGCATTGTATTCTGCTATATTGTTAGAGCATGATTCGTCTAAAGAATAAGCCATTTGAATAGCTAATCCATCTGGTGAAACGAGAACAACTTCCACTCCAGCAACAAGAGTACCTCCTGGCCGAATTCTGGATGCTCCGTCAAAGAACAACTGCCAAGTAGGAAATTCTTCTGAGATCATATTTGATTCCAATGTCTCGTCTGGAATCTCGTCATGGAGTTTAGATGTTTCAGGGACAGGATGAGCTGCTAAGAAGTCAGCAAGTGTTTGACCTTTCACAGACTTTTGAGGAACATAAACCATATCATATTGTGCTAATAATATGGCCCATGTAGCAAGCCTGGAATTGAGTGCACTTGGCTTCTTCATTAAGACCCGAAGAGGATTGACTCGGAAAATAAAATGAATGGTTTGGCCGATGATGTAATGCCTTGTCTTTTGAACAACAAACATTAAGGCTAAGCATTCATTCTCTACCGGACTATAACGATGTTCAGCTCCAATCATTGTTCGGCTAAGGTAGTAGATGGCTTGTTCATGACCTTTCTTTATTCTTCTGAGCTAGCAAAGCTTCCAATGAATGATCTACTGCGCGGACATACATCAAGAAGGGTATTCCTGAAATTGGTGGCATAAGAATCGGTGGACTCATTAAATACTGCTTTATGTCATCAAATGCTTGTTGACATTCTTCTGTCCAGACGAAAGATACACCTTTCTTCATTAACTGAGTAAATGGTATGCAACGTCCAGATAAATTCGAAATGAACCGCCTGATGAATGCAAGTCGACCTTGGAATCCTCATAGCTCTTTTAGGTTGCGTGGAGGACGCATCTCTTGAATGGCTTTGATCTTCTCAGGATCAACGTGTATACCCTTAGAGGTAATGACAAATCTGAGAAATTTACCACTAGAGACACCCAAGAAAGACTTGGGGGGTTCATTTTGAGTTGATGCTGGCACATTAGTTTGAAAATAGTTCTTAAATCTTGAATGTGATCTTCATTTAGACGACTTTTGACTGCAATATCGTCAACATAGCATTCGACGGTCTTTCGCAAATAATCTCGAAAGATTGTACTCATAGCTCGCTGGTAGGTTACACCCGCATTTTTAAGACTGAATGGCATGACTGTATAACAATATACTCTACGAGGAGTACGAAATGAAGTATATTTTTCATCTTCAGGATTCATCCGGATATGATTATATCCATGAAAGAGATTCGTTCGAATCTACATATATTGTCGATCATGACATCAGTAATTGGGAGAGAGAATTCATCTTTAGGGCAAGCATCATTGAGATCCCGAAAGTCTATGCAAACCCGAACCTTTCCAGTCTTTTTTAAAACTGGTACAACGTTGGCTACCTAGTCAGGATGCTGTTCTTCTCTGATAAAACCACAAGCTATGAGCTTCTTGACTTCATCATCAATTGCATCCATCATTTCAGGCTTGAATCGTCGTTGATGTTGTTTGACTGGCTTAACATTTGTCAGGATGTTAACCTTATAAGTTGTAACTTGAGGATCTAATCCCGACATATCTTTATAATTCCAGACAAAGACATCTATATATTCACGAATAAGGTGAATTAATTCTTGTTTATCATCCTCAGAGAGATTCTTGCTAATGAAGATTGGTCATGATGCGCCTTCCTCTCTAATGTCGATTTGGACTAGTTGATCCTCAGTAGGTGGTTCTCGTTGTTCAAAATAAAATTTCCACTGATTGTCCATCCTTTGTGCCCAAGGGTCCACTTCAGGAGCTTCTTCAATGTCATCCTCATCATCTTCTGAGAATTCGGCAGACACCATATTAGAAGATACTGTTATCCGGTGAACATGACCAATGCTGGTATCAGAATCCTATGAGATGGAATCAGAAGAGTTAGATCGTTCTTCTTCGTCAGATTCGGAAGGTTCTGGAGTCGGAAGTGGTGAAGTGTAACCTAAACCCCGCTTCGATTTACTGTGATATTGTTGTGATTTTTCTTTTGGAATAGAGATACGAAGGGGAGTCCGCCTTCCTTTGCCGTTATTGAGGCCTGTTCTGAAATCATAGCCTATTTTACGGATAATTGCTTTGGATTGTGGACTATAGTGACGTAGTTGTAGTCTTCCTGTATCATCTCTATTATCATTATAGAGCATGACTTTTTGTTCCTCTCTTTTATTAAAAAAGTATGGTCCTTTCATCTTTCTTTCGAGACGGAACTAAGAAGTATGATTCTTTTATTGAATCCAATGATACTACGTTTCGTAGAGATGATACAACTCCTATTATAAGTGGTCTAAAGCCATCTAGCATATCCAAATAATATTGAGTATAGTAAGAGACATCCATATACTGGAAAGGAGATACTTTATTGATTTTTACACCATCATTTACAACAGGACTTTAGCCTTAGCAGGCTTAGTCAGATTCATGACAAGATGGGGAGAAGAAAAGCGAAAAGGTGGACGGGGCTTTTACGATGAAGGTCGATTACAAGCGGCTCAGAAGAGGTGAGCTCCCTTTGTTCCTGACTATCACCAATAGGCTGCTTCTTGTGGAAAGGAAGATAGATGGTCAGTGGTTTAGAAGACCGAGGACAGAAATTACGCCCTTTGACAGGGATCACCAGAGTATTATTTGGTATACCTTTCTGTTCTTCATCTGTGTCCATTGCCAGTACCACCTTCATGAATTCCTCCTTGTACATGCGAGAATTGTTGCAGTATGCTTCAACTCCTTTGAAAGGATTTAGATCTGCAACTTCTTTCTGGACTTCTCCATTACCATCCACATATTTGAAACATTGGTGGAGAGTAGAAGGTACAATGTTATGTTCGTGGAGGAATGGTCTTCCCAACAGAGCATTGTATGAGCCATGATTGTCAATTACATAAAAAGTCACCTTTGTACGAAGATTGCCAATTTGAAGTTTCAGGCATATTTTTTCTAAAGGTTCACTTCTTCCTTGATTGAACCCCAAGATGGTAGTGATAGTTGTAGAAAGATTATGAACTAGAATCTTCAAAGTTTCTAACAAAGACTTCGGCATGATACTAAGAGCAGACCCTAGATCAATCAGAATACGATCAACTTTCATGGTATCCATATACCCTGTGAAATAGCGAGGACGATCATGACGATTGTCTTCTAACAACATGTCATCTTGTGTAAAGTTAATATTAGGCATTAGTTCAAATACATCATGACAATGTGCGCAGCTGACTGGCTCCGTTTTAGGCTTTTTGAGAAGAGTAAGACAAGCATCAGCATGCATCAAAGCTTCACTTAACGTCTCTCGAGTTTCTTTTGAGAGGCATAAGAGTTCAAAGATTGACAATCTTGTTGGAGTATTGGCTAATTGAGCTAATATGTCAAAATTATATGGCTTCTCGAGTCCAAAGGATGAGGACTTCTTCAGTGCTTTGTCAAAACGGACATGTTGTTTTTCCTTGTCTGCTGATGTCGGTTTAGGAGGAGTTGGTTCAACCACCGGCAGGGATGTAGATGGTATATTCTCAGCAGGAGAAGATGATGTAGGAGGAACATCAGGAGATGAGATAGGATTATCTTGATTTTCGGGATATTCTCGAAGATAGGGTTTTTCAGATCTAGTGCCAATTAGAATTTCTTCTTCTGCTACTGGTTCAAAGGATACTATGTTGCAATTCTTATATTTGGATTTGGAGTACTTTTTTTGCTTAGAAGAGAAAGGCGTTTCAAAATCTGCCCCCAGATCTGGGTGAATCCACATAATCTCTCCTCTGTCAGTCGATAGTGGAACAAGACCTTCATTTTGAGGAGGTAAAAGATTCACGATCTCGAGAGTATTCCTTGGATTGGGGGCAATACCATCTTGTACAAGTTGTGGTGGAAAGTCACCAAATTGTAGAGATTGATGGCCAGTGTTTCTTTACCCTTGCGGTTATTCTGGCGATTATTACCTCCGGGTGTAGAATGTTCATCCTGGTTAGATGAGTCATTTGAACTCCTAACTGTTTGAACTTTTCGTCACTGACCTCTGCCGCCTTGGCATTCACAATGAAAGAAGGCAAATCCTGTAATTATGTAGATCCTGTCCACATACTGATAATAGGCAACAAGTTTGATTTGCAGGTGTCTATCGTTACAGCAGATGGAGTTCCTAAAGACATTTTAAGTGCCTCTCGGCGAAATCTTTCAATGAAACTCTCTGTAGATTTATTGTGTCTTTGTTTGATCTTAATGAGGGCAGTCATCGTTATGTCACTGACTCCCTCATAAAACCGTTCCAAGAATATTTGTTTGAAACCAGCAAAAGAAGTTATACAGCCATCTGGCAAACTACGATGCCAGTCGTATGCTACGCCGGCTAAACAACCGACGAACACTCTGGTAAGGAGAGCATCATTTGGCTGTAATTGGTCAGTCATCACTTCGAAGTGATTTATGTACTGACTTGGAGAAGTGCTGCCATCAAACAGCATAATGGTTGGAAGATTGTATTTATGAGGGAATGGAACCTCCTTCTATTCTGTAGGATACGGTTATTTTATGCCAAATCTTTGTAGGCCAGCCTTCTGCTTGAAGGCCTCAAACTGAGTGCGCAGAAGTTTCACAGCCTCATTAGTATCCCCTGATGTTTAGGAATTGATAGGCTAGTTAGAATTGTTGGGAGGAGGAACAACGTGATAATTACCACCCCCAGCACCAGACTAACTGGGATCAGCTTGAATTGGTATAGAAGCAACCTGAGGAGGTGGTACCCCTAGACTAACATTAAGAGGTACAGAAGATGCACTACAAAAAAAGTGACCTTTGGGGACAACAAAAAATCGTCTTAAAAACTGCAATTACCGTCCCAACAAATATTTGGGACGGCCTTTGGGACGGGAATGGACGGTCCCATTAGGATGGCGTGGCAAAAACTTTAGGGACGGATATTGCCGTCCTAATTACTGTTAAAGGACGGTTAGGCAAAACGTCTCAAAAGTTTTCAAATTTATGCTTTTGTGTGACGGTTTATTAATTCGTCCCAAAAAATAAGTTTTTGTAACAGATATATTTCGTCCTAATAAATAAGGGACAAAATTTTAAAGATTCACAAAAAAAGTAATTTACTTTTTGTTACAGTACTATAATCGTCCCAAAAACTTAACAATTGTTTAAATTATTATGGAATTACTAATTTCCTGTTTATATATAAAATATATAATTGAATTTTATATACAACAAAAATTCATACATAACTATTTAATTTAATCGCAAATGCATGTGGTAGCCGCAACATTAACAAAACAATTTCTATAAAACATATTTAAAGGTAATATCTCATTGTTCACAAAATGAAATCCAAGTCTTACATCACTTCGAGTGTTCTCCCATCATTAGCAAAATAAACTCAAAATATTTTACATCATTAAGCATTCACTTAATTTACAAAATAAAATCTACAACTTTTTACACAAGTCCAAAACATATTTGATTTTCCAAAGTGGCATCTCCCATCATTTGCAAAATAGGTACAAAAAGCATTGGAAGGACCTACAAATAAAAGTAAACAAATCAGCCTCATAAAAAACAACCTGCAGATAATGAATTCTACACTTGATCTAGCACAATACAACAATCACCCTAGTTACAAGCATGATAGCATGCTTTAGGTACTACTATACTGTCTATACTAATAACCTCTATGAAAAAATAACAATGGACAATATAACATCCCAATGTAGAGTTTTTTTAAAATATGGTAAAGCTTTCAGAATTCAATAAAAAGAAATAAAAAATCATATTGCAAAACTACCAATTCTGGCACAAGTAAACAACACAGCATAGTAGAGGCAATACACATCTCTGCTAGAAGAGCATTTGAATCCTCTCTGTTACAAAAAATATATGGTCACAGAAGAGCATTTGATGTTCTTGTCAATCATGCTCATATGAAAAGAGAAACAATACTCACAAAGTAACCAAAGAGAAATCAAATTTCCACATATATGGTCTCAGAGAAACAAAAATATCAAAATTATCTAGTACAGACCAGCCGTACCATTAGATAGACTAGCACTTGATGGCACCAATTGCAACAACAACACAAAAGTTGCAAGATTTAAATTTCAAATTTGAAAATTAAGCAAATCACTAAACTTATCACTGTTGGGTATTTACACACGTAAAGGGAGTAGGAGTTGCGGCATATAGTTGACTGCTAGGACTAGAGTGTATACTAATGAATGAGGCTTGAGGTAGAAAAGAAGATACTGTAGTTAGAAACATTATAAAGAAGATGACACACAATACTGTATGGAAGAAATAATTCATGTTGATATGCATATTGTCCACCCACTTTAATGAGAGTGCCAAGATGGAGCTAACACAACTAAACTATGACTCTACATTTTTTGTCGGATATGACATCAGTAATAACAGACGTAGTGTAAATTCTTCTTTCGTCTAAACCTGTCAATTTTTTGTAACAAGATGTATATCCAAGAAACCTCTACACTGTGTCAAAAATTTTTGGTGGTGGTAGTGAAACTCCACCATTGGTGCCTTGTTCGTGTTGTATCAGTGTCAAGTATCGCAAACAACGAGAAAATTCTAGAATACACCAATATACACCAAGATTGTCATATTATCGTGTTCACATCATGTCTTATCATATTTGTATCCATGCAACAAAATTTGTGAAGGTTTAAATGTTGAAGATCAATACTAATAGTGTCAATTTCTAAATTAGCGAAGGGAGGGATCACAGGCACACATACAAATACAAAATGCACACAAGGTATGCTTTATTCTAGTAGGACATCGAATTCAGCCAAGTACATAACACTGAAAAAAAGTATTAAGCTATTAAGGAAGAGCATTACCCTAAGTCGGCAATCACAATGTTGACATTGTCCTATGACATGCGGTCCTGCAGACGAAAAAAATAATGTGTTCAATAGAATAATATTGTTAATTAGTTAACAACTGAAATTAAAAATGAAAATAAATAATCCAAATGGGTTGAATAATGTGGTACCAAAGTCGTGTGATCTAGAGCTTCACAAGTCTAGGCCACCTTTTAAGTAAGTCCAGGATGTATTCTTTTTTAAGTTTAGCTAGGAAAGCAAAGAAGCATTTCTTCGCCTATAAAACTCAAGTGTTAGAGACTAGTTTAGCTAGGAAAGCAAGTCCAGGATGTATTCTTAAAATTCCACATGAATGCCAAAGAGAAGCTCTATCCAATGCTTGAATTGTTTTCTAATTAACATCTCAGGTCGTTTTTGTAATCAGCCATATAGTAACAGAATAGAGTACAGTTGAGCAATTGTTAAGAAGAATTTCTTGGGATAGCTCCCATTGAACTTGCAAATAAGGAGAAGTGTTATGTAAGATGCAGCAAAATAATACTTCAAACATTTTAGAAGGTAGAATAAATTACCTCCAGAGATATATTTTCTGTCATTTTTTCAACCGCTTCGTCCATTTGCAATCGATATGCAGACAAAAAATCTCAATTCTTTCATACTGGGAGAACCATACCTATGAAATGTACTACAATTAGCAGTATTTCTCAACAAACTACCTATTATTCAAGGGTACCCTTCAATTTGCTTGAAAGATATTAAATCAGTAGGTAATCTTGGAGGCATATGGTGTTAACATTGACATTCCTATCATATATACAATAGAAACAGAGAAACAATAAAATACAGTAATATATTTTTCTTCTTTAGGATGAAGGGCCAGTAACTTACTGTCTACCTGAGTCTCAACCTCAAGACTTCTTCCTCCAATTCCGCTTCTCCTATGCCTCTACTTCCTTATTTAGCAGCTACCACGCTGACATGATCTTTCATCCCGGCTGCGGATCCTACCAGTAATGGCTCTCTTTCATGCAATTACTTTTCCCTTTTCATGATCAAAATCTTATAATTTGGTGTTGATTTGTGTTGTATTCAGATTTATAAATTGATAGGGTCTTTTTCCCGTAGATCCAAGAGTAGGTGACGATCGTGCGCCATTAGCAATGAATTAGGAGCAAAATTTAAGAATTAACTGAAACTAAAAATTGCAAGAATTTACTGAAACTAAGAAATTGTACTACAAAATTTGTAGGGGCTGAACTAGGGTTTATTTGAATTTGATAATGATGAAGAAGAAGTATAATAGTTAATTCTAAGACAAAAAAAACCCTTGTAAGGGATTATACTTTGCAAATCAACCATAACACGAGTCATGACGCTAACTTTTAACTGAATAACCAAAACAAAATTAGCAATATTAACTAGCAGTTTTAAATAAACATGCACAAAAAAGCTGTCAATTGTATTCCATATCATGATATTAATATGATGTGGCAAACGGCCTCCAAATACAATAGTGGCAATAAATAAGAAAGAAACCAGTGTTCTAAAATCAGATTAATTTTATGACTATTCAGCTAAAAGAAAGGGGTCATGTAACATTACTTGTTCAAAGCGATGTGCTCAAAAGGTGCTGAAGAGGGAATTGTTCCACAAATACTATTGTTGGAGACATCTCTGATTGTGAACAAAGTTCAAAACCACATCATTAACTAAGAAGAAAATAAATGGTGCCATGAGAAACTCAAAGGTAGGTTGAAAAGATAAGAAAATGCAGTGCACTTACACAAGAATACTAGGGATTTCAGTTTCCCTAGTGTTGGAGGGATAATGCATGAAATATTGTTGTTATACAAGTCCTAGCTTACAAGACTCTTCAAGTTTCCCAGCTCTACTGGGATTGTGCCCTGGATGTTATTTTTGTAAAGCTCCCTGAATAAAAATGGCATTGTTACAATTGAAAATAAGCAGAAAACATAATAAAACCATCAACGCATTTTGGACATGGAATGAAAATTTTGGAAACATCATTAACATTTTTTTTATCAAAACTGAATTGACAACTGTAGATATTAAACTGGAATTAGCACTGAATTGAATGTTTGTAAGTAGCAATGAGGAAGTTCCCCCAATTTGCTTGAAAAGGAAAAAAAGAGAATGAAATAGTTATCCTATAATTTTTTGCATGTTGTCATTACCTGCCAACATTAACAACTAACATGAAAATGTAGGCATTGTTCTAACATTATTCCATGACCAACTTCGTATTTTGAAAGCCTCAAACATATGTCATATTAAATATGGGACTAAACAGTGCTCCAAGCCACCTCCCACCAACTGTGTGGATGGGAGACACAACAACATATTAATTAGGTAGGCCTATTTTATCTTGCGTGTAATATTTTTCCAGATGCAGTATTTTCATCTGCTTGGCTACTTCAGCATATTACAACCTTAGAGATGAGCTGGTTCCAAAAATGCCAAAACCTTGACCAAGCTATACTCTTCATATACACATTTGAGAGAGGGGAGTTAGGGAGCGGGTACATTCAAAAATATTGGGGGTACAAGTCTCCAAGCACATATTGCAAGATAACCCATCCAATTTAAAAATATACACTTTTTGTGATGATCTACAATATATTTACTTAAGAACTTTTAAAGCATTGGAGGACAATAGTACCTTTACTACAAATTGCAAGATGAAGCATCTAAATTTAGAAACAATTTAATTATATAAGAACTGATAAAGGGGCAATATTACTTTTACTGCAGATTGTAAGATGAAGCGTCTAAATTTAGAAACAATCCTGGGGTCGTCTTGTCACTAATACAATATTCAAACTACTAAAATGAGAAACTATCCTGTAATAAATTCAGCAACTTGTGCGTGCACGCAATTTACATTTATAGAAAAACCAGACATTTGGCATTTGAAAATGTTATAGATGTTTCAAAGTCACACCAGCCTTGAATGCTTTTGCATGTTATGTTTTTTCTTTAATGATAGCATACATGTATTCTCTAGTTTCATAACAGGTGCTCCATTTGAACTGACATATGGAGTTGATATGAAGCATATCAGGTTGAGTGGAATTCTCTAGGTGAAGCATGCATCTCATCTTTATTGATAAAATCTAACCCTTAAAAGGTTTAACAGAATTCTAATGTGACAGATTTTGCTGTCTGCTTGTATAGCGGATTGTTTTTCCTATATGATAGTATCATTATTGGAAATTTTCAAAAAGAATCTGAATGCAAAGGTTTAGACCGAGTCATCTACCCCAGGTTCCAAATATAAGATAATATTATTTGCAATGGTAAACTAATTGCTTTCTCTTTGTTCTGCATTTTTCCTCCGATAGTACCTAAGCGATCGTTATAAGAACAACGATCATTTCTGTTAGTTATGCAATGCTAAAAATAATTATTGCACTGCACACAAACGACGTTCATTAACCTGCGAGTCCTTCGCAATCCATTTGGCCATTCAATTTGGTAATTAAGTTTTCATAACAAAGTAAGCTGACTAACTAATAATAATATTGTACTTGCATACAAAATGTGCATGAATATAAAATGTCGATTTCCCTTTTTTAGTTGTCTAACAGAGATAAAAAATGTAAATGATAAATAGCTCTTGAAACCATGATAAACAACTTGCAAAAATAGAATCAGACAACTGGCCTGTCCAAGGAGAATGTGTACATATACCCACATGATTGTCATGTGCCTATCAAACCTAGGAGAGAACACTTGGAAAGTAAAAAACAAGAAATATTACATGAAACAAAAATGTAGTGTAGGAAACTAAATAGCCATCATGAACTGCAATATCACATCTACACTAGTTTCTATCAAAGTCGATTTGCAATGTAAGGAAAATATAACACTTCTCTGTTTTGCATGATATTGATGTCAAAATATGAAGCTCTGTAAAATTTTTGGCAACAAGCTCATATCTAATATCCAATACCACAACAATAAAATCATATTACATCAATTGCTTGCTTATTTTAAGATATGGCCAACTATCACTTTAAAATTGCTTTGCAAACAGTTCATAACAAGTGTGGGTTTGGTTTTTAAGTTTATAAGTAACATTGACAAGTGTGGAAATGGAAATAGTTATTGTTTCACCTATATTTTACCAAGATTACTAATATATATATATATATATATATATATATATATATATATATATATATATATATATATATATATATATATATTTTTTTTTTTTTTTTATATATATATGCTTGTTTATTGGAATGGCGAATGACAATAATTCAAGTAATGATATTGGTAGAGTTGGTTTATCCGTCGTTGGTTATCCTCGGAGCATTTGGTAAACTTATCGTAGCATCTAACATAATTGTGCTATTACAATCCAAGATAAAGCCAAGGTTTGTTGGCGCAGAACCAGGAAAAGAGAGATGGATTCGTGCTTAAGAGCAGCAACTTCGAAGATTTTGATAAAAATTAGGGGTAGAGCAACAAATAAACTTAGCATTTTGGGAGCTAGACTTGTCTCAGCTAGATAAAAGGTTGACTTGTCTCGTGAACAAGTCTAACTTGGGAATAAATTTATTGCGACTATTGATACATAACAGGACCAAAGCTACACTGTTTTTGTCATGCTTAAGACCTCCACAACATTCAGGACTGCAAATTAGGAAGACAGTAAAATATTTCAGTGGTAAATATCAATAGCATTACCACAAAATATACCTGTCGACTTGAGGGAGATGGTAACACTCTTCCATTGCTAGGCTTTCCTGGAAAATGTAAAACAATTTCATGACTTGAGTATATAATTGTTTACAACTTTTTTTTGTCACACAAAACTAATGGAAATACTTCATTTTCCATAAATAATGTAAATAATAACAAAATCTATTCTCGAGATGGATGGAAATTGATACCTTCGTTGCGTATGGGGGAATGGCTGGTGAAGTATTCTAAAGGTTAAAACAAAATTAAAATAATGTATTTTATGCACAGGTGTCCATCGTTCACTTGCAAGCTCATTACTTTTTGGATCTTCTCCGGGAGCATGAATAATGTATCAAGCAAGAGATAACAGTTCCGGTAGTGTATGCTTATCTACAATAACTAACAATTCAATCCAAAAACAAGTAAAATCAAAATTGAAATGTTTTTTTTTTCTGAATTGGATCCTTAATGTCCATCACATTTGTATTATTTACGAGATATCATCACTATAGGATCCAAATCCTATCTTCTTGTTTTCAGAACTCAATACCCAGCAGACAGGGCCTATTCCAACCAAGAAGAAAACAACATTACTACAAATATCTAGTATTGCGAATGATATCCCAACCTTAGGTGACACCAACTCATGATCAAGCACAGAGAGAGAGAGAGGCCTAGTCCAAACAAACATGCAGTCATCCCAATTGTGCTGACATACAGCAAAGGCTTCCTCCCCACTTTATCAATTAGAAAGATTGCACCAAGATGAAAGTAGTTTTGCTAACCCCAATTGCGATTGTGGCAACGAGATTCTCAGTTTCGGATGCCTAAAACTACAAAATTTTACTATGGGAAGAACAGAAAACCTGACATGGCTTAGAAATCTCCAATAATTCAAACTTTTGAATAAGAATCGTAGTTTTCCTTTCAAGGAACCCCAAAGCTCAAAGCAAAGCCCAAGGAACCCTGATCACACCCAAAATAAGCTCCATCTGGAATCTGCCAACCACATAATCAATACTCCGAACATCTGGAATCAGGACCAAGTGAGGTGTTGACTTTCGAAGCCGTAGAATGGATGGGTTCAGCATGTGACAGACCATTTTAACCATGAAATGCTACCAAGTGAGGTGTTGACTTAATAAGACCAACATTTCAAATAATATCATTCTAGAAATTTTTTAAAGATATATTTACAACGTTGTCTAAATATTATAAAATACACATAGTTTACAACATTTCAAATAATATCATTCTGAAGGCTTGGACGAGATATGTTGATCAACATGACAGAAACCTTGATACTAGCGGTGGACATGCGCTGGTAATTTACAACTAGTATATTCAAGAAGGATATAAATATGGCAGCAAGTTAAATTTAAACCAAGATGAGGAACCAGTCCGGGCCTGGAAAAAGAAAATGAGAGGAGTAATCCAAGTCACAGATCCATAGATAATATTCTGTTTTTTATTTCCTATGAAAAACTGTAAGAAGCTGAACAAAGATTGCATTGTGCGATATTTGTAATTGGTATTTCTGATTGTCATTTTATTTATGATAAAGAGTTAGCATAACCTTTCAAATTTTTGTGTGCAATGCTGTTAGTTATTAGTATATGTCATTTTATTTGCGATTGATAAATGAGAGAAAGCTCATGCTCAATAGAGCCACCATTTTTTTTAATATTGTTTTATTAATTTGTAACGGTAAAAACCGTTGGTAATAGGAATTTTTCTAACGGTAAAAAACCTATTGGGAATCAGGATTTTTCTAACAGTAAGCTACCGTAAAATTTTATTTCCAATGATTTTGTGCTTTCCATTCTTCCTATGTCTCACTGGTGATTATTGTTGATATTGTTGGTTTCAATCTAGTTCCAAGTGTGATTTCCAATAGAAACATGTCTTAGTTCTTCTTCGATGTGTTTGAGCATGAGTAGATAAGTGTTAATCAATTGTATGATAGTCTATAATTTTATAACCTAGTCAATTTTTAATTAACTTTTGACCTTGACATATCCATAACCAAAATCCCAAATCATCATGGCCAAATCTTCATGTTTGAACCAGTTAGTTCACTGGTGGTATGACCAGGGCCGCACAAGCTGCCCCTGTGTGCAGAAAGCACATATTACAGGGGTACAACAAGGTAAAACACAGAATCTGACCTTAGAGATGGTGAGAGAACAAGGAAACAAAATAATTTAGAAGTAGAATATTATTTATGTCATCTTCGTGAACTGACGAAGGTGAAATTTTCTTTTATCAGGTGAAACTAATTCACTCATGGTTAAAGGCTGGGCGAATATATATCACAGCCTTCTAGTTTCGCACTAAAGGTTGTCACGATTTATAATCAGTATTCAGGAAGTCGGTTGTGGCCCAATGGTAAGCAAGTCTAGATGAACGCTTTACTTTCGTCCAAAACTCAACACTTTACTATATTTAATCGAACTCGTTCTTTTCTTTCCAGATTTGGTTGGCATTTGTTTTGCTAGGTATATCAGATTGGTTATGCAACATAGTTTTTGAAGTTATAATTGCTCATTATCATAATGTAAGAGGATTTGCCCACAGGTTTCCTCCGCAGAAAAGACGATAAAAATTCCAAAACATGGTATGTATATCATCACATGCTTATGTTTGTGGATTGAGAGTAGGGAGTTAATAAGTGTTGGAGTCCAATCTCAGTATCTAGTTGTTGTTCGACTAAAGACATACACACACACACACACACACAACCCTCCCATCCACTACTTTTTCTCTGAATCATTCTGAGACGGCCAGTATTTCCTCTCCCCAACATCTGTTGATCTACATAAGACTTTGATCTTTAAAACAAGTTAGTCCAGCTATGGACAGGAATCCTAACTATGTTATGTGTAGTAGGTGACAAGGGAGATGGAAAAAAAATGCTAGCTTCACTCAAATTTAACACCTGTAAGATGACTCGAGCTTCCTGGTGGCCAGGAAGTTGGCCCCTTCCAGTGCCCCCGACGTGCTGAAAGACCAGCACGATCCCAAGATACTTAAAATTAAAAAAACAACCACTAATCAGAACCAAACCAAACCAAAGAAGAAATTCTAGGTAAACAAACAAACAAAATACATAGTTTACTCCACCAAAAGGCTAATCAGAATAGAAACAACAAGATCCATAATTGTTAAAAACTTATAATTACTTAAATTAATATGATTTATCAGGACGAGGATGGAATGCGTAAAATTTGATGGAAAGAAGAAGATATTACTCAGCTCTGTCGAACTTGCCGGAAAGGCACATCCCATCGAGAAGGTCCTGAACGAAGTGGCGGTGGGTGTGATGCCTTTGTCGATCATCTCGTCCCACACCTTCAAACCCTCCTAATCTGGTGAAGATATTACTTTGCCCCGGAGATAGAAATTAAAATTTGAATTTAAGAAAGGAAAAAGGGGAAAAGGGGAGAAATTGAGCACATGGTTCCTTTAGACGACCATCTCCTTCACCTCCGTATCCTCCTCCAACAGCGACAAAGCTGTCGAAGGTGCCTCCGGCACACGGTAGCGTATGTGGCCTCGATCCGATCGATGGTTGAGCAGCGACTCCCTTTTCGATCGCCACCTGGACAACTCCTACAGTCATCATTGCTCTTTGCTTACCCACTGCTGTATGACGGATCCATCTACACGATGCGGATCCATCTCTTCTCCTCTCTATCTCTCCCACAAAGGGGTAGATGAGGACCAAGCGAAGGTGGAGGATTTGGGAGGAGGAAATCTAGGGTTAGGGTTAGGGTTTTGGTGGATGGAAAAGGGATTTAAGGAAAAGAATGGAACCTCGAGAGAGAAATAGGGGAATGAGAGGGAAAGATGAAAGTAGAGGCAGGAGAAATAGAAAAATAATTTAGTTTGCAACACTTTTCTCCACTCACATGGAAGTCATGTGAGTGGTTTTGTTTATGAACGGTGTAGATTTAGGTTGTTCGATCCAACGGATATGATAGCAACAGACGGATAGAAAAAAATTTCCCAAAATTTTGGTAATTAGCCGCCAAATACTTAGCATTCCTGCCGAGTTATTTGGGACGATAATGTGATTTATTTGGTACAAAAAATTTACTTGTCCCAAATAAAAGATCAATTTTTTCAATCTGTCCCCAGAAAATACTATTTTTTGTTACAAAAAACATAGCTGTCCCCAAAACTAAATTTTTAGGACGTTTTAGACTAGTGTTCCTAATAGTGTCATCCCAAAAGCCCACTTTTTTGTAGTGATGCTATAAGCTCAGGATTTGTAGCAGGATTTATAATCGGAGGCACTGAATGTTGGGCCACGATTATAGTGTGCATACTTGCGACCATCTCAGCCATGGTTTTCAGTTTGTCCTCTAGTACAGCAATTCATTGTTCTTGATTGGCTGAACTAGAAGTATCTTGATCTTCTGTAACGGTATATGCCGTCACTTCTTTTACTGCTATTGACGAGATAGTTTGTTCAGAACTTTCACTATCTGCATCAAACTCAGAAAAAGAGTCTTCTCCTAGATGAGCGATGGGGAGATCTTCTTGATTAAAGACACCTTGGTTCAAATTTTGATTTCTTGATCTGGTGTATTGAAATACCCCTTCACTGGATGCATGAATCCGATCTAAGTATTGCTGACTGGGATTACGGGACGCATTACGTCTTGGACGTTTTCTACCCCCATTGCCTTGGGAAGTCATGTTGACAGAAGCATATAATAGCTCGTCTTCATCTTCTGTCATAGGTTCAGAAGTTGAAGTATAGTTTAGACGATCGAAGACAGATCGTTTAGCTGATTGACAACAACACTTGATGACCACTTCATGAAGGCAGTGGCGATCTGAAGAGCGATTTAGAGGTGAATGAGACATCCTTGCGATCTCCCGTCTTTGTGTAAGACGTTTCCGAAGATCAGTTACCACTACGGAACGAGAAAAAGTTGGAGGAACATATTTCTTAATGATGTTAGGAACGTGTCTCCTATTCTTCAGATGTTTAGTCCCCTGAGTGTACAAAGATGTACTTAACTCATTAGCATAAGTGGTTGGGTCTTTCTTTTCAAACTTTGGTTTCTGGTATAGATTGGCCTTTGGCATAGGGTTCTTACGTTTCACCAAAGTTGATACTGATTGACGCCTATTGAGATAAGCGCGTAAATCAGAAAATTCTGCTCCAGGTGTCTCTGTTTGTGATACCGTCAATTTTTTTTGCTTAGATCTTGAAATTTGCAAGGTTCGAAGATCTTGACTTGACCCCATAGGGGTAGGCAAAATACCTCTTTTATCAATATTCTTTCCTATAGCAGAGAACTGAAGACCTCTGTTCAAAGGAATAGAATCTGATATATCTTCCTCTGAGTCATAGACTAGAAAAGTTTGAGAAAAGACCAAATGGTGCTTTCCTTTATTTTATAGAGGGTTAGCTAAGAAGCGTTTCCCTCTGTTTTGTTGTGGGAGCACTTTAGGCACATGTTGCGTCAGTTGAGGAAATGTCATAGGACCCTTCCCTTTGTTCTGTCTAGTTTTGGCACTAGAACATTGTCTCTCCAAGTTCAGAACTGGAGAATTGGAAGAGGGAATAGCCAAAAGACTAGTTCCTTTACGTTGCGCCAGAGCAGCAGACTACGCCTGAACAACTGATTGCTTGGGTTGTGCCACAGTGTCATGGGCTACTGGTTGCACCCTAGCAATAAAGGCTACTAGTTGTGCCTTGGCAGCAACATAAGTAGTGGACTGCGTACGGGCAGCAGGAAGAGTGGATTGTGCTCGGGCAGCAGTAACAGAAAGAGTGGGCTGTGTGCAGGTAGTAGAAGCAGACTGCGCCGAAGCCGCAGAGGCAAATTGTGCCTTGGCAACAGAAACAGATTACGCTAGGGCAACAACAACTGTAGAAGACTTAGGAGTCCACACAGTTTTGTTCTTAGTGATAGCCATGGAGCACTTGTTGCTCTTCTTGTTAATCATATCTTCATAGACTGTCTGGTTGATTTGAACAACCAGAGTCTTCTGCGTCTTGCCGATCGACGCAGTATCACATTGAGTTGTCACCTTCTCATCGGAGGAGGAAGTCATCCCCAACAGAGTCTCCATTTTGTTTACAAAAAAAAGTTTTATAACAAACTAAGAAAAGAGTACAAAGGTACAATAATTTCTGGGGAAGTATAACTGTAGGAATCTGATCAGAAAACGATCACTTTATCCCTTGGACTATGTGAACTTGAAGACTAGAGCCTCTGGAGAATGCAGCAGCAATTTTGCAGGAGTACTTGATCTCTGTGATGATTCAACAATGATTAGAAACTCTATTTATAGAGTTCTAGAAATAACTGTTTTAGCAGTTATTCTGATGTACGCGAGGTTGGATTACGCCACATTGGGTTGCGCCAACCTTATGTTGCGCCAACTTCCATTCAATTAATCAATCGTGCACTAACTGTATTTAGACGCGTGGCATCATATGATTGAGATGCGCATGGTCGTGTACAGAATAGTAGACACGTTTTGAGAGATTATTGGCATGTACGCCACGTCATCTAACTTTAGAAAATGAAAGTTGTCTCAATTTCATCAGGTTGCACAAGCTTCGGTCAACAAGTCAAACTGTGCCTGATTGAATTGCGTCTAGACACGTGACAGCTTTTGAGAAGAAGTCGTTCAGATTGCGCCTAGGCGCAACTAAGGGATTTGTTTAGATTGTGCCTAGGCACAACTCACAGGATGTGCAGGACAGTTGTCCATTTAATCTATTCGAATGACACGTTTTGAGGGATTCGAAGAGATTTCCTTCGTTTACTGTGCTATTAGTTGTCAGTGTTGTCAGACAATGATGGAAATTAAATGTCAGATGCCACGTAGACTTTGGCACAAAATGACTGGGGCGCAGTCTGATATTTGGTGCAACCTGACCAGTGGCGCAGTTTGATCTCTGAGCTTCATAACAGTAGCACAGCTTGATTTTTAGGGCGCAACTTAATTGCTGAATAGTAAATACATGGCGCAACTCGATTTTTGGGCCCTACAGTACGTAGATTGCCGATTTGAAGTTTTAGGCGTATCTTCTCTAAAGGTTCACTTCTTCCTTGATTGAACCCCAAGATAGTAGTAATAGTTGTAGAAAGGTTGTGCACCAGGATCTTCAAAGTGTCCAGCAAAGTCTTCGACATGATGCTAAGTGCAGACCCTTTGTCAATCAGAATGCGATCGACTTTCATGGTATCCATATATCCCGTGAAGTAGAGAGGACGATCATGACGATTGTCTTCTAACAGCATTTCATCTTGTGTAAATGTGATGTTGGGCATCAGTTCAAATATACTATGACAATGTGTACAACTGACAGGCTCCTTTTTAGGCTTCTTAAGGAGAGTAAGATAAGCATCAGCCTGCATTAAGGCCTCACTCAGCATTTTTCGAGTCTCTTTTGAGAGATGTAAGAGTTCGAAGATTGATAATCTCGCTGGAGTGTTAGCCAATTGAGCCAGTAAGTCAAAATTATATGGCTTCTCAAGTCCGAGAGATAAGGACTTCTTCAACGCTTTATCAAAGCGGACAGGTTATTTTTCTTGTCCGCTGATGTTAGTTTGGGAGGAATCGGTTCCACTACTGGCGAAGATGTAGACGGTATATTCTCAACAGGAAAAGAAGATGCAGGAATAACATCAGGAGATGGAGCATGATTCTCTTGAGTTTTGGGATACTTTCGGAGGTAAGGGCTCCCAGATCTGGTGCCGATTAAATTTTTTTTTTCTGCTACAGGTTCAAAGGATGCATGTTGCAGCTTTTTGATTTAGTTTTAGACTGCTTCTTTTGATTGGAAGAAAAAAGCGCTTCAAAGTCTGCCACTAGATCTGGATGATTCCACATGATTTTTCCTTTATCAGTGGATAGCGGAACAAGACCCTTATTTTGGGAAGGTGAAAGATTCACGATCTCAAGAGTAGCCCTCGAAATGGGGATGACACCATCTTGCACTAGTTGCGGTAGGAAGTCACCAAATTGCACAGAGATGACATTGGCCGTCATAGTTTTTTTGTCCTGTTGGAGAGTAACTGCACCAGAGTTGACAACCTCTTGGATTTTTCCCTTGTGTACGTAGCATGCTCGAGTTGGATGCCCTATGAACCTGTGATAAACACAATATTTAGGGTGGTCAGTCTAACCAACTTCCTCTGGCCCTTTCGCCTACGACAGTTGAAGCTTATTACTTTTGATCAAGCAATCGAAGATGCTCATGATATCATCTTCATCGAAAGAGTACTCTTCTTTTGGACGAGGTACTTTTTGTGGTGGTGCTGATGGAGTGGGTGTAGGCTGAGCAACATTGATAGCCAATGATTCCTTGCCCTTGAGATTGATGGCCAACGTTTTATTGCCCTTACGATTGTTCTGGCGATTATTGCTGCCGGAGGTAGGATGTTCATCTTGGTTAGGATTAGCCATTTGAACTCCTAACTATTTGAACTTCTCAGTATTAACCTCCGCAGCTTTGGCATTTACAATGAAAGAAGGCCAGTCTTGGAATTGTGTTGATCCTATCCACATGCTAATAATAGGCAACAAGTTTGATTTACAGGTGTCTAATGTTACAGCAGATGGAGTTCCTAGGTGTATTTTAAGTGCCTCACGATGGAAGCTTTCAATGAAATTCTCAGTGGTCTCATTGTGTTTTTGTTTAATTCTAATGAGGGCAGACATAGTCATATCGTTGATCCCCTCATAAAATCGTTCCAAGAACATTTGCTTGAAACCAGCAAAGGAGGTTGTACAACCATCAGGCATACTACGGTACCAGTTATATGCTGTACTGACTAAACATCCGACGAACACCCTGGTGAGAAGAGCATCATTTGGCTGCAATTGATCAGTCATCACTTCAAAGTGATTGATATACTGACTTGGAGAAGTGCTGCCATCAAACAGCATAATGGTAGGAAGCTTGTATTTAGGTGAAAATTAAACTTCCTTCAATTCCACAGGGTAAGGTTGTTTTATCCCAAGTCTTTGTAGGCCATCCTTCTGCTTGTAGGCCTCAAACTGGATGCGTAAGAGTTTTATAGCCTCATTAGCATCCCCTGATGACTGTGAATTGGTGGGTTGATTCGAGGTGTTAGGAGGAAGAATGACATGATAATTACCACCCTCAGCACCAGACTAACTGGGAGCGACTTGAATCGGTACGGAAGCAACCTGGGGAGATGGTACCCCCAGACCAACATTGACAGGCACAGAAGATGCTATGAGCTCAGGATTTGTAGCAGGATTCATGACCGGTGGCACTGCATATTGAGCTACGATTATGGCGTGCATACTTGCGACCATTTCAACCATGGTCTTCAGTTTGTCTTCCAGTGTAGCAATTCGTTATTCTTAACTGGCTGAACTAGAAGCGTCTTGGTCTTCTGTCACGACATATGCTGTCACCTCTCTTACTACTATTGACGAGATAGTTTGTTCAGAGCTTTCACTATCTGCGTCAAAGTCAGATAGAGAATCCTTCCCCAAATGAGTGATGGGGAGATCTTCCTGATTAAAGACATCTTGGTCCAAATCTCGACTTCTCGATCTGGTATGTTGAAAGACCCCTTTACTGGATTCACGCAGTTGACCTAAGTACTGCTGACTAAGATTGCGAGATGTACCACGCTTTAAAGATTTTCTACCCCTAGTCCCGGGAAGTCATATTGATAAAAGCATATAACAGCTCATCGTCATCTACCATCATGGGTTCAGGAGTTGAAGTATAGTTCAGATGATCGAAGACAGATCGTTTAGCTGTTTGACAATAATACTTGATAACCACTTCATGAACACAGTGGCGTTCTGATAGGTGGATTAGAGGTGAGTGAGATGTCTTCGTGATCTCCCATTTTTGTGTAAGATGTTCCCGGAGATCAGTTACCACTACGGGACGAGAAAAAGTCGAAGGAACGTATTCCTTAATGATGTTATGGACATGACTTCGGTTCTTAATATGCTTAGTTTCGTGGGTGTACAGAGAAGTACTTAACTCATTGGCATACGTGATTGGGTCTTTTTCTTCAAAAATGTGTTTCTGGCGCAAGTTGGCCCTTGGCATAGGATGCTTGCGTTTTACCGAGGTTGATACTGATTGGCGCCTATTGAGATAGGCGCACAAATCAGATAATTGTGCTCCCGGTGCATCTGTTTGAGATACCAGCAATTTTTTTTGCTTGGATCTTCAGATACGCAAGGTTGGAAGATCTTGAGTAGTTACTATAGGGGTAGGAAGGATGCCTCTTTGATCGGAAATCTTCTCCCTGGCAGAGATTTGAAGACCTCTGTTGAGAATAGAGGAATATCTGTTCAAGGGAGTTCTCGTTTTGACTGGTGCAAATGTACAGTCTGAGATATTTCCTCTGAATCATAAATCGGGGAAGATTGAGAAAAGACCAAAGGGTGCTTTCCTTTATTTTGTGAAGGGTTAGCTAAAAAGTGTTTTCCTATGTTTTGTTGTTGAACCACAGTAGGCACAGGTTGCGCAAGTTGAGGAAGTGCCAAAGGGCCCTTCCCTTTGTTCTGTCTAGCACTAGCACTAGAACATTGCTTCTCCAAGTTCAGAACTGGAGAAGAAGAGGGAATAGCCAAAAGACTATTTCGCTTGGGTTGCGCCAAGGCAATAGAGTGTACAAGTTGTGCCTGGGCAGCAGGATGCATAGGTTGTGCCATGACAGAAGGGGCTACTGGTTGCGCTTTGGCAGCAAAGTGAGTAGGTTACGCCTGGGCCACAGAAGCAGATTGCGCCTTGGCCACAGAGGCAGATTGCACCTTGGCCATAGAGCGCTCAGGTTGCGCCTGAGCAACAACAACTGTGAAAGGCTTTGGGGTCCACACATAGCGCATTTTGTTCTTAACAATAGCCACCGTGCGCTGAGTGCTCTTAGTGTTGATCATATCCTCGTAGGTTGTCTGGTTGACTTGAACAACCAGGGTCTTCTGCGTCTTGCAGATTGACGCAGTATCACATTGAGTTGTCACCTTCTCATCGGCGGAGAAAGTCGTCCCCATCAGAGTCGCCATTTTGTTTGCAAAAACAAAAAGTTATTCCAAACTTGAAAAGAATCACACAAAGTACAATGAATTCTGGGAAAGTACAACTTTAGGATTCCGATCAGAAGACGATCGCTTTATCCCTTGGACTGTGTGAACTTGAAGACTATAGCCTCTGGAGAATGCAACCACAATTTTGCAAGAACTCTTGATTTCTTGTCCCTGATAATGATTGGAAACTCTATTTATAGAGTTCTAGAAATAACTGTTTTAGCAGTTATTCTGATGTGCGAGAGGTCGAACTGCGCGACTTCGGGTTGCGCCAACCTCAGGTTGCGCCAACTTCCATTCAATTACTCAAACGTGTACTAACTGTATTTAGACGCGTGGCATCATATGATTGAAATACGCATGGTCGTGTATAGAGTAGTGGATACGTTTTGAGAGATTAGCGGCATGTGCGCCACGTCATCCTGCTTTAGAACGTTAGTTGCTTCAACTTTGTCAGGATGCGCGAGCTTCAGTTAAAGAGTCAAACTGTGCTTGATCAGGTTGCGCCTAGGCGCAACTCAGTGCATAGGCACATGGCATCATTTGATGGTGATATGTTTGATCGTGGCAGATTGTGCCTTACATCAAACTACACCTAGCATTTGGATTACATGTCAGTCTGTGAGGAGAATTTGATCAGGTTACGCCTAGGCACAACTTGCAGAGCGCGCTGAACAGCTGTCATCAATGACAACAAATCGTCTCGAGCGCCACGCATCACGGGATTCGAAGAGATTTCTTCATTTGACGTTTTATCAGTTATCGGTGCTGTCAAATAATAATGACCATTACTGTCAGGCGCCACGTAGGCTTAGGCGCAATGTGATTAGGCGCAATCTAATATGTGGCGCAACTTGAGCAATGGCGCAACTTGCTTTTTGGGCTTCACAACAGTGGCGCAACTTGAGTTTTTGGACGCAACATAATTTCTGAGTAGTACAAACATGGCGCAACTTGATTTTTAGGCTCTACAATATGTCTGAGTTTTCTTGAGATATCTCGTTACCCGCTTCACAGCTTTCCAGTGCTCAATGCCTGGGTTGCTCATGAACCGACTCAACATTCCTACGGCGAAAGCTATGTCAGGCCTTATGGCAGTAGTAGCGTACATCAAGCTCCCGATAACGCTAGAATACTCCAGCTTCCTGACGCTTTCCTTCGAGTTTGGTTTCAGCTTCTGGACACACCTGTAAGGCGTATCGATCCCTGGAAGATTCTGATACCCGTAGCATGTGAGCATCTTCTCAATGTAGTGAGATTGTGACAACGCCACTCCAGTGCCTATTCGGATAATCCTTATGCCCAAGATCACATCAGCATCCTCTAAGTCCTTCATACTGAACTTGGTCAAGAGGAACTTCTTTGTTTCTGTGACACATCCTAAATTCGAGCCTAGGATTAGCATGTCGTCCACGTACAGACAAATGATGACTCCTTTTCCATCAGAGAACTTTGTGTAAATACATTTGTCTGTTTCGCTGACCCTATAGCCATTTGATTTAATGATCTTGTCAAACTTCTCATGCCACATTTTGGGAGCCTGCTTCAAACTGTACAGGGATTTCACCAACTTGCAGACTTTGCCTTCAAGATCTTTTATGATAAATCCATCTGGCTATTGCATGTAAATCTTTTCGGTCAGCTCACCATTAAGGAATGTTATTTTTACATCCATCTGATGTATCACCAACTTATGTATAGCTGCTAGAGCGATTAACATTCTGATGTTGGTCATTCGTACTACTGGAGCATACGTGTCAAAGTAGTCTATCCACTATTTCTGAGAAAACCCCTTGGCTACCAACTTGGCCTTGAACTTGTCAATAGTTCCATCTGCCTTCATCTTCTTCTTGAAGATCCATTTACATTCGATGATTTTGCTCCTTCAGGTAGATCTACTAACACCCATGTGTTATTGGAGGTGATAGAGTCAAACTCGTTATTCACCGCTTACTTCCAGAAGATAGCATCTCTGGTCTTCATCGCCTCATCATAGGTAAGCGGATCTGCTTCCACATGATAGGTGACAAAGTCATCTCCAAAGTCTTTCGGCCTCCTCACTCGCTTAGCTGACGGCTCTGCGAGTTCTAGTTCAAATGTTGTTTCATCAACAACAGCTTCTTCTTGGACTACTACATCGTTGGAAACCTTAGCTTCCTTTGTACCATCATTATTCTCCAGAATGTCCGCGAGAACAATGTTTTTGTGCCTTGCAAATTTGTCTTCAAAGTACTCTGAGTTATGAGATTCGATGACATGGTTAGACTCCAAGTCAAAGAACCTTCGAGCATCACTATTCTCGGCATACCCCAAGAAGATCGTCTTTGTAGTCCTTGTTTCGAGCTTCTGAATCTTCAGATCCGGAAGCTTCACATATGCAAGACACCCCCACACTAGAATGATATTCAAGTTGGGTTTGACTTTGAACCAAAGTTCATGAGGAGTAATATCAGAAGTTGCATACGGCCCTCTGTTCAGAATGAATGTGGCCTTCAATGCAGCTTCTCCCCAAAAATACTTTGGAAGACCCGCAGTCAACAGCATTGAGTTCATCATTTCTGTCAACGTTATGTTCTTCCTTTCTGCTACTCCGTTGGACTGAGGAGAATACGAAGCAGTAGTCTCGTGGAATATTCCATATTTTTTGCAGTACGATGCGAAATCATGAGACCGATATTCTCCTCCTCGATCACTCCTCAACCTCTTGAGTTGTTGTCCAGTTTGCCTTTCAGCTTCGACCCTGAACTCCTTGAACTTCTCAAATGCTTTGTCTTTAGTCTTGAGAAAGTAGACGAATGCGTACTTAGAGAAGTCATCGATGAAGGGTATGAAGTACTTCATTCTGGCCTTCGTGGAGAATTGTTTAAAGTCACAGATATCGGAGTGCACCAACTCCAGAAGATCTGTGCTTCGATTGACCCGATGAAAGGGTTTCCTTGTGATCTTTTTCTGAGCACACACTTCACACTTCTCCACCTTACCCCCATATTTGGAGATAAGTCCTAGACTAGACATTTTGTTAATCCTTTTACAATGGACATATCCTAGTCTATTATGCCACAACTCAAGAGTATAATCAGAATTGGAGATAGCATTAATATTCTCTAACTGGGTTACAAGCTGAAGCTTAAACATTCTTTCAGTATAGAAAGCTTTTCCGAAGTATATTCCTTTAAGAGACATCACCATCTGGCCAGCATTGATTTCTATCCTCAGGCCTACGTTGCAGAGCAGGCCTCCAGAGATCAAGTTCTTTGCAATCACGGGAACATACTTCACATCTTGAAGCGTCTGAGTTTTCCCGGAGGTCAGTTTCAGCTCCACCGTCCCGATCCCTTGAACTTCAGCTTGTGCCTGATTCGCCACCATAACCTTTTCAGAGGTTTGCTGGTATGTGGTGAACCATTCCTTGCTCGAGCAGACGTGGCAGGTGGCACCAGTGTCGCCCCACCAGTCAGAGTCAGCCCCCACCGAAGTGACCTGAGCAATCATAGCAATATCGTCCGTAATCATTAAAACCTTATTAGGCTCACCTTGCTGTGACTGCTTGGGCTTGGATCTGCATTCACTCTTGTAGTGGCCCTTCTTGCCACAGTTAAAGCAAGTCACATTTGACTTGGGCTTCTGCTTTTTAAAAGAGGGTCCCTTCACTTTCAGATTAGTGAAGTCCTTCTTGTGGTGAGAAGCCGCCTGCTTCCCCTTGGACTCCCATGTTTGCACTAAGTTGGCCTTGGCCAACTGCTTGGACAGAGCATCCACCTTCTGTTGAGCCCTTATCTGGTCTTCAACATGGATTTCTTGCAGGTGATCTTCCAGACAGATCTTGTCACGCCCCAGAACCAGAATACTGGAGAGCGGGGGCAGACATAGCCAACTACGTATAACGGAATAGAATCTACACCACTATACGGTCACGGCTGTCTAGATATATGAGGGTTTCACTACAATCCATCAGTCTCTTAAGGTCATAAAATAGCCTATTGTCTCAATCTCAACCAACTAATAATAGTTACAAGATGTCAGACCACCAAATACACAATAGTAAGGCATCCCATATATTATATATTCGGAATGATCATGAAGCTAGTCGTTACAAAATGTCAGGACTAGCACGAGTTCAGTCATACATGATCAACCCCCGGGGCTTGTCAATCATGTCACAGCCCGTAGGCAGACAGTAAATAAGTACAATCGAGCTAACACTTGCTCGTCGGCTAAACGCCTCAAAAGAATAATTTACAATATTATAATGGGAGAACAAAAGAAACCCACTCGATGCCCTGGTTACGCCTGGTGACCACCATCAGGCTGGAAAGCAGGAAGATCCTTTGGTGCTGCTCCGGTATCTGGCCATACAAAACCAGCTGGGTCAGACCCCAGAAAGAGCAAGTGCCACAAAGGAGGCTTCACTTAGGAACTAAAACCAGCAAATCATTAGCATTCAACATGTAAGAAAACAACAATAAGTAACACAGATTGAGGTTTGTACACTACCAATGCACTTGCCCCAATCAGAGAAAATAATTAAGAGAAGCATCATTGACATAAAAGAACTGGAGAATCATGCTAAATAAAATATAGCCGAACAATATATGAAGAGAAAACGAAGGTACTATTCCGGAAGCCAGGTTACAATCCTTAAACCAAACAAGGACCGAGATTGTAACCCTTCGCCTGAACAGAACTTAGTCTCTGATCATTTATTGCTAAAGGTGACAATCATTAAAGTAAAAAGGAGAGAGTACAATGATAAAAGTGACAATGAAGAGTACAATATGCTAGAGTGACAATCTGGAGCGACAATCATTCAATCATTCTGGTACAATCTTTCAATCAATCACTTCTAGACAATACTATACTGGACTAGACTCCATCCAAGCAATCACGGCCAATCACTGCCTATGGCTTTCTACATTAACTAACTAGGGTTATCACAATCCTAGTTACTAGCAAGATGCAATGAGATGCTCCAAGTAGTCACAGGCTCTGCAGCTATCCAGGTTATCAAGGCAATTATTATAGTGACAATTTAGAGAGTACAATACATTAGAGTGACAATAGAGTTCAATCATTAAAGAGACAATAGAGGGTGCCCCACATAACAGTGGGCTAGAAATGTGCCCTACTCGTCGGCAGGCTATACAAGTCCAAACATTTGCGGCCGGGATAACAGGATCGCCTGTAACTGGGGAACATCTCTTCATGTCTAGTGAATTATACTAGTTATTAACCTTAGTCCATTTCAGTAGGTACTCCTGACCTTGGTACTCAGAAGTCCCCTCCTAGACATGATACAAGACAGGACTGGATTATTTGTACAAGCACAATCGCCCACGGTGTCAGGATTAATTATACAGGTCAGGTCATGTCAGGTAGCTGTCGCAACAGCTGTTCAAGATATATCATGTCAGGTTATCATGCCAAGTGTACCTTGTTAGGAGTGTGCCACGGCGGGCCACTATCATGTCATGTCAGTTATCATTTCAATCATGCCAATCAAGTTCAGGACAAAAGGCGTAAGGATATAAAATGAGCGTAAAAATATACAATAAAGGGGTTACAAGACATGGGCAAATAGTAATAAAATAATAGTACACAAGGCTATTGGAGAGTCATGCGGCTCAGAAAGAACAGGTATATGCGGCCAGGAATGATCGGACCATGCGACTGGATCAAGGCGGGTCAAAAATCGAGCCCATGCGGCTCAGGAAGATTAGGCTCATGCGGCCAAGAGTGAACTCTTATGCGGCCAGAAAATAATCTCTCATGCGATCAGGATAGAGACTAGCTCATACGGCTGAATAGGGTCAGGCGCATGCGGCTAAAAAGGGAAAGGCTTATGCGGTCAAAGGGGTATCAGTCATATGCGGCTCGGAGATCCACTCAGTCATACGGCTGAGAAAGGCAAGACATATGCGGTCAGAAAGATATAGAACTCATGCGGCTAACGGGGGATGGGTCCATGCGGCTGGCTGACCAATCAGGTATATGCGGCCGGAGATGAGCAACCCATGCGGCTGCGGGGAGCAATGACTATGCGGTCAAGGGAAGCAACCCATGCGGCTGGAAAACTGCGATCTATGCGGCTCGCGAGCGTTAAGTTCATGCGGCTCAGTCCAATACGGCTGGAAATGGGCGGGTCTTCATGCGGCCAGGATTCAATCAAGGGTTCATGCGGCTAAAATAACCAATCAAGTCCATACGGCCCGAGTTAAGTCACATGCGGCTAAAATAATGGTCCTAAGTCATGCGGCTGAGAATTGAAAGTTCATGCGGCCGAGGATTAAACCTTCATGCGACTGAGGAGTCAGTCCCTGCGCCATAGGCCATGCGACTAATCAGTGCAGCAAGGCTTATGCGGCTGGGTAAGGAAACTTGTCGCATAAAGACTATGCGGCTAAGTTCATGCGGCTGTGAACAGTTCTTCTTCTCCATCCTTCCGAAGAGAAGAACTCTTCAAGCCATGGCTCCCAAGCTTCATGAACCTTTCATCCAGAGTCCAAGTCCGAACTTCCATAGGTTAAAATTGGGCAGAACGAAATGCTCTACAACATGGAACCATCAGAACTTGATAAAAACAAGATTAAATAGATCAAAACCCAAAAAATCCGAAAAATAGTATAAACTTAGATCTACAAGAATCTAGCCATAGAAAGTAAAAATGCCAAGTACTAAAGAGTATTAGAATGCTGCAAAGAAGAGGATGGAACAATAAAATTTGAGTTCCTCCATAAAGCAAGATGCACTTGCGTAGACCTCTCTCTCTCCCTCTCGCTGGTAGGTAAGGAGTAAATGAGGAAGAAGAAGATGATAAATGAAGAGAGAGAAAGAAGAAGGGGTTAATAAATGGGGATAGTGGTGGTAGGTAGGTGGTTCACCCCTATGGTTCATAATGAACCAAGCAAACCAAACCAAGCCGAACCAACCAAGGAATAAACCAAGCCAAGATAAACTAAGGTGAACCAAGTCAAGGCCAATAAACTCTCTCTCTAGCAATTTAAACCAAATGAATCATGAAGTAAACCAAGCCTCACTAATCCAAAAAATAAACCAATGAACCATTAAAAACAATTGAACTATCAATGCCAATAAAACCAAGCCAATGTAAAATAAACCAAGATAACTAATCATGACTAAAATAAAACATGGGTCCAAAATACGCAT
This sequence comes from Iris pallida, assembly GCA_029216955.1. NCBI lineage: Eukaryota > Viridiplantae > Streptophyta > Magnoliopsida > Asparagales > Iridaceae > Iris > Iris pallida. The sequence continues at coordinate 3,187,654 of JANAVB010037417.1, forward strand.
ACGTACACTAAATACGTATCGCGAATTTGGGACATTACATATCTCGAGTTTCTTCTTGTTCATGGTCGTATAGAGCTTACTCCATCCGGGAGGGAGTTTGGAAACTATCCCTCTAACGACGAACTTGTCCTCGAGGGGCATCTTTTCGTCGTCTATTTTTTGACGAAGTTTCAGAAACTCCTTCACCTGAGGAAGCATCCCTTCTCGTCTTCAAAGATCCATTTGTGATATTTTTCGATGATAAATGTCTTGTTTCTGCTCTCATCGTCTTCATACAGTTTCTCCACAGACTCGCAGATTTTTTTGGCCATCACTTTCTTGGAGTAGGATTCTGCCAGAGATCATCTTCCATGGAGTTGAGAATAAGCAGCCTGCAGAGGTTGTTTTCTCTCCTCCACTTCAGCTGCTTGGTAGTTGCAGCGACAATTATGGTTGCGTTGCCATCCTCTGAAATGATCGGTTCGTCCTCTGTCAACACGTGATCAACATCCACAAGTTGAAGATTGAGGCTAACCTTCCTCTTCCAAATCTGGTAGTGCTCTCCATCAAACTTCTCTAACTTGTTAAAGCTAGTATCGAGAAGAGAAGCACGGGAGTTTTATATTTGTCTAATATTGCTTTGAGATTATTAGTCCCGGGACGAGATATTAGATGGAAAACAGGTGCGAACGAAAAAAAACTTTTGCGTTGAACAACCTCAAGATCCACGAAGATCAAAATAACAATAGCAATCCGATTACAATGCAGAAATAGAGAAAAAAAGTAGATCTTTTGTTCTTCCTTACAAACGTATTGTAATAGGGACATAACTGTAGGAACGAAATCGTAAAGCAGAATACTCTAGAGGGGGGGTGAATAGAGTTGGCAGCGGAATAATGCTAATTAAAAAATGTTAGCAGCAAGATCACAGAATAATAATCACAACTAAATAATGTAAAGGCAGAGATAAGAAAGCAAACGCAAAGACAGCGATGTATACTGGTTTCCCTCTGTTGAGGACTAGTCCAGTCGGTAGAACTCTTGCTACCAGTTGAATCCACTATTGGCAAAACCGTAAGTTTTCTTACGAAGTCCTTGCAACTTCTTCAATGCGAGCTTTGATACAAAGAACTCGTCCAACTTCATTTGTGAAAAGGTATTCTTCTATCAAGCCTTCTGATTACAATCACTCTGAAACTTCTAGACCGCACCGCACTGACAAATCGACTAGAAGATTGTAACTGGCTTAGGATCTGAAAATTAAAGCTCGAGAAAAACTCTTTGGAAGACTGAAAGCCTTAAGTAGAGAGAAGATTGAAAGTGAATGAGTGAGTTAAAATGATCGAAATCCTTCTCTATTTATAGGAGTTCCAAAGACAGAATTCTGGCAAAATTCGGGCAGAATTCGGGCAGAACTCGATGAGAAAATCTCGGTCAAATCCGCAACTGCAGGAGGACCAAGTTCCAAGCAATTCAAAAACAAAACGGCCACTAACCGAACTCTGGCCGAGTTCTGTCAGGGTTAGGTTAGGGTTTTTAAAATTAGTTTTTGGGGAATTTTAAAAACCTTTTTGGAGAATTTGTAAATACGAATGTTTTTCAAAACTAAGGACATTTTAAAAACATTTTAAAATTATTTTGGAATGGCCCATTTGCCAGTACGACTCGGTGTACAATGTATTTCTAGACTCAATAAAATAAAAGATTACATTGCTCAAAGAAATACAGACTCGAACAGGCAAACAACGCTTCGGTCTTGAACTGAGTAGATAGCCATTCTTGAGTATGTCCAAGAGTCCGAGATATCCTGACTAGCTCCATATATCGAGACAGAGTTTGATCAATTATTAAAATCAGTTTGACCATATAACCAATGGGCCAACAATCTCCCCCATTTTGATAATTGACAAACTATGAATGATATAACATCTTTTGAGATAAGATACCACAAAAATTGTTCAATCCCTGTATTATTCTCAAAACAAAATGTTAGATTCTTTTTCTCCCCCGTTGTCACTTAGCAAAATAATTGCAAAAGAGAAAGCTCCCCCGTAATCAATGCATAAGAAACAAACAGTAAAGAAACCAAAATAATAGTAAAATAATGTCTCATGCAGTGAGAATATACAAGATATAACAGAGAATTATTTCACAGACAGTTTATAATAAAGAAGCAGATAAAGATGCTATAAATAAATAAATAAACTGATGTGAAAGATAAACTACGCATCCCATAAATATAAAGTGATGTTCAAGAGACATAAAAAATATCCGGTACAAGTCCTCAAAAGAAATGAACATAAAAACTTGAAAGAAAAAAACTTGGAATGTCGGAGCATTTCCAAGTGTATAGTAGACAATAGCTAAGTCTCAAAAATCAGCTAATATATCATCATCATATCTCCTCCTCCTCATCATCATCATCATCAGCATGACCGGCATGTCCAGAAGGACCAGCTCCAGAAGTACCAGCTCCAGAAGGGTGTGGAGTAGCACCAGAACGATACCAATCATATGCGTTACCTGGCTGAAAGTAGGCATGAACAGCCTCATCCTCATAGCGGTAACCAGAAAAGGCTGGATCTCTAGGAATAGAACCGGCAGAATGACCAGTCTGAGCAAATCGGAGATCAGCTAAAGAATTTGCTATCGTCTGATAACGAGTGACATCGCGGAACTCACGTTCGCAGGCCATATCCGTCATCGAGACGTGCAAATCAGAAAGATGCTGGTGTATGCCTTCAAAGGTCATGGCATACTGCTGAGTAGGTGGAGGAGGTGGAGCTGTAGGAGGAGCAGCAGCAGTCATACTACGACGAGATAGCTTAAGAAACTTGGGCTCAGGGTCTTGAGTACAAGTTGACAGATCAATATCAAAATGCTGGAAGATGCGTGGGAGAATCATCGCATAAGAGAGATTTCTATCTCTTGTACGACAACGTCCCATCATCTGGACAATAGTCTTAGGGGCAGAAAAAGGAATCTCCTTAAGAATATGATACATAGCAGACAGCTCAAGTGATGTGACATCATCCTTTGAAGTAGACTTCGGAAGGAGAGTAGAGTAGATGATGCGATGCAATTCATAACTAAACAAGTTCAAGTTATTTGCCTTGAACTTTCCAGAGCGAACTCGATCAGGGGCACAGAGTTCAACTAGCAAGTGTCGTGCCGTCGGGGAAATCAAATTCAGTGATATCATCAAGCGGTGCACCTTCGTTAGAAATACCAAGGATTTTCGCTAAGAAGACATCATTGAACTCGATATCTAGTCCGCCAATACGAGTACTTACGTCAAACGTGTTTAGTACGATATTGCAATAGAAAAGTCTAATAGCATTAGTAGCTACCGGGAAACAAAGTTTAACAACATGTTGTAACCCTAATACTTCAAAATAAGGGCGGTGTTCTGGAAACACAGTCCATTTGATAGGAGCGCCTGTGCATATGGATCTCATAGAGAAGTCTCCATACCACAGAAGGGATTGATCTAGAGTCTGAAAATAAAACCCATCGAACGCGCCATCGCTCGATTGAACTGGTGAAAAGAGAGAATCCGTGGGTGGATTTGAAGATGATCCTTCTTCACTAAGATTGGTCGTCTTCTTCCTCTTGAAGGGGTTGAATCCCTTAGGCGGCATTGTGCAAATAAAGTAAATATGCACGAATTTGAAAGGAGGAGAGATACGGAGTTATACCTTCCGAGCTTCAAGTATGCTGTAGAGGACAACGATCTCCGCACGAATCCAAAATTTGGATGGATTTCACCACGTAGATTGGGAGAAACAAAGTGGTGAAGAACTAGGGTTTAGACAGCTTTCGCGCGGCTGCTGTTGCTGTGAAGGTGGTTTTAGAAGCAATGAAGAAGAAGAGGCTCTTGGGTTCTGGTTATATAACCAGATACCACTAACCGAACTCGGGCCGAATTCGGTCCGAACTCTGGCCGAATTCGCCTGGGGGTTCTGTTAGTTGGTTTGGGCCGTTTTCTTTTTCATTGACTCATTTCAAAAATTTAATTCAAAGATTAGTAATTTCAACCTTCAATTAATATAATTAATATTATTTTATAGATTAAATATCGTTACACAGCGACTATTTCAGATTAGCTGTAGGAGTACTGTCCCAGCTGGCGGAGGTTCACCGGGGAACTCTTAAGTACCGCTTCGCTTCAACCGTAGTTATGGTGACAGACAGACTCTTTATTGGCTTGTCTCTAACACAGTTTTTGCGTATTGAAAATATAATCATAAAACAAAATTAATTAACATTATTGACGTCCAAAATTTCTAATTCTCGACGTAAATAATTGAAACGATCTTCTGCTAGAGGTTTTGTGAAGATGTCAGCTAATTGATTCTCAGTGTCGATGTATACAAGGTCAATATCTCCATTCTGATGATGATCTCTAAGAAAATGATGTCGGATCTCGATATGCTTAGTGCGAGAGTGACATACTGGATTCTTAGTCAAATTAATTGTGCTCGTGTTGTCATAAAAAATGGGAATGTGTGTGTAAAATAAATCATAGTCTTCTAAGGTTTGTTTCATCCACAAAATCTGAGCACAACAACGTCCTGCGGCGATATACTCAGTCTCTGTTGTTGATAGGGCTACAGAATTTTGCTTTTTACTAAACCATGAGACTAAAGCCTCGCCTAAGAAATGATATGTGCCGCTGGTACTTTTTCTATCAACTTTGCATCCAGCAAAATCTGCATCCGAGTAACCAATAAGGTCAAAGGACTTGGTTTTGGGATACCATAAGCCAACAGAAGAAGTGCCCTTAAGGTATCGAAAGATACGCTTAACTGCGCACAGATGTGATTCCTTTGGATTAGCTTGAAAACGTGCACACAGGCAAACACTAAACATAATATCTGGACGACTAGTAGTTAAATAAAGTAAACTACCGATCATACCTCGATACTTACGTGTGTCGACAGGCTTGCCTTGTTCATCAATATCAAGCTTTGTTGAAGTTGCCATCGGAGTGCCAATAGGTTTGATATTGTCCAGATCAAACTTCTTTAGCAAATCTTTTATGTACTTGGCTTGATTTATGAATGTCCCATTGTCAGTTTATTTGATTTGAAGTCCGAGAAAGAATTTCAGCTCTCCCATCATGCTCATCTCAAACTCATTCTGCATACACTTAAAGAATTCTTGACAAAGAGATTCATCAGTAGATCCAAATATAATATCATCAACATAGACTTGTATTAAGAGAAGCTTGCCATTAAAAGACTTTATAAACAAAGTAGTGTCAACCTTATCCTTTGAAAAACCGTTATCAAGTAGAAAAGAGCTTAGACGATCATACCAAGCACGAGGGGCTTGTTTTAAACCGTACAAAGCTTTCTTCAACTTGAAAACATGATCAAAAAATTTAAAATCTGTGAAACTTGGAGGTTGTGCTACAAAAACTTCTTCTTTTATAAAACCATTTAAAAATGCACTCTTGACATCCATTTGAAATAATTTAAAATTATGAAACATTGCAAATGCACATAACATGTGAATGGATTCTAATCTCGCAACTGGGGCATAAGTCTCATCGTAGTCGATACCTTCTTCCTGATTGTATCCTTGAGCTACGAGTCGAGCATTGTTACGAGTTACTAAACCATTCTCATTAAGTTTATTTTGGAATACCCAACGGATGCCAATGACCGGATGATCAATAGGCTTGGGAACAAGTTTCCAAACTTGATTCCGTTCAAATTGGTTTAATTCCTCTTGCATAGCATCTATCCAAAAATTATCACTACATGCTTCATCAATAGTTTTGGATTCTAGCTGTGAAAAGAATGCAACACTAGAAACAATATCTCTACTGGATGTACGAGTACTTACACCTTTGGTAATATCACCAATTACCAAATTCTTTGGATGATCAGCCGTAATTTTAATCTTTTCGGCAGACTCTGAAGGTAGCTGGTTCCTAGATCTTCTCTTGGAGAATCAGCTAGTGATGAGCTTGGTAGAGAATCAGCTGGTGTTGAGCTTGGTACAGTTAGATCTTCGTCATTGTCATCGATAGTCATTTGATTCAGTTCATCAAAGGTGACGTTGATTGATTCTTCGATGATCATAGTTCGTTTGTTGAAGACTCTGTATCCTTTGCTCTTGGACGCATAACCTAAAAATATACCTTCATCGGCCTTTTCGTCAAACTTTCCCAAATTATCTTTTGTATTAAGAATAAAGCATTTACAACCAAATATTCTAAAATATGAAACTGATGGAATTCTATCAAACCATAACTCAAATGGAGTCTTCTTCGATTTGGGTCGAATTAGAACTCTATTGAGAACAAAACAAGCTGTATTGACAGCTTCAGCCCAGAAATATTTGGGTAGACTAAACTGGTTTAACATTACTCTGGCCATTTCAGATAGAGTTCTGTTCTTACGTTCCACAACTCCATTTTGTTATGGAGTCCTAGGGCAGGAGAACTCGTGTATAAAACCGTATGTGTCACAAAATTGCTCAAACTCTACATTCTCGAATTCGCCACCATGATCGCTTCTAATACGAGTGATCATGTAACCTTTTTCATTATATACTTTCTTACAAAAGGCGACAAATTCGGATAATACATCATTCTTGCGTATCAAAAAGTATACCCACGTGTGTCTAGAGTAATCATCTACAATTACAAAAGCATATAACTTACCTCCGAGGCTAGCAACTCTGCTAGGACCAAATAAGTCCATATGTAGCAATTGTAGAGGTCTAGTAGTACATACTGCGTTTACTGACTTGGATGTGGATATGGTAGCTTTGTTCTTTTCACATTGGCTGCATACCGAATCCTTCTTGAATGTTATGTCCGGTAAATCGCGTACTAGCTTCTTCGTGGATAATCTTGAGATTGTGTCCATATTTGCGTGACCGAGTCTCATATGCCACAGATGACTCTTATCACTTTTAGCCATTAAGCATCTACCTGAAATGTTAGTTTCTTCCAACAAATAGAAAACATATATGTTGTCTTCCCTGATACCTTCAAAGATAGTACTACCAGTTGAGCTATCAACTATAGTACATTTGTCTTTGCCAAAGTTGATGCCATAACCATGATAAGCTAAATGACTTATGTTGAGTAGATTATGTTTCAACTCGGTAACCAGACAGACATCCTTAATCACAGGATAGGGAGATTTACCAACATCACCGATACCAATGATATACCCTTTCAAGTTGTTACCGAAGGAGACATAAACTTCCTTCTTCTTCTTCGACAGTGTTGCAAATAATGTAGCGTCACCGATCATATGCCGTGAATAACCGCTGTCGAGGATCCATTTGCTTTTAGCATGTGAAAGGTGTTCCACCTGATCGGATGCCATAAAGCATACATTTGTAGCGTCTTCTGATTGTTCATCTTTTGAGTCACTGGCTTCACTTTCATGCCATATGCTGGTGTTGGCATATTTCCGTGATGTTGATCTCTTCAGGTTCCCTTTTTCATACCTGTTGCTCTTCTGCTTGATGATGAGTTTGTAGGACAATCCTTCTTCATGTGTCTTTTCTTCTTGCAGTCATAGCTGACAGCATCATCTTGATACCAGTTGTTGCTGCTATTATTTTCTTTGGCTTTCTTCTCATATCTCATGAATCTTTTGAATTTCCTTACTAGGAGTGCTTGATCTTCAGCATCAGATTCACTGTTGTCTGAATCACCTTCAGCAGCTTTTCTGTGCTGAGCCTTGAAAGCGATCGTCTTCTCCTTTGGTGCAGGCTATTCAAAATCTTGTAGCTCCAGTTCATGAGTGAGTAGCTTACCCATGAGTACTTCGAGGGACATAGTTGTGAGGTCGTTCCCTTCAATGATTGTAGTAGCCTTTAGAATCCAGTTCTTGGTAAGTGCTCGCAGGAGTTTGCGAATCTTTTCATGGTTACTGTAATATTTGCCTAGGGAGGACAAAGGATTTACAATATCCAATAATCTTTCGAACATCTGAGTAACTGTTTTGTTGGGCTTCATCTTGAATACCTCATACTCTTGAATAAGTCTGCTGATCTTTGATTCTTTGACTTGAGTCGTGCCTTCATGTGTGACTTCAAGAAGCTTCCACACTTCATTAGTAGTTGTGCAGATAGACACCCTGTTAAATTCAGTTCTGTCTAAAGCACAAAATAAAGCGTTAATAGCACGTGCGTCAAGACTAGCCTTTTTTTTTCTTCCTCTGTATATCTGTTATGGGGTTTTTCAATTAAAACTCCATCAACATTTATACGAGGTGGCTTTTGATAGCCATCAATAACAATAGACCATAAATCAAACTCAAGTGATTTCAAGAAGAAACTCATCCGTGTTTTCCAATATGTATAATTCGTACCATCAAACAGTGGAGGTCTGTTTGTGGCCTAGCCTTCACTTGTGAATTTCACAGTTGCCATGTGTTGTGCTGTGATCTATATAACAATTAATTAAATGAATAAATAATTGTAATGTTACCTTGCTTTACCTGTAACACCCGTTCTGATACCAATTGTAGGAACGAAATCGTAAAGCAGAATACTCTAGAGGGGGGGTGAATAGAGTTGGCAGCGAAATATTGCTAATTAAAAAATGTTAGCAGCAAGATCACAGAATAATAATCACAACTAAATAATGTAAAGGCAGAGATAAGAAAGAAAACGTAAAGACAACGATGTATACTGGTTTCCCTCTGTTGAGGACTAGTCCAGTCGGTAGAACTCTTGCTACCAGTTGAATCCACTATTGGCAAAACTGCAAGTTTTCTTACGAAGTCCTTGTAACTTCTACAACGCGAGCTTTGATACGAAGAACTCGTCCAACTTCAATTGTGAAGAGGTATTCTTTTATCAAGCCTTCTGATTACAATCACTCTGAAACTTCTAGACCGTACCGCACTGGCAAATCGACTAGAGGATTGTAACTGGCTTGGGATCTGAAAATTAAAGCTCGAAAAAAACTCTTTGGAAGACTGAAAGCTTTAAGTAGAGAGAAGATTGAAAGTGAATGAGTGAGTTAAAATGATCGAAATCCTTCTCTATTTATAGGAGTTCCAAAGACAGAATTCGGGCAGAATTCGGGCAGAACTCGATGAGAAAATCTCGGTCAAATCCGCAACTGCAGGAGGACCAAGTTCCAAGGAATTCAAAAATAAAACGGCCACTAACCGAACTCTGGCCGAGTTCTGTCAGGGTTAGGTTAGGGTTTTTAAAATTAGTTTTTGGGGAATTTTGAAAATCTTTTTGGAGCTTTTGTAAATACGAATGTTTTTCAAAACTAAGGACATTTTAAAAATATTTTGAAATCATTTTGGAATAGCCTATTTACCAGTACGACTCGGTGTACAATGTATTTCTAGACTCAATAAAATAAAAGATTATATTGCTCAAAAAAATACAGACTCGAACAGGCAAACAACGCTTCGGTCTTGAACTGAGTAGATAGCCATTCTTGAGTATGTCCAAGAGTCCGAAATATCCTGACTAGCTCCATATATCGAGACAGAGTTTGATCAATTATTAAAATCAGTTTGACCATATGACCAATGGGCCAACAATAACGAGTTACAATAATCTAACGAAAGATGAAATAGAGAGAAGTTGCTGGGGTGTAAAAACACCATTGCTCAAAGCAGGATTCGACCCACATGATCTGCTTCCAGGAACCAGCAAGTTGGAAGCACTTCTGGAATGCTCGAAGTCACCTCTGTTCTGACTCCTCAAATTTTCTGGACTTACAATGTCGGTAGCAACTCTATCTCTCTCTCTGATTTCTATTTTCGAATCGCTCTCCAAAGGAGGCCAGAAGATAGTATTAATAGAGAGAGGTAGAAGCCCTGGCCGTCCAATCCGTTCTGGAAAAATATTAATTAAAAGATTCAAATCCCACAATGATAGCCACGAATTAATTTCAAATCACACAAAGAGTGGATCTGAATTAATTCAAATCATATTTGAATTAATCTTTCCAATAACCGACTCAAGTCTATAACTGCATACACGATCAGCTGAGCCAATCACGCAACAGCAGCATAGCCACACAACCGCATGGACTTATGGCCGCATGGACCTCATGAGCCGTATGGATCGTATGGCCCTCATAGATCGCATAGCCCGTAGGAGCCGTATGGCCCGCATGAGCTGCATAGACCACATGAGCCATATGGACCGCATGAGCCAGATGGACCGTATGGCCCGTATGAGCCGTATGGACCGCATGAGCCGTATGGACCGCATGGCCCGCATGAGCCGCATGCGACGATGCTGACGTACTAAGTGCAAAGTGCACCAACAAAATACCATATTACGTCTCATGAGCCCATGAGCCCGAGCCCGAGCCCGAGTCCGAGTCCAAGTCCGAGTCGCTAAGCCCCTTTGGGGCTTAGCTCCAAAGGGAATAAATCCAAGAGAGTGACAAAAGCATTAATGCTTTATTCATGAAGTCTTAACCTTACCTGCTAGTAAAATATCCCACATGGTTCCCTCCTTAGGGTCACCACCCCATGTGTATCTCTCAACACCTCACTTGGTATTATATTGAGATACTCACTTGGATGTTTTTCCAATGTGAGACTATCTTTCTAGGCTTGAAAGAGAGCAAGCTCTTCTCAAGTCAAGGAAAAAGCTCCAACAACCTAAGCGTCTATCGTGCAGTTAGAGGACAACATTCACATGCATGGGTGGGATTTAGGCTATGTATACATAAACGGTCATCCAGTCATCTGTATCCGGCCGTAACGTCCAAGATGTTAGAGGGTATCTGCAAATATATCTCGCCATAGTTCCATCCGGAGACTATGGTTTACCTGTTTGGATTTCCATACGCACTAGTGATTGTCCTCCTCCAAGATTTCTTATACTGACCAAGTCATGTCCATAACCTGTCTAGTTTTGTAACTGTTTGAGTCTTTATATCCTAATCATAGCAGTTACGATCATCAATCCGTAACACGACTTCTTACATAGAGATGGCCAGTCAATATGCAAGCCATGGCCCTAGCAAAATGTCTCAAACCGTGTAGTGAGAGTGTCATGGCCAAGGAAGATATAAGTATATCCCACAATAAGAAGGTAATCTGCTAAAACTAAGTCAACATGCATCAAATAAAATAAAACAACGAAAAATGACTAATAGAGTCGCTTGCACCCAAGTATGACTTGGACGCACAGTTTATAATATATGAACTAAACAAATATGAAACAAAATAAATAACTGCTAAAAATAAATAATATGACAGTAAATATAACAAGGTATACTTGTCTGGTGGTTCTTGGGTATTTTGACGACGTCCAGTTGAGGAAATTAACAACTTAGAAGAAGCTGCAAGGATGAAACTTCCGCAAACTTTCCCGAATGCTAAAACAAACATCACTAACATTTTTAGAATAAAATAAATATATGAAAATGACTACCCAAAAGTCCAATTCTGGACATAGGAGTAAAATCGTAATTTCGGGTCAAAACGATATCCGTCGTTGGAACCGCTTTACACCAAAATACGTGCCAAATCCTATGGTCTCTAAAGACGTCAAACTATATGTCTATGGGTCTAGTTTTTCGATACGAACTCAATGGTATATCCAGTTTTGTATTCCGGTGAGCTGTGCACAAAATCGTCCATTGAATCGGATCGTGGGGCCCGCAAAACGGCGACCTGGTCAACTGTCTTAGAATTGGACCTAATTTAGCTTACAAGACCATCACAACATTGTGAACCTAATGGAGCAAGTTTTGTTGCGATGTGGCGAGCGTGCACAAAGTAATTGGAAATTTTTGGAAAAAGGCCGATATGTCGTTCTTTGACAGATACGGGTCGAATTCGTCGTGCACACGCAACCAATTCAAATTTCGCCAGAGCCTATACATCCATAAAGTCGATACGCACCTTTCGATGCCCTCAGTTTGTGACAGAGTTGTTGGTTTGTCGAGAAGGACCTCGTATCGAAGTTTTTAAGTTTTAAAAAAATAATTTTTGTTGTTTTTTAAACTAAATTAAAATAGAATTTGTTGTCCCATTGGTCATGATCAAACCTGATTTTAATAATTGATCAAACTCTATCTCGATATACGAAGCTACTCAGATGTTTACTCAAAGATGTTTTGGACACTTGAACACTGATCAAGATCGAATATCTACTCAGTTCAAGATCGAAACTATGTTTGCCACTCGAGTCTGTATTTCTATATGCAATGTAATTTTTACTTTTATTGAGTCTAGGAATACATTGTACACCGAGTCATACTGGCAAATAGGCTATCCAAAATCATTTTTTAAAAATGACCTATGTTTTTGAAAAACATCCCTTATTTACAAAAGCTTCTGAAGGATTTTAAAAAGCCCAAAAATTATTTTTAAGAAACCCTGACCAACCCTGACAGAACTCGGCCCGTGTTCGGCCAGTGTTCGGTTAGTGACCGTTTGATTTTCGAACGTTTCAAAAACTTGGTCTTTCTTCAGTTACGGATTGTTACATAGAGTTCTGTCCGAATTCTGCCCAAATTTTGCCAGAGTTCTGCCTTTGGAAAAACTATAAATAGAGGAGAATTCTGATCATTTCAAATCACTCATTCACTATTATCGCTTCTCTTCTAAGCTTATGTTTCTTTCCAAAGAGTTTTCTGAAAAGCTTTTATTTTCAAATTCCAAGCCAGTTACAATTCTTATGTCAATTTGCCGGTACGGTGCGGCCCAGAAGATTTCAGAGAAATTGTAATCAGAGGCTTGATTAAAGAAAGTCTCTTCAAAATTGAAGTTGGTCGAGTTCTTCGTATCAAAGCTCGCGTCTGTAGAAGTTGCAAGGACTTCGTATGAAAATTTACGGGATTTTTCAATAGTGGATTCAACTGGAAGCTAGAGTTCTTCCGATTGGACTGGTCCTCACAAGAGGGCAACCGGTATACATCGTTGTGTTTGCGTTTGCCTTCTGATCTCTTTTCTTTACAATTATTACTTTATGATTATTGATATTATTTCTGTGATCTAACTGCTAACAAGTTTTTAATTAGCAATATTCCGCTGCCTACTCTATTCACTCCCCCCTCTAGTGTATTCTGCTTTACGACTTCGTTCCTACAATTGGTATTAGAGCAGGTTATACAGGTAAAGTAAGGTAAAATTGTAGTTATATTTAATTGTTTTATAGATTACAGCATTACACATGGCAACTGTAAAATTTATAAGTGAAGGCCAAGCCACAAACAGACCTCCACTGTTTGACGGCACAAACTACACTTATTGGAAAACACGGATAAGTTTCTTCTTAAAATCTCTTAATTTTGACTTATGGTCTATAGTTATTGATGGCTACAAAAAGCCTCCTCGTATTACTGTTGAGGGAGTTTTAGTTGATAAACCCCAATTTGAATTCCGTTAAAGCCCACACGTCCGTAATATCCGTACGCACCTTTCGATGCTTACGGTGCATGACCACGTTGCCCGGATTGGCGGAATGCACGTCGTATCGGAGGAATTTCTAACTATTTTCTGTTTTTGAAAACAAGTTTTCGTCAAACTTTGAAACGGTTTTAACAGGGATTTAATAGATGAAAAATAAAAGTAAAAGAGGGGTTTCCAACTCGGATAGGTTGTCTATAACTACCTTCAATTAGATTACTAAATTTCCCTATGGATTGGTAGAAATCTGTCCTCCAAAGTCCGGGTTTGGATCAAATATTATGTTCAACTTAGTAGGTTTTTCGTGATTTTTGACTTGATTTCCTGGACTAGCTAATTTGATTTATTTAAAAGGGATAATTTAGCAAATACCCCCATTCCAAATGTTAAAACTAGCATATACCCCCACTATTTATTTTATTTAGCAAATACCCCCACTCCTATGTAAAAGAGTGGGGGTATATCTTAAATTTTTATTATTTTATATCAAAAATGGGGGTATTTGGTAGATAAATAAAATAGTGGGGGTATATGCTAATTTCAACATTTAGAATGGGGGCATTTGCTAAATTATCCCTATTTAAAATGAATTGAAGGGACTAAGAGTTGGATAGGTTGTACACGTACCAGAAGAAGTAGATCAAAAAACGATCCACTGAGCGACGAGCAATCTTGCCATAAAGATGGGGTCAGGGCGTTGTTTGTGCTGATGCTGCCGTTGGTTGCTCCGTGCGCGCGTCTCGTGGCCGGCCGACGGTGGCCCACGACGGCGCGTGCAGCCGCGGGTGGGTCGCCCAGGTGGCTGTGGTCGGTGGCTAGGGTTTAGAGTGTAGTCGAGAGATCCCTATCTCTTGCGTACATAATGAAAGGGAGTCGGGTTGTTTCGCTCGGGTTGGTTGTAAGTAGAAAAGGTGGTCGGGTATGGGCCGGACTGCTGCTGCTGCTTCCTTTGGTTTGTTATATGATATATGTATATATATTTATTTATCTATATATGTATATTTATTTATCTATGTATATATATATTTTTTATTATTTATTTATCTATATATGTATATTTATTTATCTATGTATATATTTATCTATCCATGTATTCATATATATACTTATATAGTATTTCCATAAATCTAAATAAAACTTCTATATTATTCATTCCTAGTGTAGGACCTATTTATCTGAATATGAACATATATATTATACATTTATTTGACAAATATAATATGACCAATAATAATGATATTATATAACAATAACCTCAATAAAATAATAATAATAATAATAACAGAATTTAATAACCCAACAATGACGTACACACTATTTGTACAGTCTAATAATCCTAAAATTGTACAAGGACCTATTTTATATAAATGTCATTGAATATCAACTAATAATGATATTTATAATATTAAATTACGAATACTAGAAAATATTCATTAAATCATTAAAACGAAATACAACACCTCATAACAAATTCCATCAACACGAATGTCATTGGACGTGCCGCATGACTACACGAACTTGGGCTCAGTTCGGGTCCAGTCCGGACTAAAATGGTATAACCGGTTTCCCTAAAACTCAATAATATAATTAATAAATAAATAAATCTTCGGTAAGGGTTAAGTCGCAACTTGGCCCGGTTTTTCTAGTTAGGTCATCACTATGACTTGGCCTTTCCTACCAGGGCTAATACACTAGTCAAAGCACGCCATTGCACTATCCGTGCCACGATTTCTAGTCACCTTGTATTCCAAAACTGAACCATGGCTAAAATCAATTACCGTATAAACTAACTAAATAATTATTTATAAAATTTTTAAAAATCACCATTTAATTCAAGTAAATAAATAAAAGAAAATATATTATCAAAATTCTGGAAAGAGGGATTACAAATCTATCCACCTTAAAAATAATTTTGTCCTAATATTTAAAGGAAGAGTTCATCAGCTGTGATAGCAGACGGTTTCCATTAGCTATCATCTATTCTCATGGTCATTTCGTACTAAGAATCCTTGAGGATTTCTACCCACCTTTGGTCACACTACTCCCTCAATTCTCATATCGCTAAAACTTTATAATCTTCCAACTAATTGCTAAAATTTCTACCAATTGATATCTACTGCTTATGGCCACTATAATCCTCTCCTATCTATCGAACAACCCAAAATCTAACAAGCAACAAATTTACACAAGTAGCTAAGAAATACTAATAAATTCTAATAAGCATGACCCTCGTCGCTCTGTAATAGAAAGGTCGGGAAAATAAGAAAGAATAATCGAAAGCAATTATGAAGTTTCAAGAGCGGTAGAGAGTATCCAATGATACAGATAGGAAGTTTATAAACCATTGACTTATTTGCTAGATTAGGCTACTCTAGTCCAATCACTTGCTAAATCAAAGAACACTTCATTTCTTAGAGGGGCTTGCAATCCGTGCAATACAGAAGTTCCCTTCTCGAAGTTCTATCTAAATAAGATTCCACAATAGAATAGAATTTGAGAAATCAAGATTGTCGTCTTTTCTGTGGTTATTTAAACACATGAGCAAGGGATATAAATGCAATACAAGATCGAATCGCGACTTCTGGGTAGATGAAATAAGGGTTACGAATGACTTCACATTCTAAGGGGGAGACTACAAAATAGGTATAGGGACCTATTTCAAATAGTTCGGTTTTGTAGTCCAAATATGGTGGTATGTATGGATGGGTTTAACTGGGTCTTAATGGGTTCCCTATTGGACCTCAATCGTTGGTTGGATGAACCTTGGATTTCAATCTATATTGACTGGACAAGATTCCAATGATAAACTATTTCTACTAGGTTATAGTAACCTAGGATAGGTTTCCACCCAAGTGGTTGAGCTAGTTGCCAGTCAGATTAGTTAGCTAGGTCCTTAAAGCCCAAAAATGCGCCTTTCGTGACTTTTGTGTTTAGGTAGCACGAGAAGACACAATTGAGTGGCACACTAGTGACATGTGCGTAGTGGGCTTCGAGTGAATCACAACCATATATTGGGTAGAATGAATTGAGTCGAGATTGAGTCTCTAATTGTAGTCGAGAATTATATCGATATTATGGTAAGGGTCATAGCTAGTCCTTTTGACCTGAAAGTCGTACCATAAAAATAGAGTACAAGTGGACGTGTTTGAGTGAGACATGATATACCCAGATGAAGGTGGGCTCGTCTAGATCTTACATATAAAATTTGTTGGAAGGTAACAGCTGGTCTCGTGCTCCGATTATTAATGACACGGCCGGGGACACAAAATGATCTAAATGGAAAGTGGGAGTCTATGAGGCAATAATTGTCATCCTAATGGAAATTATTCTAATCAATCAGTAATCCTCGTATATCCTAAAGTTTTAGAAGGCTTACAGTCTACTCATCTTAGAAGCTAGGACGTGATTTTAGGAATAATGAGGTTAGAAGAATTTTAAAGTCCAGTTATCGTACCTCGACTCTTATTAATGAAGAATAAGGCACGGCGTAACGGAATACGGTAGATATAAGTCAAGTCAAGGATCATTCCTCAATAAATGGAAAATGAGTGTGTACAATGACATATGGTCGATAAAATAGAATAATCTACTCGTCCATAGTATACAAGGGTTATCGATGGGGTAACCAACTCTAAGGCACATCATATGAAAAGATTTCTAACAACTGAGTCGTGAATTTCTATTTGTATCAATCCTGCCAGACTATTGTCACATGGGTTCCAGTGGTATAGGCTGTAGTGATCATGTATTGCTGTTGATAACTGGTAGATCATAATATGACAGGGTATTTGAGTTATTATATTGGCTAAGCTAGTGACTGTGGTGTTCCAATACTAGTTAGGTCTTAATAATAAAATTTACATAACTAGGGTAATATTTGTTGGAAACCAATCTCGGAATGGATGGGTCACGACCCCCACCCAGTGTAAGGGCACGAGAAGTAACGAACGCCCAGCCTACGCCGCAGTGTCGGCGGTAGAACACTGTCCTGAGTCACAATATCTAATACAGTCTAAAATAAACTCCGAATGGAGAGTAAATAATAAGTAACTCAATCACAATACTAAGATGGAATAGAAGAAAGAATCTCAAGAGAGTCACAGATAAAAGTCTAGGTGTAAAATCACCAGAATAAACTCAAGTACAACTCATAATGTCTTAAACAGAAATACAAATAAAGTACTAAGTCTCAGCTAGGCTATAGGCAAGTCCTCAGCGACTATGGGATCCTCCTGAGGGTCCACGTCGCCAGTGTCATCTAAGCCAATGCCATAATAGGTAGGACAGTACTCCTCATCAATATCTGTAAAATTTTTAACATGCCCAGTCAGGACAGAACGAGCACATATCTCTCACAACAGTTCATAGCAGGAATGGACATATAAAGCAAGCTATAGAAAACTATACATGAATCGCTGTAAAGAAAATCAACAAGAGAGAGAGACTATAAAATGAGATATAATATGATAATATAGAAATATAACCTTCTACGTGAATCAGAGCATGAATTGGTTATGTAAACGGTTTGGGTTGCACATGGATACAGCTAAGGAGTGCACATGCATAACAACTACTAGGGATAATGATCACATAACCAACTACACTCTCCCTGTCCAAGTCAATACACAAGGATCAGTGCATGTTATGTTATTGCACATGGATATCAACTACTGTATACATGGAGCTCATATGGTCATGAGTGTACATGAATAACATATGAGTGCACATGGATAAATATGAATACATGGAGTACATGATGGCCATGATAAAGTACATGAACATGACATACTCGATGTATTCGAGAGGATAACATCGCATGAAAAGATCCAGAGGGTACTAATCCGTGTGAACATCGTTTCAGCATCAAGTATACTAGTCTATAACAAGAGAACATATCCAAAGAAGTATGAAAAGATCAGAGAATGTACTCGCCTGGCAAATCGAACTGCTGATGATGAGGTGTAACTAAACTGGGGCAATGTAAACCTATTTAAAGTACACACATGTCACAACCAAGTCCACAATATCAAAAGAAATAGCTACAATACAAGACTACATACATCTAGGTCCATTTTGGTCAAAGTCAACCCTCGGTCAACTCTGGTCAAACCTGGTCAATGCTGGTCAAACCTGGGTCAACTGGTCCGTCTACTAATTTCTAGGTCATACACAAAATTTCAGGTCATTCGGAGTTCGTTTGAGTTGAATTGGATCAAGTTTGACCCAAAGTTGACTTTTGTCAATTTGGTCAACTTGTCGGCCAATTCGACTAAACTAAGCTCGAAATGACAAACCAAATCTATCCTAGGGCTCCTATAGTCATATACACAACTACAATCTAATCTAAAAGAATTAACAAGCTTAAATATATATATATACATATAGGTATATACACACATGTGTATATACAATACAACAAAATCCAAATCTAACAAAAAGTGATGTGTGCGTGTGTGCGTACTGGTGCTTACTGAAATGAGGTAAATTCTGAGATTAAAACATCAAACACAATCATGATATATCCCAAATTAATATATTATTATATACATATATATACAATCAAGAAACTATCTATATATATATATATATATATATATATATATATATATATATATATATATATATATATATATATATATATATATATAATGCTCAAAAGGAAAGTAATACCAATGGTTTTTGAAATAGGTTTAGTGAATCCAAATCTGGAATTAAAACCATCTCGACCCATTCTCAACATGTATGTATTAGCAATGGGTTTCAACGGAGTTTTATATATATATATATATATATATATATATATATATATATATATATATATATTAAAATAAATAAATAAATAATATATATATATATATATATATATATATAAAAAAAAAAATATATATATATATATATATATATATATATATATATTTATTTATTTATTTATTTTAATATATATATATATATATATATATATATATATATATATATATATATTTATATATTAAAATAAATAATAAATAATATATATATATATATATATATATATATATATATATATATATATATATATATATATATATATATATATATATATATATATATATATATATATATATATATATCTATACACACATAGAAAAAAAAATATATATATATATATATATATATATATATATATTTATATATATATATATATATATATATATATATATATATATATACACATAGCTATATATAGAAAAGCATATATACTCATAATTGATGGAAAATTATGAAACAAAACCAAAAGTTGGTTCCCACAAATTCGAAACCTCATATATGTCCTGAAAACTCATATTTTGTAAACTAAGAAGTTGGAAATCAAAATATCGCATTTAACTCAAAAATCAAAATATCATATAAATCTCAATTTTATCCAATTCAATGAAAACCCGATTATGCTTGGAAAAAGCAAACAAATAGGTGATGATCCCGCAGATCGCTTCCCAAAGTTCTAATTATCATATATGAACTAATAATTCAGAAAATAGGGACTAAAAAGTCAAGGATCGAAAAATCACATTTATATTCAAAACTTTGAACCCGAAAAACCCAATTTTGACAAAATGACTCAAAACGCAAAATACACCAAATCAACCCGCAAAACTCGGCATACACGCTCGTCTCAACCTACGTGATACGCTCGGGTACTCTCGGGTTCGAAATCGTATTCGTGTCGTGTCCACAGAACGTGTATCTAAATTTCCCGATACCGTGTGGTACGCGTACGTTCTCGCTCGCTTGAGCGCCGCACACGCAACGAAACGCCACGTGCTCGTACACGTAGCTGGGGGGGTCTTGGGGTAGGTCTAGGACATGACGACACGGCGACACGATGTGCCAAAGTGGTGCACGCAGTCCCCGTACCCGCGCGGCCTGCTGTGCACGCACGCGCGCCTGCACGCCATCGTGCACGCGGTTCCGTCCTCGCTGCTCCCTCGTCGGGCCACGTCGCGGCTTGGGCTTCGTCCTACGGGTCGTCTAGGTCTAGGTCAACATGTCCTAGGCCCTGGAACGGGTCTTCGCTGCGTCGTGTGCGCGCACAAAGTCCGCTTCCGCGACAAAAATCAGCCTAAGTGTACAGTGTGGCTGACCAGTGCACGCACGATTTCTTCGCGTTCGTTCGACAAAATGTCGTGAAATTTTATGGATATGTGGGCAGAGGTTGCCCCTAAGTGCTCATAAAATTTCACGCAAGATGGAGCTCTGTGCGTCTAGTTATGACGCACAGACTGCAGGACGTGCACGGGATCTCGTGCACGCGTGTCCGCGTCCGAAACGTCGCTGAAAAGTCATCAATTTCCAATCCGTCTTCACGAAAGTTTATTGAAATGATATTATCTAAACATCCATAAAGTCAGAATCGAAAAACAGCAACTTTCAATCCTTAGCGGCATTTCGTCGAACACGTGCCGTAAGGGACCGACACGGGCTCGATACCTCCATCAAACGGAGTCGAAATCCCACCAAATTTCATGGGCAAGGCTAGGGAACCCATATGGATGCAAAAATGAAGAAAAACTAGATTTGCAATGGTAGATTAGGGTTTTACCTATGGAGTGTCAAAACTCAATGATCGGGGCTCCTCGGTTGTCGTGTCGGCCGATTTCCCTCCAGCAAAACATTCCGTCTCCACTCCAAAAATGGTCCAGCAGATCCTCCTCTCCTCGACGAGCATGACAGAGTTCATTTGGGAAGAAACGGACTCCGGATGAAGGAAAAAGTGTTTTGGAGAGTTGGATCTCTTAGGGTTTCTTTGTGGAGGCTACAAACTACAAATGAATGCAACAATGGGAGGGGGGTACTGCTGTTGGGTGGCCAAGGGGGGTTCTTTGGGTTTCACTTGGGCCAACTCTTTCTCAAGTAGAAATGGGCCCAAGTCGAAAAGCTCAAGGGCATACATGCAAAAGGCTAAATAAATAATTAAAAGCCTTAAAAATAATCTAATGCATAAAAATAAATTCTAAAAATGAAAATAAAATTCTAATGCATGGTTAGGCCCCTATGCAAGTCCACTAGGGTTAAACCAGTTGCTAGCACAAACAAGAGTCAACATATTCAGAAAATCACATAAAGGTCAAAATGGCTAAAATGACTGAAATCATCTAAACCACTCCAAAAATAAAGATTAAATCTAAATAAAATTTAAAAAACAAAAATGTGAAATTTTAATTACATTATTTGGCTTCCAGTGAAGGTTGACTAAGGTCAAACTACCAAGTCACCGGTCTACAATCAATCAAATCACACTGCAATCAATCTAATTAATAAATAGATAAAAATTAAAAATAAGAATCATAAAAATTCAAATAAATCACAATTACTAAAATATCCTTGAAATTGAAAAGTGAGTGTGACAAATCTACCCTCCTTAAAATAATTTCGTCCTCGAAATTAAGATGATCCTACTCCTTCTAGGTCAAAATCCCCAACAATTATGGTCTTAAGAAAACTTATCTAAATCATGCAGTTGGAAAGATATCATACATGATCATGGCAGGTAATCAGTCTGGGGTCTCATCTAGCCACTATAGTCATACTAGACCAAAAGTAGTCATAAGGTATCAAGCATACAAACATTATGGTAGGGTACAATAATCATCAAGATAGGATAAGGTATGGGTCAAGAACTCACCTCTACTAGGTCTGGTAGCTGGAACTCTCTTCCGTAGGTAGGCCTCGACTAGGGGCAGGTGTAGTAGGACAGTTTCGTATCTTGTGTGCAGCTGATCCACAAAATAGGCACAATCCTAGTCTCTTCCTACAATCCTTCCATACGTGTCCAAGCTTCTTACAGAAAGTACAGGTAGGCACCCACTCAACTGGTCTCTGCTGGACAGGAATCTGAACTGGATAGGCTGGTCTAGGCTGAAAGCCTGGGTACTCCTGAGGCTCTGGGTATAAACTTCTCCTCGCTCTCTTGGGACTAGGCTCCTCCCTCGAATGCATGTAATCCCACAATAGTTGAAAACTGAGACTCTGCTCTCTCATAAGCTCAGCCTGAAGTCTCTGCACCTCCTGCACATCCTGAAGAAGAATGTAAAGATGAGCTCCATCAGGAATGGCATGGGGTGCCACTCTAGGAGGCAAGGGAAGGCCCTCAGTCTTCGGCTGAACTGCAGTCCTCTCCTGAAGGATATGAGATGGAGGGAAATTCTCCGATGAGGCTACTAACACCTCCTGAGCAATAGAAGGGGGAAGTACAATCACGGTCTCATCCGGAATTGCAGCTGTGCACTGGGGACAAACTCTGGTCATGGGTACCATTCTGCAAAGATAAGGAAAAAATAAATCATCAGGCTGTAAGGCAGTCTATCATCCTATATAAAAATTGGTAATTAAAAAAAACAACTAAAATTAACTATAAAGCGTTACTATTCTAAAGATGATCAAAATCGAAGTTTATAGCACGACTGTCAATAATATTGAAATCCAAGCACACTATATATATCTATAAGGAAATTTTAGTCTCGATATGATCTAAGTTGATCCAATCCAGGATAAATCGAGGTTTGGACAAGATGGAGAACGAGGTATTGAATTCTAGGCACGAGTATCCAAGACTTAAAATCCATGCCACAATTGAATTAATTCGATTGAATAAGGTTCCAAACATTGGATGATAAGGGAATGACCAAGTCGACTGGTCGCGACCAAGGGTTTAGAATTCAATACTATTGAAATCCTAAAAAATACTGCGAGGATATGGAAATACTCAACTATCCTCCTTTTGATAAGGAAGCTAAATGTGATACCCTGGGTTGACCTATTAAGTACAGTGCCTTGTCTTTCTGAAATATGTGAAAGATAAAAGCAAAAGAGTTCAAAGACGATGCTATTGAGTACAATACGTGGTTCATAGACGACGAAAATAATTCAAGAAGAATTGCCAAAGCTGTCATAGATGAGACATATGCCCTAGAGTCCTCATCCACGTAGAGTAATATATGAAAGCGAACCAAAGTGCACTAGGTTGATCAGACCATCATACACCGGTTCTGATAAGACAACATGTTAGTGGGTCGACCCAATAAAATATGTCATGATCAAGCTCGAAAAAAAAATAAGCTTGCAAAACTAAGGCTAAATTAGCAGCGTAAGGTAGTCAAAATATAAGTAAGGGAGGTAAAGATGAAGAAGAAAATAGTCCAAATCCTTAACTAAACGGGTCAAGTAATCAAGATAAGGTACAAGGTTAAGCATTTAAGGAACAAGAATAACACCATCCCATGTCGGGTCGAAAGAATTGAGTCATGGTTGGATCTCGAATTTAAGTCAGAAAGTATTTTAGTATCATGGTAAGGGTTCAAGAGGTGACAACTAATACAAGAATAAAGGAAATCAAGTTAAAATATGAAATAAATTTAATTAAGAATCCAGTGAAATAATTTAGGGACACAGTACTAAAGGGAAAATACTGTTAAGGAACGATCAAATACAAACGGTTAGAAAGTCACAATAAAAGATCTAGATTTGAGGAAAGGTTGAGTAAGTCAAGATTGAGAAACAGTCACATATTTTGGCAGACGACTAACAACACTGGAGTATATACTACTATCATAGTCATGAGTGATATGGCAATTAGTGTGGAACACTTCTATCTCATTAAGGTTACCTTGGTAGCCTACCATTACATTCCTTTAAAAAAAATTTCAAAATAACTACCTCAATTTGTATTCACTCTAAGCCATCCAATCTAATCACGACTAACATTTAAATCCTTTTCATAAACCTCATAGTAACTTTTATCACATTACTACTAACCTTTCCAAAATTTAACATTTCAATCCAACTTTAAACTCCAGAGTTAATGAACCATGAATCCATAAAATTCTATATCACTTCATAACTTTAAAAAACTCCCAATTTGTCTCAATAATCCTCAAATAGACACTCAGCTTATCACGGCAATCTACCATTTACAGCTCAGTATTTTAACGTGCTTATCAACCATAATTTCTCTTTCTAAGTCATTGAAACATAATCACTACTTCTTAAACCAAAATCTAAATAGATTTATAAATCTTCAATCAATTGACACGATTCCAAATTTGAGATTTTTTTCCACCAAAAATTGTTTTTATATCTTTCCAATCTTTTAAACCAAAATTTTAATATCATTGCTTCCACTTAAATTTGAAATTCAATAAACATATACATCGCAACTTGTACGACTCAATTTAATAGTTCATACTGCCACCCCCTTTTTTTATTATAATCAAACCAATCTATATACGTTCAAGGATGTATAATCATAATCCAATAATTCATGAATTACATCAATTCCTGAAATTGATTTATATAGATTCTAACTATTTTTCTCCAGTACTAAAATATAATTTTATAATCCTCTGGTGATTACTACTTAGAATCTTCAAGATAAATTTCCTTGGTAATATCCCAACTTACAAACTACTAATCATTAAATCATCCATTTAGAAAAATGTCCTTATAACTTAATCAAAGTCTCCGTGTATTCCAATTCCTTAATGTAATCCTTCTAGCCATGTGTTTGACCAATGAGTATATAGCAGTGTAGCCATCTTTCTAACCATTATTAAGCACAAGAAAGTAAGGGTATTGGTGAAAAGAGTTCAAACAAGGTGCAAGAATCAAGGGAGGAAGGTGGATTAAAATAAGGAAAAGGGAATTTAAATCGAAGCTCACAATGTGATTCTCAAGGGTCGTCCCAGGAATCTCTATAGAAATTATAATAGTGATTGAGTATCCTCTCAATCTAACACCTTACTTCCTATACTCTATAGCAGGCTCGTAGTAATACAATTAAATTGTCGTACTACTACGATATCGCACTAATACGAATCTGGTCCTGCATGGACCGGAGGGAAAGAAATTATGTCTCCTTAACTATCTTGAAGACAGATCGAATAAGGAATCAATTACTGAAAAAGAAGCAAAATCATCAAAGGAGGACAGTTGTTTTCAAAAGAAGACAAGTAACAGCAAGAATTTGATAAGAGTTTTTCTATTGTGATTGAGTACCTTAACTTATATCTTATATCCTACTGCAAGCTGTAATGATACTCTAGTTCGAGTACCACTATGAATCACACTAGTTGTGATTATGAACTGACCAGCATGGGCTACCACTAAAAACGTGTCACGACCCGCACCCAGTGTAAGGGCACGAGAAGTAACGAACGCCCAGCCTATGCTGCAGTGTCAGCGGTAGAACGCTGTCCTGAGTCACAGTATCTAATACAGTCTAAAATAAACTCTGAATGGAGAGTAAATAATAAGTAACTCAATCATAATACTAAGATGGAATAGAAGAAAGAATCTCAAGAGAGTTACAGATAAAAGTCTAGGTGTAAAATCACCAGAATAAACTCAAGTACAACTCATAATATCTTAAACAGAAATACAAATAAAGTACTAAGTCTCAGCTAGGCTATAGGCAAGTCCTCAGCAACTGTGGGATCCTCCTGAGGGTCCACGTCGCCAGTGTCATCTAAGCCAATACCATAATAGGTAGGACAGTACTCCTCATCAATACCTATAAAATTTTCAACATGCCCAGTCAGGACGGAACGAGCATATATCTCTCACAACAGTTCATAGCAGGAATGGACATATAAGCAAGCTATAGAAAACTATACATGAATCGCTGTAAAGGAAATAAACATGAGAGAGAGACTATAAAATGAGATATAATATGATAATAGAGAAATATAACCTTCTACGTGAATCAGAGCATGAATTGGTTATGTAAACGGTTTGGGTTGCACATGGATACAGCTAAGGAGTGCACAGGGATAACAACTACTGGGGATAATGATCACATAACCAACTACACTCTCCCTGCCCCAATCAATACACAAGGATAAATGCATGTTATGTTATTGCACATGGATATCAACTACTGTATACATGGAGCTCATATGGTCATGAGTGTACATGAATAACATATGAGTGCACATGGATAAATATGAATACATGGAGTACATGATGGCCATGATAAAGTACATGAACATGACATACTCGATGTATCCGAGAGGATAACATCGCATGAAAAGATCCAGAGGGTACTAATCCATATGAATATCGTGTCAGTATCAAGTATACTAGTCTATAACAAGAGAATATATCCAAAGAAGTATGAAAAGATCAGAGAATGTACTCGCCTGGCAAATCGAACTACTGATGATGAGGTGTAACTAAACTGGGGCAATGTAAACCTATTTAAAGTACACACATGTCACAACCAAGACCACAATATCAAAAGAAATAGCTACAATGCAAGACTATATGCTTCTAGGTCCATTTTGGTCAAAGTCAACCCTCGGTCAACTCTGGTCAAACCTGGTCAACGCTGGTCAAACCTGGTCAAACCTGGTCAACGCTGGTCAAACCTGGTCAAACCTGGGTCAACTGGTTCGTCTACTAATTTCTAAGTCATACACAAAATTTCAGGTCATTCGAAGTTCGTTTGAGTTGAATTGGATCAAGTTTGACCCAAAGTTGACTTTTGTCAATTTGGTCAACTTGTCGGCCAATTCGACTAAACTAAGCTCGAAATGACAAACCAAATCTATCCTAGGGCTCCTATAGTCATATACACATCTACAATCTAATCTAAGAGAATTAACAAGCTTAAATATATATATACATATAGGTATATACACACATGTGTATATACAATACAACAAAACCCACATCTAACAAAAAGTGATGTGTGCGTGTGTGTGTGTGTACTGGTGCTTACTGAAATGAGGTAAATTTTGAGATTAAAACAGCAAACACAATCATGATATATCCCAAATTAATATACTATTATATACATATGTATACAATCAAGAAACTATATATATATATATATATATATATATATATATATATATATTTATCAAAAAACTATATATATATATATATATATATATATATATATATATATATATATATATATATATATATATATATATACAATGCTCAAAAGGAAAGTAATACCAATGGTTTTTGAAATAGGTTTAGTGAATCCAAATCTGGAATTAAAACCATCTCGACCCATTCTCAACATGTATGTATTAGCAATGTGTTTCAACAGGGTTTTATATATATATATATATATATATATATATATATATATATATATATATATATATATATATATATATTTTATATATATATATATATATATATATATATAAAAGCATGTATACTCATAATTGATGGAAAATTATGAAACAAAACCAAAAGTTGGTACCCACAAATCCGAAATCTCATATATGTCCTGAAAATTCAGATTTTGTAAACTAAGAAGTTGGAAATCAAAATATCGCATTTAACTCAAAAATCAAAATATCATATAAATCTCAATTTTATCCAATTCAATGAAAACCCGATTATGCTTGGAAAAAGCAAACAAATAGGTGATGATCCCGCGGATCACTTCCCACAAGTTCTAATTATCATATATGAACTAACAATTTAGAAAATATGGACTAAAAAGTCAAGGATCGAAAAATCACATTTATATTCAAAACTTTGAACCCGAAAAACCCAATTTTGACAAAACGACTCAAAACACAAAATACACCAAATCAACCCGCAAAACTCGGCATACACGCTGGTCTCAACCTACGTGATACGCTCGGGTACTCTCGTGTTTGAAATCATGTCCGTGTTGTGTCCACAGAGCGCGTATCAGAATTTCCCGATACCGCGTGGTACGCGTGCGTTCTCGCTCGTTTGAGCGCCGCACATGCAACGAAATGCCACGTGCTCGTGCACGCTGCTGGGGGGGTCCTGGGGTATGTCTAGGACACGATGACATGGCGACACGATGCGCCAAAGTGGCGCACGCAGCCCCCGCACCCGTGCGGCCTGCTGCGCACGCGCGCGCGCCCGCGCGCCCTCCTGCACGCGGTTCCGTCCTCGCTGCTCCCTCGTCGGGCCACGTCGCGACTTGGGGTTCATCCTACGGGTCATCTAGGTCTAGGTCAACATGTCTCGGGTCCTATAACGGGTCTTCGCTGCGTCGTGTGCGCGCACGAAGTCCTCTTCCGCGACAAAAATCAGCCCGAGTGAACAGTGTGGCTGACCAGTGCACGCGCGATTTCTCCGCGCTCGCTCGACAAAACATCGTGAAATATTATGGACATGTGGGCAGAGGCTGCCCCTACATGCTCATAAAATTTCACACAAGACGGAGCTCTGTGCGTCGAGTTATGACGCACAGACTGCATGACGTGCTCGGGACCGTACACGGGATCTCGTGCACGCGTGTCCGTGTCCGAAATGTCGCTGAAAAGTCATCGATTTCCAATCCGTCTTCATGAAAGTTTATTGAAATGATATTATCTAAACAGCCATGAAGTCAGAATCGAAAAATAGCAACTTTCAATCCTAAGCGGCATTTCGTCGAACACGTGCCGTAAGGGACCGACACGGGCTCGATACCTCCATCAAACGGAGTCAAAATCCCACCAAATTTTGTGGGCAAGGCTAGGGCACCTATATGGATGCAAAAATAAAGAAAAACCAGATTTGCAATGGTAGATTAGGGTTTACCTATGGAGTGTCAAAACTCAATGATCGGGGCTCCTCGGTTGTCGTGTTGGCCGATTTTCCTCCAAAAAAACCTTCCGTCTCCACTCCAGAAATGGTACAGCAGATCCTCCACTCCTCGACGAGCACAACGGAGTTCGTTTGGGAAGAAACGGACTCCGGATGAAGGAAAAAGTGTTTTGGAGAGTTGGATCTCTTAGGGTTTCTTTGTGGAGGCTACAAACTACAAATGAATGCAACAATGGGAGGGGGTACTCCTATTGGGCGGCCAAGGGAGTTCTCTAGGGTTAGGGTTTCACTTGGGCCAACTCTTTCTCAAGTAGAAATGGGCCCAAGTCGAAAAGCTCAAGGGCCTACATGCAAAAGGCTAAATAAATAATTAAAAGCCTTAAAAATAATCTAATGCATAAAAATAAATTCTAAAAATGAAAATAAAATTCTAATGCATGGTTAGGCCCCTATGCAAGTCCACTAGGGTTAAACCAGTTGCTAGCACAAACAAGAGTCAACATATTCAGAAAATCACATAAAGGTCAAAATGGCTAAAATGACTGAAATCATCTAAACCACTCCAAAAATAGAGATTAAATCTAAATAAAATTTTAAAAACAAAAATGTGAAATTTTAATTACATTATTAGGCTTCCAGTGAAGGTTGACTAAGGTCAAACTACCAAGTCACCAGTCTACAATCAATCAAATCACACTGCAATCAATCTAATTAATAAATAGATAAAAATTTAAAAAAAGAATCATAAAAATTCAAATAAATCATAATTACTAAAATACCCTTGAAATTGAAAAGTGAGTGTGACAGGATGTCTATCATAGTCATGGTAAATGATTGTCCTTACCTTTGTCTATCCATCTCATGTCTAAACTGTAGGCTTTGGTCGAGGAAGGGTTGAGTTAAGGCTTAAGGGTTGCTAGTTAAAGCAAGCTTCAAGCAATAATTAGAGACTCGCAACATTTGGTATCTTGAGAATAGATAGTCTCCTAGGTTGGCATTTTGACTAAGGGTAAAATCCTAATCGTTCTCAAATTTAAATGGCTAGAAGGTCCCAATAGCCGTTTGAGGGTCGAGAGGAAACGAGTAACTCAAGGCAAGGTTCTAGTCACATGGCTGGTCGAGAGTAATTACACTTGTGTATACAACTATCATAGCCATGGGGGATACTCTGTATCTCTCTACCAATTACGAGCTTCCGTCTTTCCAAATCAGTGAATGACAAAACCAATAAAGAGTTCAAGAAAAATGTTACTGAATACAATTACGTGATTCAAAGGCGAATATATAATTCAAGAGGAATTGTCAATGCAATCGCAGATGAGATATGTGAAACCCGTATTTTATTAATTATTTTAGTGTTATTTTATTTATTATAAATTATTATTATTTCTGGAATTTTTTTATTGTTGGTCAAACCAGTAAAATTTTTATTGTATAATTTATTTGCTAAATTAATTATTATTAATGAAAATCATATTTTAGAAAATATTTAATCCTGGATTTTCGAATGTTGGTCTAGGCCAGTTCCGAGCCTGACTTAAACCCGACTCGAACCCATATTTGTTTTTCTGAAATTATTTAGCATTTTATTTTCTTAGTTAAAGAAATGATATTTTATAAAACAAACATAACCCATTATATTCTTTATCTCTCTCTCTCTCTCTCTCGTTCTGGAGAGAACCCCTCATTTTCCCAACGGCCGAGCAGCCGATGACCCATCCCCTCCCCTTCCGAAACCGGCCACCCCTTCGTTTTCCTGTAACCCCCAGCCCTACCCTATTTAAGTCCTTCACCATCACCATCTACTCACTCACCATCTTTCCCCAAAAACTCCAACCTTTCTCCCGAGCTCTCGGGACTCCGGCGGCCAACGTTGACCCCGGCCTTCGGGAACAGCTCCGCCCGTCCCCCTCTATCAGATCCGCGCCCTGCCCTAACTCAGGTGCGGTTTTCCTCCGGCCGGACCATTCTGCGACGGTGCCCTAGCCGCTGTTCTGTCGGCGCCACCCACGACCCCTTCGTCGGCGCGCCAACCGCGGCCACCCGACTCTGCGCGCCCCAACTCGGCTAACCCCGACCGAGTTCCGCCCCAGCGCGTCAACTCCCGCCGTTGCTGTCTCGGCGACCCGTAGCCGCCCAAGCTGACCCCAAGATCCGGCTCATCCCTCCAACACCTCCCCTGTCCCCGATTTGCTGTCCAGCATTTCTGTACGTAGATTTGGCGCCGTCCGATCCGCTGTCTAGTGCTTCATGTTCCGCGTTCTTCTGTTCGGCTCCCTCGCGGACTACGTTTCCGTCCCCAAGTTATCCTGCGGCTCACCGACCAACGGATTTGGGTAACCTCTGTTAATCTCAGTAGTTCGTCCCTCGTAGGCGTCGATGATGAGATTTGGTCCAGGAATTTTCTTCGAAAAATTCGATTTTCTGCTACGTTTTTGGTTTCGGAAATTTTGGATCAATTGTTCTGTGATATTGGTTCTGTGGATGGTTTGTTGATTTCGGGTTTTCCCGAGAACTCTTCGGAAAGAGTTCTAATTATTTTCGGAATTTTCTAGTTTAGTTGGGTTTTCGAAATTTTTCGGAAACGAATTGCTGATTCGGGTTTAATATTATTTTGGTTGAAATTGTGTTCCCTGGTTGGGAACAGTTATCCGTGTTTGGTTTAGCATTTTTCCAGTTTTTGGGTTGACCGAAAATAGAGGGAATGCTGCCGAAATTTCTATAAAATTTAATTATATAGTTTTAAAATGATTTTCGGAAAATATAAAATATTTGGATTTATTGGGCGACGACCGTATTGGTCTATGGGCCCTGGCTAAGTGCAAACGAAACCGGTTTCGCCCGGACGTTGAGGCATTAGCTATTCTTGAAGATTGGACCAATATCTAAGACTCATACAATAAATTCAATTTAGTTTAAAGTATTATTTTATTTTGTAAATTTAATTGTAGGATAATTTTCAGAACTAACCAAACTTTTATTCTTATTTAAATTTATGTAATTGGTCTGTAAGGGCATAAGCCTATTTAATTATTCTGGTTGTGAGATTGTAATAGCTTAGGTTTTATTTTATTTTTTTTATTTTTCTGGATGATTTTGGTCGAGGAAACGTAGTAATAAAATGATAATTATTTATTATATTTTAAAAGAATATAATAATAAATGTTTTGTCACTTAGCAATTAAGTTGTAAATTTAAAATAGAAATTCATGTATTTCTCATTAAAAAAAAATCTTAGTTTTATATTTATATAATTATAAAATACCAAGTTTTTTCCAAATAAACCGATAAATACAATTTTTTTCGAAATTAAATGTAAATTGATGTTTCTTAATTGCAACGCACTAATAAATAGTGTTTTGGTTGTGTTAGCTAAATAAAGACTAAAATTGACTAGGACACAACTAGAGATTGCAACTAGTATAACATCATTGTCAACTTTAGTTTTCTGAGACAAGTTTCCGAATGTAGGATTTCAAGGAAGAACCTGAATTCCCATCCCGACGTATCGACCCATCCAGTCATAATCAAGACAAGTACATTTTGTGTTAGTTTACAATTATTTAGTAATCGTTTTAATGTAAGTTTAAACCACGATACAACACGGAACTCTCTCTGAGAGCACTGACTGTAACTACTGTAACTATTGGGGACTGGGGGAATAGTGTAATGAGTATGACCATATCCTTTACTGTAACAAACCTTACTGTAACAAACCCCACTGTAATAAATTCCATATCCTTTACTGTAACAAACTCAATCCGGTCATATTCATTGCCTATTCACATCACAGAACTGTAACTGTTTTAAAACTGTAACTGCTTGAATTGTTGATTTCAAAATTGTTTAAAAGTGCATGATTCTATTATTATTTCAATTGTTAAATTATCATGAATTATACTTTGCTTCCTCCTGACTGGAGACCAACATTTTTAGGTGATTGCATCATCGAGGATCTGATGTCTAACTCTGGTCCCGCAGAACCTGGAACCCAAGATCAGTAGAGCTGGATAGTAATTTATTTAGTAACCAATGTATCAAATGTAGTTGTTGTAATTATTAGTTGTTGTATTTCAGAAATTTTAATTTGAATAAAAGATTTTATATTCGTTAGAATTTTATCTGCATGTGTTTCACTGCTTGATACAGCTTACTGCCGCCGTCTCAACAACGGTGCAGGCTGGGCATGATTCGATTCGACCCAAGAAATTGGGACCGGATCGTGACATGTTTTTAGTGGTGGCCCATGCAGGTTAGATCTGTAAATTGGTCTAGTCAACTTAATCTAGACCATCGCGCAGTTCTGTAACTTGACCTAGGGATAGTTGAGACTTTAGGAAAACAGACTTTAGAAACAATTAGAACACTTAGATGATATACACCATGTTACATTATAGGGCCAAAAATTATTTACTTAAATATCTATTTTTGCCTGCTTATAGATTCGTAGGATACCTTGTTAGTGTTTGTACCTAAACCTTATCTAGATTAGGCTGATTGTACCTTTGAGTGTCCCATGACTTTCGAGATGTTTTCCTTCCATAATTTTCAGGTTCTAGTATACCTTAGGATTCATATTCTTTTGGAATAAGATTGAATTCTTTGGTTTTCTTCTTCTTTATCAAACCTAAATTTTGAATTTTCATTACTTCTCTACCTTTAATTAAAATCTTGATTCGTTCGCTATGTAGAATTTCGAATTCTCTTAGCAACCCTGATAAATTTTTATCTATCCAATACATATCTACAACCATTATCCAACCTTTTGCCTTGATCTCCTTTCTAATTGACTAACTTTCTCGGAATCAATCCTGAATCAAAATTTTTCTGGGATTATTTAAACCTCAAGGTCAAAAAAATTACCATAAGAATTAGTTTAGTTCATGATTCTCTTAAAGGGGTTATTTTCAATTTCAATATTGATTGTATCTTCTGAGTTATCCCAAAGACCGAGAATATTCTCATCTGTTGATTCCTTCACTCATCTTAAAACCCTACTCTCTCTATGCAATTTTTTGATCAAATCAAGGCCTAGAAAGCTTCTATGACCATGAAGCAGGAACGGTCAAAAAATTGATCACATTTTTTGAATCCATTCTATTGTTCAATTTCTTTTAGTCAAGGAGATTTTTAGCTGTCCTAAAGCTATTTAATTTCTTGGCGTTAATAGACAATTTCAATTTGATTTCCTTGAATCAATGAAATTTACCTTCTCTCAAATTTTCAACTTTCCTTAGTTATGAAATTATTCTTCTCAAAATAATTTTTGTATTCCCTGAGTAATTTGTCGGGAATATTATCATTGGTTTTTCTTACTTAATTCGAAGCGGTGATGCTTCTATCTTATCTAGTGTTTGACTCAATTATTCAAATCAAGGTTGATCGTTTCATCTTTGGAAAATAAAATCGGAGAACAGATACTCCTCTTGATTTTAGCCTCAGTCTCTTGAATCTCAAACACATATTTTGATAAATCCCTTGATCTCAGAAGAACAATCATCTATATTTTCTATCATGTTTAGAACTTTAAACTCATTTGAATTTTCGAAATTCCTCTGAAATTCACATGGACAAAACTTAGGAAATATTTAGCAACCGGACATGACTCCGCACATTTACGTGATAGTCATTTATCTGAATTATGGAAAACTGCAGGTTTATTGCAGCTAGTTGTGCACTGGCGAGGCATAAACTCTAAGTTAAAATAATGACAGGTAATCGTTAGGTTTTCAAATATTATTGAGATTTTGTTCTATGTTTGCTTAGCCATGAAATGGATAAAGTTGGAAGATTACCCGGTAAACTAAATTATTCAAGTTATGGAGTCAAAAAAATTCATTGCAGTCAGGTGCACATTGACGAGGCATGAATTTGAAACAAAGTGACTTGAAAATAGTAGTTTTCGAATAATAATAAGACTATATTCATATCATGATTTTCTCCAATCATTCTGAGGATTTGTATTCTAGCATTTGCTCTCACTTCAAGAAATATTCTATCGAATTATAATCTTGTCATGGCTATCACCCTCACCATCTTAAAATTATACAACTTGTTGATTCTTTCTAAGTCACAAACTCCTCTACCTCATACCAGTTTGAATTAAAATTGTCCCTCATTTCGGAAAATTACATTATCATTTGTTTCTCAAATAAATTGATGTCATATTTTATGATATTTCTATTTTATTTGACCTCATTTTAAAAACTTTAAACTCGTTATGATTATTTAAATTATCCCTCGATATTCTGAACTCTATCTAGCAGATTCTAAACATGTTTACTTTTTATCTTTATATTTAGCAATCATGCCTCGAATATGATTATGCCTGATGAATTAAATTGGAACGATCTATTGAAGGAACTTATGGAGTACATGAATTATGAGATAAATGTGAAACACTCGTAATTGAACTTAAAACTAGGAAGGGATAAATTAATGATGTGACTGTTAAGCAAATGGACAGTGTGGATTAGAGGTAGTTAAATGATAAGTATGAAAATGCACTATAGGAAGATGCATGATGAATCAGGAAAGAGACAATCGAAACAAGAAACTATGAAGTTAAGATGTAACTAATTAAGGTTGTAAACGTATGAATTGAAGGATGCAAAAGATTACAAATCAGAAACCATAGATAGAAAAGTTGTAAATAATACAAGGTGGGAAGATTTTAATAAGATTTTACAGAGAAATATTTAGTCAAATGATACAGTAAAAATTAAGATGAAGGATTCGAGCTTAAGCATGATAATTAAATTTTGTTGAGATTTGGGATCAAATATGGAAAATGAGGATTTAGAATCAAGATATACACATGTTGATGAAAAGGGACATTTAATTACAGAGTGATCACGTATGGGTAAGGAATGATAAATTTTTTTCTAATCACGACAAATTAGAGTATAGAAATATGATGACGGATTCTAAAATATGATATTGGGTTACCGAGGCTTGATACTGAAGTATTAAGACAAAACGAAGTGTATAAAATCATAGAGTTAAATTTTGTATATATATTAGCAAGCTGAAGAAAGTATAGTATATATTGAAGGAAATATTATATGCGTTTAGTATGAAAAATATGGAAGACCAAAATTTCAAGATCGTGACGGTAATTGACAATTCAGGAATGAAAACAGAAATTCATAATTGTGGTTAGTGACTATGTTTCTAAGGAGGGAAGAAAATTATTTTGGAATAGTGGACATATTACACTAGATTGATCTGCTATGAGATAGTAGTCCAGTTAGACATGAGGCTACTGAGGAAGAATACTTAGACTGGTTGAGGCATGATTGCATGATTGTAACCCTGACTCTGTCTTTTAATTTTGAGGACAAAATTTTCTAAGGAGGGAAGGTTGTGAAACCCGTATTTGATTAATTATTTTAGTATTATTTTATTTATTATAAATTATTATTATTTCTGGAATTTTTTTTTATTGTTGGTCAAACCCGTAAAATTTTTATTATATAATTTATTTGCTAAATTAATTATTATTAATGAAAATCATATTTTAGAAAATATTTAATCCTGGATTTTCGAATGTTGGTCTAGACCAGTTCCGAGCCTGACTTAAACCCGACTCGAACCTATATTTGTTTTTTGAAATTATTTAGCATTTTATTTTCTTAGTTAAAGAAAAGATATTTTATAAAACAAACATAACCCATTATATTCTTTATCTCTCTCTCTCTCTCTCGTTCTGGAGAGAACCCCTCATTTTTCCAACGGTCGAGCGGCCGATGACCCATCCCCTCCCCTTCCGAAACCGGCCACCCCTTCGGTTTCCCGTAACCCCCAGCCCTACCCTATTTAAGTCCTTCACCATCACCATCTTCTCACTCACCATCTTTCTCCAAAAACCCCAACCTTTCACCCGAGCTCTCGCGACTCCGGCGGCCAACGTTGACCCCGGCCTTCGGGAACAGCTCCGCCCGTCCCCCTCTATCAGATCCACGTCCTGCCCTAACTCAGGCGCGGTTTTCCTCCGGCCGGACCTTTCTACGGCGGTGCTCTAGCCGCTGTTCTGTCGGCGCCCCCCGCGACCCCTTCGCCGGCGCGCCACCCGCGGCCACCCGACTCTGCACGCCCCAACTCGGCTAACCCCGACCGAGTTTCACCCCTGCGCGTCAACTCCCGCCGTTGCTGTCTCGGCGACCCGTAGCCGCCCAGGCCGATCCCGAGATCCGGCGCATCCCTCCAGCACCTCCCTTGTCCCCGATTTGCTGTCCAGCGTATCTGTGCGTGGATTTGGCGCTGTCCGATCTGCTGTCTAGTGCTTTCTGTTCCGCGTTCTTCTGTTCGGCTCCCTCGCGGACTACGTTTCCGCCCCCAAGTTATCCCGCGGCTCACCGACCAACGGATTTGGGTAACCTCTGTTAATCTCAGTAGTTCGTCCCTCGTAGGCTTCGATAATGAGATTTGGTCCAGGAATTTTCTTCGGAAAATTCGGTTTTCGGCTACGTTTTTGGTTTCGGAAATTTTGGATCAATTGTTCTGTGATGTTGGTTCTGTGGATGGTTTGTTGATTTCGGGTTTTCCCGAGAACTCTTCGGAAAGAGTTCTGATTATTTTTGGAATTTCCGAGTTTAGTTGGGTTTTCGAAATTTTTCGGAAAGGAATTGCTGATTCGGGTTTAATATTATTTTGGTTGAAATTGTGTTCCTTGGTTGGGAACAGTTATCGGTGTTTGGGTTAGCATTTTTCCAGTTTTTGGGTTAACCGAAAATAGAGGGAATGCTGCCGAAATTTCTATAAAATTTAATTATATAGTTTTAAAATGATTTTCGGAAAATATAAAATATTTGGATTTATTGGGCGACGACCGTATTGGTCTATGGGCCCTGGCTAAGTGCAAACGAAACCGGTTTCGCCCGGACGTTGAGGCATTAGCTATTCTTGAAGATTGGACCAATATCTGAGACTCATATAATAAATTCAATTTAGTTTAAAGTATTATTTTATTTTGTAAATTTAATTGTAGGATAATTTTCAGGACTAACCAAACTTTTATTCTTATTTAAATTTATGTAATTGGTCTGTAAGGGCATAAGCCTATTTAATTATTCTAGTTGTGAGATTGTAATAGCTTAGGTTTTATTTTATTTTTCTTTTATTTTTCTGGATGATTTTGGTCGAGGAAACGTAGTAATAAAATGATAATTATTTATTATATTTTAAAAGAATATAATAATAAATGTTTTGTCACTTAGCAATTAAGTTGTAAATTAAAAATAGAAATTCATGTATTTCTCATTAAAAAGGAAAATCTTAGTTTTATATTTATATAATTATAAAATACCAAGTTTTTTCCAAATAAACCGATAAATACAATTTTTTTCGAAATTAAATATAAATTGATGTTTCTTAATTGCAACGCACTAATAAATAGCATTTTGGTTGTGTTAGCTAAATAAAGACTAAAATTGACTAGGACACAACTAGAGATTGCAACTAGTATAGCATCATTGTCAACTTTAGTTTTCTGAGACAAGTTTCCGAATGTAGGATTTCAAGGAAGAACCTGAATTCCCATCCCGACGTATCGACCCATCCAGTCATAATCAAGGCAAGTACATTTTGTGTTAGTTTACAATTATTTAGTAATCGTTTTAATGCAAGTTTAAACCACGATACAACACTGAACTCTCTCTGAGAGCACTGACTGTAACTACTGTAACTATTGGGGACTGGAGGAATAGTGTAATGAGTATGACCATATCCTTTACTGTAACAAACCTTACTGTAACAAACCCCACTGTAACAAATCCCATATCCTTTACTGTAACAAACCCAATCCGGTCATATTCATTGCCTATTCACATTACAGAACTGTAACTGTTTTAAAACTGTAACTGCTTAAATTGTTGATTTCAAAATTGTTTAAAAGTGCATGATTCTATTATTATTTCAATTGTTAAATTATCATGAATTGTACTTTGCTCCCTCCTGACTGGAGACCAACATTTTTAGGTGATTGCATCATCGAGGATCTGATGTCTAACTCTGGTCCCGCAGAACCTGGAACCCAAGATCAGTAGAGCTGGATAGTAATTTATTTAGTAACCAATGTATCAAATGTAGTTGTTGTAATTATTAGTTGTTGTATTTCAGAAATTTTAAATTGAATAAAAGATTTTATATTCGTTAGAATTTTATCTGCATGTGTTTCACTGCTTGATACAGCTTACTGCCGCCGTCTCAACAACGGTGCAGGCTGGGCATGATCCGATTCGACCCAAGAAATTAGGACCGGCTCAATCCACGTAGGATAATCAAAGAGAGAGCGAACCGAGTGCACTAAGGTTGATCAGACCATAATACATCGATTCTGATTAGATCATATGTTAGCAGGCGTCCCCAATAAACATATGTCTTGAATCAAGCTCGATAAAAGAGTAAGCTTGTAAAACTAGACTGTAATAGCAGCATTGGTCAAGATAGTCAAAATACAAGTATGCGAGATTTTTGAAAAAAGGCGCAAGTCGTTCGAGTTTTGTGAGAATCAAACCTTATCCGGTGTTCTTGCTTATACTGTCTTTCTACTATCTTCTTATCCATAAGGCCTTGGTCGACTAATGGGTTATGGACCTCTAAATTCTATATTCCAGGTAAACCTATTAGCGTCAGTCAATTACCTCGTCAATAGATCACAAGGACCACAAAATTCTAGGTTGGAAGACATGCGACCCAACTTACAAAACTTTTACTAGTATTGAATTTGGATCTTATAGGACACACAGGGCATTTTTCTGTCCTCTATAGTGCCCTAAACTTGTAATCATGCCTGAAGTCATTTCATCGAGGATTATGCCTTGCCCGTATACTCTGGCTGTGGTAAACCCTTGGTATTCATAACTCAAATATGATACAAAATCGAACATTTCTTAACTCTATCCAATATTGACTCAAGGGTAACTACGATCAAAAGAGGACCACTAGCCATAGTTTTAGCAATATTCAATAACCTATATTTTCTTAAACTAATTTTAACTCTAGGGGTCGTGCCTCGCCAGTACGCTGCTGGCTGCAGTGAATCCATAGTCTCCATAATTCAATTAAATGGCGACAATACGCTGCTGTCCTGCTATTATGAGTTAACTAACATTCCTTTAACTATATCTGTAAAAATTCATAAGCTTCTAGAGATTCAAACAAGTTGACTATGAAATAAAGCGTAAGTATTTGTCCTATCAGTCACAACCCTTAAAATAAAAGATTGAACATGGAGGATATAACTAAAGACAAAGAAATACAAACATTCTAGTATCTATTTCATGTGTATTCAAACCATTGAGGAAAAACTTGAATCGAAACCAACTCGAGGTTCGTATATGGATAACATAATCAAAAATTATATAAAAATAAGAATTCTTAGGGCAAAATATGAACTAAATAGGCAATTCGGACTAAGATATGAGGATGATATCTAAAGAGGCAAAGAGAAGGATTTGAATAATTTATCAGGGTTAGATCATTAATTTTATGAAGCCATGTCTTACCAAGTGAATAACCTATCAATATTGGATTATATCGTCATAACAAGAGGTAAT
The DNA here is from genome assembly GCA_029216955.1 of Iris pallida. Classification (NCBI taxonomy): domain Eukaryota; kingdom Viridiplantae; phylum Streptophyta; class Magnoliopsida; order Asparagales; family Iridaceae; genus Iris; species Iris pallida. The sequence goes on from JANAVB010037417.1 coordinate 3,228,134, forward strand.
AGTATACCTATGGGGATCTACAAACTATCAAAATTACTAACTTCTCATCTAAATTGCATGGCCTAGACTACCCATCGGTAAATTTGTATAAGGGACTCCTAGTCTTAGTCATTCTCTTAAATTAAATTAACTCCAACTCGTGAATGAGCATTTCCTATTTGCAGGCTTGCAATAGTACGACTAACTTAAGTACTATCACGAGTTCACATGATTTACGAAATCTGACCTGCATGGGCCACCACAAAAATTTATCACGACCCGCGCCCGCTTTTAGGGACACGAGTGTGTGTCCAAGCCAGCCTATGCCGCAGTGTCAGCGGTAGAACGTTGTATAGCCACAATGGTCAGAAGCACAAGTAATACTCATTCACAAAATTAATTTAATTTACAACATTCACAAGTTTTACATTTGTAGAAAATATAAACTCTTACAAATATTGAAATTGTTACAACTCATCTATCTAGCTAATCTCTAGATTTTCGTCTGCAAGTACACCCGTAACTTCTCATGCTAAGTGAATCCACGGCTAACCTAAAAAATGTTGGTTTCCAGTCAGGAATGGAACGAGTACAATTCACTGAATGCAGTTTCAATAAATAAAAATGACTATACAACAGAGGTTAGACATCAATTATATGTTTTGAAAATAAACAGCAAAAAGATGTGAGAAAAGACAGAAAATCAATGGCAAATAAATAAACTAAAATATATTCCCAACTGTTAGAAGTACCTTTGATATGTGATCAGTCTGGGACTCTACGAGGTCTACTTGCATGAAAAGTAAACCATGTCTACGAGGTCTACTTACAAAAAATAAATAATGTCTACGAGGTCTACTTACATGAAAATAAACAATGTCTACGAGGTCTACTCTACGGTCGGATCACACATCCTTGGTACTTCTCATTTCTGACTCAACAATTTATAATAGAACATAAAAATCACATAACCAATGGCCAATCAATGAAATATAGTGAAGATCAATATCGAAATGCAGACAATAAACTGTACTTACTTAAAATCTTTTGCTAGTGAAACCGATAATCCGAACCATTCAGTGTGCCACAATAGTCAAAACTCGTACAACAGTCTCCGGATGCTGAAATAGACATTACTAATGTTCTAAAAATAGTCAAATTAGCTAGAATTGCCTGTACTTAAGTCCAATTCTGGACACAGGGGCAAAACGGTAATTTTGGGTCAGAACGGTATCCGCTGTTGGACCCGCTTTGCACCGAAAAGCGTGCCAGAGTTAATGGTCTCTAAAGTCGCCAAACTATATGTCTACGGATTCGTTTTGATAATACGAACCCAACGGTATGTCCAATTTTGGATTCCGGTGGACCGCGCACAAAATTGCCCGTTGAATCGGACTGTGGGGCCCGCAAAATGGCGATCCGATCAACTGTCACAGAATCAGACCAAACTTGGCATACAGGACCAGAAAAATGATACGGTCCTGTTGGCGTAAGTTTCATCACGATCTGACGAGCGTGCACAAAATAATTATGAAATTTGTACAGAGGCCGATACGGTAAATTTCGACGGATATGCATCAAATTCGTCGCACACACGCAACCAATTTAAATTTCGTCAAAACCCACATGTCCACAATATCTGTAGGCACCTTTTGATGCTTACGGTGCGTGACCACGTCGCCCGGATTGGCGGGACGCACGTCGTATCGGAAGAATTTCTAAATATTTTCAGTTTTCGAAAACAAGTTTTCGTCAAACTTTGAAACAGTTTTAACAGGGATTTAATAGATGAAAAATAAAAGTAAAAGAGGGGTTTCCAACTCGTATAGGTTGTCTATAACTGCCTTCAATTAGATTACTAAATTTCCCTACGGATTGGCAGAAATCTGTCCTCCAAAGCCCGGATTTGGATCAAATATTATGTTCAACTTAGCAGGTTTTTCGTGATTTTTGACTTAATTTCCGGGACTAGCTAATTCAATTTTTTTAAAATGAATCAAAGGGACTAAGAGTTGGATAGGTTGTACACGTACCAGAAGAAGTAGATCAAAAAATGATCCACTAAGCGACGAGCAATCTTGCCATAAAGATGGGGTCAGGGTGCTGTTTGTGCTGCTGCTGCCGCTGGTTGCTCCGTACGCGCATCTCGTGGCCGACCGACGGTGGCCCACGACGGCGTGCGCAGCCGTGGGTAGGTCGCCCAGGTGGCTGTGGTCGATGGCTAGGGTTTAGAGTGTAGTCGAGAGATCCCTCTCTCTTGCATACATAATGAAAGGTAGTCGGGTTGTTTCGTTTGGGTTGGCTGTAAGTAGAAAGGGGGGTCGGGTATTGGCCGGACTGCTGCTGCTGCTGCTTCCTTTGGTTTGTTATATGATATATGTATATATATTTATTTATCTATATATGTATATTTATTTATCTATGTATATATTTATCTATCTATGTATTCATATATATACTTATATAGTATTTCCATAAATCTAAATAAAACCTCTATATTATTCATTCCTAGTGTAGGACCTATTTATATGAATATGAACATATATATTATACATTTATTTGACAAATATAATATGACCAATAATAATAATGATATTATATAACACTAACCTCAATAAAATAATAATAATAATAATAATAACAGAATTCAATAACCCAACAATGACGTATACACCATTTGTACAGTCTAATAATCCCAAAATTGTACAAGGACCTATTTTATATAAATGTCATTGAATATCAACTAATAATGATATTTATAATATTAAATTATGAATACTAGAAAATATTTATTAAATCATTAAAACGAAACACAACACCCTCATACCAAATTCCATCAACATGAATGTCATTGGACCTGCCGCATGACTACATGGGCTTGGGCTCAGTTCGGGTCCAGTCCGGGCTAAAATGGTATAACCGGTTTCCCTAAAACTCAATAATATAATTAATAAATAAATAAATCTTCGGTAAGGGTTAAGTCGCAACTTGGCCTGATTTTCCTAGTTAGGTTATCACTAGGGCTTGGCCTTCCCTACCAGGGCTAATACACTAGTCAAAGTACGCCATTGCACTATCCGTGCCACGGTTTCTAGTCACCTTGTATTTTAAAACTCAACCATGGCTAAAATCATTTACCGTAGTAACTAACTAAATAATTATTTATAAAAATTTTAAAAATCACCATTTAATTCAAGTAAATAAATAAAAGAAAATATATTATCAAAATTTCGGGAAGAGGGATTACAACGAGATTTCTGGATATTGTAAATCATTTGTCTTCATTAGGCAAGGAATACAGTAACCATGAGAAGATTCGCAAACTTCTACGAGCTCTCACAAAGAACTGGATTCCAAAGGCTGCAGCAATCACTGAAGGAAACGACCTCTCAATAATGTCTCTGGAAATACTCATGGGTAAGCTACTCACTCACGAGTTGGAACTTCAAGACTTTGAAGATGCTACACCAAAGGAGAAGTCAGAGAAGTCGATCGCTTTCAAGGCTCAACATAGAAGAACTGTCGAAGATAATTTTGACAACAACAACTCTGACTCTGAAGATCAAGCTCTTCTGGTAAGAAAATTCAAGAAGTTCATGAGATTCAACAGAAGAACAAATGACAGCAACAACAACAACAACAACGAGGAAGATCGTATTTGCTATGGATGTAAGAAGAAAGGACATATGAAGAAAGATTGTCCAACAGCATCATCATCAACAAGAAAAAGCAGCAAATATGACAAAGGCTACCTGAAGAGATCTACATCAAAGAAGTACGCCAATACAAGCATATGGCATGAGAGCAAAGCTAACAACTCAGAAGACGAACAATCGGATGATGCTGCAAATGTATGATTGATGGCTTGTGATCAGGTAACCACTAATCCTCTGTTTGATCCTTATGATGATTTCACCTTTGAGCAACTAGAAGAGGCTTTGAGTGACCTGTTAAATGACTACAGGAAACTATGTAGTAAATATAAAACCTCTAAGAAGGTACTTAAAGAGTACAAAGATGAGATAGGAAGACTTACCGACCAACTAGCTGATGTTAGAAATAATGTTTCTTCTATTGAGTCTGGTGAGCTTTCTCCTATTAAGCTGTTGTTACACGAGACTACCAAGTTATCCGAAGAAAAGGACCAAACTATCATCCAGCTAAAGGAAGACCTATCTAAGGAGAGAAAGAGTCTCCAGGGTGCACAAGTCAGAATGGAAACCCTTACATCTGACTATACTAGATTATATGACACCTCCAAAAAGTTAGAAATTAGTTTAGGAAAACGGCCTGAAGTTGCTGCTTTCTATTCTAACACGTCAATTACTGAATCATCGGAACATACCCAAACCAAACACTGTCAGACCAAACCATACCAAACCACTGCCCAAGAAGACTAATAGGCATGCATTTTTCTATACTAGAAAACCAAAACTTACCAATCATGCACCTCACACAAATTTCAACACTCAACATGTAAAATGTCATTATTGTGGCCTCATTGGTCATATATCCTCTGCATGTAGAACCAGAAAGTTAGTAGATTTAAATGTTTATGCATGGATACCAAAGACTAACATATCAGGACCCTACAAGAAATGGGTACCAAAAGTTTCATCTGCAAACTGTTTTATGGGTGGGATGCCCTTCACATGCTAGAAGCAAATGGATCCTCGACAGCGGTTGCTCACGGTTGCTTACGGCACATGATCAGTGATGCATCATTATTCGCAACATTGTCGAAGAAGAATAAAGAAGGATACGTCTCCTTCGGTAATAATTTGAGAGGGTACATAATAGGTATCGGTGATATTGGTAAGGCTGCCTACCCTGTGATTAAAGATATTTGTACAGTTACCGAGTTAAAACATAATCTGCTCAGCATAAGCCATTTAGCTGATCACGGTTATGTCATTAACTTCGTCAAAGACAAATGTACTATAGTTGATAGCTCAACTGGCAGTACTATCTTTGAAGGTATCAGAAAAAACAACATATATGTTTTCTATCTGTTAGAAGATGCTAACAAAGCAGATAGATGCTTGATGGCCAAGAACATTAAGATTCAACTATGGCATATGAGACTCGGTCATGCAAACATGGACACAATTTTAAAACTATCCATAAGGAAGTTGGTACGCGGCTTACCGGACAAATCTTTCAAGAAGGATACGGTATGTAGCGAATGTAAAAAGAACAAAGCTACCCGATCCGTCTTTATGTCCAAGAACGTTGTAAGTACCACTAGACCTCTACAATTATTATATATGGATCTATTTGGGCCTAGTAGAATTGCTAGTCTAGGTGGTAAGTTATATGCATTTTTTATTGTAGATGATTTCTGTCACGACACGCATCCGCTTTTCGGACGCGAACTCGTGAGTAAGCCAGCTACGTATCGAGCGGACTCCAGCCCGACTCGAGTATGTATAAGCTGTCAAGGTCATGGGTATCATGTCTAATCTAAACTGTATCTCAATCCACAAGAATCAAATAAAACAAGAATGAACAATTATGGGTCATGGTCTGCAGCCCATTAGCATATTGTTCGATTAGACTCCAAGAATGATATGAGTCTATAAATAAGCAGAGTATATCATGGTACAGAATATAAAGCACGAAAGGATAACAAAGAAATATCACAAGCAAATACCTGTATTATAGATCGCAATCATCTACCATCCTGCTCTGCTAACTAACTCCATGTAGTCGCTAAACTTGAAGAGATCATTAGGTCCTCAGAGGACTAGCAAGACACATAAAACATGTCTATCTAACAGTTTAATCATGCAATAATAACCAGGGTATAAACAGGAACTAGACAAGAGACTGACATGTGGCTACTGACAGGTAACTATGAACACGGATATGGGATCAAGTATACATAAATGAACTGCTGAAAGATCAATGGAATACCAACCCTCGCCCTGAATGTGGACTCGCAGGTCAGTTTCAAGACAAATCACCCTCGCCCCGTATGTGGACTCGCAGGTGCAAAGGACAACCCTCGCCCCGTGTGTGGACTCGCAGGTTGTGGAAAAGACAAAAAAATAGCAGTTCACTCACACATACTTGCAGACACGACTCAGTCAAGATACAGATGAAGACACGACACGACCCAATCACGATACACGAGAGAACCAATCCAATATGAACTACAAGGACTATAGCTATACTAACATGTACTATATACAAATCACATGTAAATAACCAACTAGTAAAACTATATAATAATAGAAATATGCATGTAAATAAACTGTAGAGGGAGGTAAGGTATACTTGCCTGGAGGTTGCACGCAGATCCAATAAAAATACAGTCAACTGCCAAGCCATGAAGTCCAAGTCCTCACAACTGTCTCCGAAAGTTGAAACAGACATCGCCAACATTCTCAGAATAGTCAAATTAGCTAGAATTGTCTGTCCTTAAGTCCAATTCTGGACACAGAGGCAAAACGGTAATTTTGGGCAAAAACGATGTCCGCCGTTGGACCCACTTTGCACCAAAAATCGTATCAGAGTCAATGGTCTCTAAAGTCGTCAAACTACATGTCTACGGATCCGATTTTCCGATATGAACCCAACCGTATGCCCAAAGTTGGATTCCGGTGGGCCGTGCACAAAATCACTCGTTGAATCGGACCGTGGGGCCCGCAAAACGGCGGTCCAATCAACTGTCTCAGAATCGGACCAAACTTGGCATACAGGACCAAAAAAACGATACGGTCCTATTGGCGCAAGTTTCGTCTCGATCTGACGAACGTGCACAAAGTAATTGAGAAGTATGCACCGAGGCCGAATTTCGACACATACGCATCAAATTCGTCGCGCACACGCGACCAATTTGAATTCCGTCAAAGCCCACACGACCATGAAGACGTTACGCACCTTTAAATGCTTTCGGTTCTCGACCACGTCACCCGGTTTGGCGGGACGCACGTCGTGTGGATGAATTTTCTATTTTTTTAATATTTTAAAAATATATTTTTGCCAAACTTCGGAATCGAATAACTTTCTACACACCTTACGAAATCAGAATCTATCAAACGGGTTGTAATCATGTATATATTGTCTAAAATGTTGTTCAATTAGAATTCTACATTGGTCATTGGTTTGGCCAGAGTCGACCTTCCAACGTGGGCGTTTGGGCTGGGTTTAGTTCTGTTTTGAACAGGATTTTCTGCGATGTTTGCGCTGTTTTTTCGATCGATCCAGCGTACTATATTTAAATCTATCTGAAGACAATTGAAGTGGTATAGGTTAGGTTTATAGCTGTACGATCGTTTTGAGAAATGATCAACTATAGAGGGAGAAAACGAGGCGCAAAGTACGGTCGATCGCTGCACCGCTGCCGCTGTCTGTTTCTCGCCTTGGCCGCGCGCGCGTGGCTCCGGCAGCCCGTGCGGCAGCTCGCGGTGGTCCAGGGTGGCGCCCGCGCGCACACGTGGGGGGAGCCCAGTGTTGGCGAGGGTCGGCTTCGAGAAATTTTAGGGTTTTGGCGTTTGTCGAAGTTTCGATCTCTCGTTATTTATATACAGGTATATTTCGGTTTGGGGACTGCTGTGTTTACACAGGGGTCTGGGCCTGGCCGAATGGCTGTGGGTGGTTCCCTGCTGTTTGGGTTTGCATGGGCCTGCCTGAGGCTGGACCTGGATGGTCGGGCTTGGCTGGGTTTTAAATTGTGTTTCTTTTTATTAGCAATACTATAGTTTGTAATATACATATATATATATATATATATATATATATATATATATATATATATATATATATATATATATATATATATATGTACATACATGTATTACTACTACATATATACTCTCTCCAAATTATATATATATATATTAAATATATATATATAAATATATATATATATATATATATATATATATATATATATATATATATATATATATATATATATATATATATATATATATATATATATATATTTACAATCAATATACATTAACACCACGTAGCATATATGTACAACCAAGATTTATTATACATATATACCATCATCATATATAATTATAAGATTAATTTAAAAACTAAAATTTGTAATTAATATTATTGGGAATATACATAAAGCACATCGTTTACCACTGATGAACATCTTTATAGACAAGTATATATATTGCCTATGTAAATGCCAAAATCCAAATAGCCTTCTACAGGAATATTATCATATTTACAAAATAGTAACCTAATAGCAAGAATATTCATGATATAAATTATACATATATAATAATCATTCCCAAAATGCTTCCTAATTCACTAAAGTAGAATACCAATACAATATCCCTCTATATGGTCGTCTCTAAACGTACTACCCGACTACGAGAGCTTGGACTTGGTTCGGGTCCGGTCCGGACTAGTTCGGTACAACCGGGTTACCTAAAAGTCAAATAATATTAATAATAATTAATTTAATTATTTATAGTGGTCATGTCGTAACTTGGTCTGGTTTTCCTAGTTAGGACATCACCATGGCTCGACCTCCGCTGACATGGCTAATACTTTAATCAAGGCACGCCACTACACCTTCCGTGCTATGATTCCTAGTCGTCTTGTACTCCAAAACTCCACTAGGGCTAAAGTCATCTACCGTAATAATTAACTAAATAATCATTTATAAAAATCTAAAAACCATCATTTAAATCAAATAAATAATAAAAAATAATTTTAAAATTTTTTGGGAAGAGGAGCTACAAATCTACCCACCTTAAAAATAATTTCGTCCTCGAAATTCTAAGTCATGACTATCCCTTAAAATTTCAAAGTCTACTACTACCTTAATCTCCTCAAATTTTAATTTCTCAAAATATTATATAACCTTCTTTAGTCATTCATCACTCCGAATACTTGAGGACTTCTACCTACCTTTGGTCATACTACTCCTCAAAATATGGTCACTAAATTCTTACAACCTTCTAATTAGTTGCTAACAATTCTACCGGCAGACATCTAGGCATATGGCAACTATAGTCCCTCATATCTATAAACAACCAAAACTCAATAATCACGCAATATTATACTATAATTTAAGAATTTCTGGTAAATCCTAGGCAGCACGATCATTCGTCACCCCGAAATAAAAGGGACGAGAATCAATGGCACATGAAGCAAGAAGGCATAATCGAGAGCAAATATGGAGTTTTCAAGGACGTAGAGAATTTCTAGAAGAATTTTCAAGGCAGTGTGGATTGAGATTTTTAAGGGTTTAGTCAGTTGTGCAGGCTCGTATCAGTACAGTTACGTAACCGATACGATATGCTCTGACCTGCATGGGCCACCACAAAAACTTGTCACAACCCGCACCCGCTTTTCGGATGCGAACACGTGAGCAAGCCAGCTACGTATCAAGGGGACTCCAGCCCGACTCGAGTACGTATAAGCTGTCAAGGTCATGGGTATCATGTCTAATCTAAACTGTATCTCAATCCACAAGAATCAAATAAAACAAGAGTGAACAATTATGGGTCATGGTCTGCAGCCCATTAGCATATTGTTCGATTAGACTCCAAGAATGATATGAGTCTATAAATAAGCAGAGTATATCATGGTACTGAATATAAAGCACGAAAGGATAACAAAGAAATATCACAAGCAAATACCTGTATCATAGATCGCAATCATCTACCATCCTGCTCTGCTAACTAACTCCATGCAGTCGCTAAACCTGAAGAGATCATCAGGTCCTCAGAGGACTAGCAAGATACATAAAACATGCCTATCTAACAGTTTAATCATGCAATAATAACCAGGGTATAAACGTGAACTAGACAAGAGACTAACATGTGGCTACTGACAGGTAACTATGAACACGAATATGGGATCAAGTATGAATAAATGAACCGCTGGAAGATCAATGGAATACCAACCCTCGCCCCGAATGTGGACTCGCAGGTCAGTTTCAAGACAAATCACCCTCGCCCCGTATGTGGACTCGCAGGTGCAAAGGACAACCCTCGCCCCGTGTGTGGACTCGCAGGTTGTGGGAAAGACAAAGGAATAGCAGTTCAATCACACATACTTGTAGACACGACTCAGTCAAGATACAGGTGAAGACACGACACGACCCAATCACGATACACGAGAGAACCAATCCAATATGAACTACAAGGCCAACCATGTACAAGGACTATAACAATACTAACATGCACGATATACAAATCACATGTAAATAACCAACTAGTAAAACTATATAATAATAGAAATAGGCATGTAAATAAACTGTAGAGGAAGACAAGGTATACTTGCCTGGAGGTTGCACGCAGATCCAATAAAAATACAGTCAACTACCAAGCCATGAAGTCCAAGTCCTCACAACTGTCTCCGAAAGCTGAAACAGACATCGTCAACATTCTCAGAATAGTCAAATTAGCTAGGATTGCCTGTCCTTATGTCCAATTCTGGACACAGAGGCAAAACGATAATTTTGGGCAAAAACGATGTCCGCCGTTGGACCTGCTTTGCACCAAAAATCGTGTCAGAGTCAATGGTCTCTAAAGTCGTCAAACTATATGTCTACGGATCCGGTTTTTCGATACGAACCCAACCGTATGCCCAAAGTTGGATTCCGGCGGGCTGTGCACAAAATCACTCGTTGAATCGGACCGTAGGGTCCACAAAATGGCGGTCCAATCAACTGTCTCAGAATCGAACCAAACTTGGCATACAGGACCAGAAAAATGATACAGTCCTGTCGGCACAAGTTTTCTCTTGATCTGACGAACGTACACAAAGTAATTAAGAAGTATGCACAGAGGTCGATACGGTAAATTTCGACGGATACGCATCAAATTCGTCGTGCACACGCGACCAATTTGAATTTCGTCAAAGTCCACACGACCACGAAGCCGTTACGCACGTTTCGATGCTTTCGGTTCTCGACCACGTCGCCCGGTTTGGCGGGATGCACGTCGTGTGGATGAATTTTCTATTTTTTTAATATTTTAAAAATAGATTTTTGCCAAACTTCGGAATCGAATAACATCCTACACATCTTACGAAATCAGAATCTATCAAATGGGTTGTAATCATGTATATGTTGTCTAAAATGTTGTTCAATTAGAATTCTACATTGGTCATTGGTTTGGCCAGAGTCGGCCTTCCAACTTAGGCGTTTGGGCTGGGTTTAGTTCTATTTTGAACATGATTTTTCGCGATGTTTGCGCTGTTTTTCCGATCGATCCAGCGTACTATATTTAAATCTATCTGAAGACAATTGAAGTGGTATAGGTTATGTTTATACCTGTGTGATCGTTTCGAGAAACGATCAACTATGGAGGGAGAAAACGAGGCACAAAGTACGGTCGATCGCTGCACCGCTGCCGCTGTCTGTTTCTCGCCTTGGCTGCGCGCGCGTGGCTCCGGCAGCCCGTGCGGCGGCTCGCGGCGGTCCAGGGTGGCGCACGCACGCGTGGAGGGCACCCAGTGTTGGCGAGGGTTGGCGTCGAGAAATTTTAGGGTTTTGGCGTTTGTCGAAGTTTCGATCTCTCGTTATTTATATACAGGTATATTTCGGTTTGGGGACTGCTGTGTTTACACAGGGGTCGGGGCCTGGCCGAATGGCTGTCGGTGGTTCCCTGCTGTTTGGGTTTGCATGGGACTGCCCGACGCTGGGCCTGGATGGCCGGGTTTTAAATTGTGTTTCTTTTTATTAGCAATACTATAGTTTGTAATATACATATATATATATATATATATATATATATATATATATATATATATATATATATATGTACATACATATATTACCACTACATATATACTCTCTCCAAATTTTATATATATATATATATATATATATATATATATATATATATATATATATATATATATACAATCAATATACATTATCACCACGTAGCATATATGTGTAGAACCCTAGAGGGGGGGGTGAATAGGGAAATAAAATATAAACTACAACAATTGATGCAATAAAGACAATTGAAAGTAAAGAGTAGAAAGATCAAACGCAAACGCAAGGATGTATCCTGGTATCCTCTTTTGAGGCAATCCAGTCCCGGAACTCTCTCCGGCTTTAATCCACTATTATCCAAATAGTACACACGAGTTTGGATTCGAAGAACTCGCCAACTTCAACACGAGTTTGGATCCGAAGACTCGCCAACTTCTACACACGAGTTTTCTTACGAAGGCTCGCCAACTTCAAACAAAAGAGAATGAGAACTTGTTGATCTTCTAACACGTGAAGATCGAAATGTACAACTCTTTAATACTCTAGCACTTTGGGAGAGGATGACAATGAAAAGCTTTGAAGAGTATTAATGGTGGAGCTCTTGGTTGTTGGAAAATTTATGGAAGAGTTGGTGAGGAAGCTCAAGAGAGAGAGAGCTTCGTTTTATAAGAAAACCAAGAGTAGGTGGCATTTAATGCTCTGAAATGCAGGCAGACCGGCATGCCGTCGGTATGCCGCGGCATACCGCCGGTATGCCGGCCAAATAGTAACGGTCATAATTATGACCGTTCAAGAGCATTAAATGCGGCCATTAATGCGTGTCAGACCAAATCGAAAACTAAGTATTCGAAATTCGGTATACCGCCGGTATGCCGGAGCATACCGTCGGTATGTCGATAGAATGTCACAGAAAGTTTAGAGCTGCTAGAAACGGTATGCCGCCGGTATGCCGCAGCATACCGTCGGTATGCCGACAGTTGATCACAGCAACTTTTGTGTTGCTAAAAACGGCATGCTGCAGCATGCCGTCGGTATGCCGACATTTCGAGACAGTAACTTTCTAGAGTCCAAAAACGGTATACCGTCGGTATGCCGAAGCATACCGTCGGTATGCCGTTTTTTGTCACAGAACCTTTTCTGGACACGAAAACGGTATACCGCCGGTATGCCGAAGCATACCGCCGGTATGCCGCTCTGAATGACATGTTTTTCGATTTGTGCTTTTAGTTATCATCCATCCTTTAGTGTTTACAGATATACCTAGACCAGTACAGACACGAAGACTCTAAGCAGGGAACGCCGGTAACTGCTACAGTCTTCAAGGAAGAAGGAGGAAGCTCTTGAAGTGAAGAACTCCATGTAGTACATCTTCTGAGAATATTTGAATCTGAAGAACAGAAGACTAAACTACGAAGATGCTGTTAATTACTCAAAATAAAATGTGCCAACAAACTCCCCCATTTTGATAATTGACAAAATAGAGAGAGATAGCATCTTCAGGGAGTAGCTCCCCCGTAGGTAGACAGCTCCCCCTCAATACGATTTCTTCCCCTTTGTCACTTAGTCAAAGATGGGGATAATCAATAGAAACATTGCATAAGAGAAAAGACATGAGTATATAAAGAAAAAGCATGCATGAATATATTAAAGAGAAAGTGAATACATGCTGGACCCATACATTTCATAGTAAGAAGATAAAAGACTCTCCACAACGAGAGCCAGACACAAAAGACAACCATAGATAATATCCCCGAAGGACAGCAAAGAACTAAAATAACCATAAACCGGTCCCCGAAGGACCACTAAAGACAAAAACAGAAAACACACATAAAAACTAGAACCACTCAAGAACCGAAACCCCATCAAAGGAAGACATCCCTAATCCTCAGCCGGATCATCATCATCACACCCTGAGC